>JAHRHZ010000009.1:45673836-45734324 GCA_024137785.1 Ginglymostoma cirratum
TCTGTGTGGAGTTTGCACATTCTCCCCATGTCTGCGTGGTTTTCCTCTGGGTGCTCTGGTTTCCTCCCACAGTCCAAAGATGTGCAGGCTAGGTGGATTGGCCATGCTAATTTGCCCATAGTGTTCAGGGGTGTGTGGGTTATAGGGGGATGGGTCTGGGTGGGATGCTCCAAGGGTCAGTGTGGACTTGTTGGGCCGAAGGGCCTGTTTCCACACTGTAGGGATTCTAATAATAAATAAGATCATGGCCAGTCTGATTGTGGTATTAACCCCAGTTTCCTGCCTAACCCAAAAAGTCTTTATTAGCTTGTCAGTCAAAAATTTGTCTAACTCAGCTTTAGAAACTTACACCTGCACTCAGAGAACTAAAGCCATCACTATACAGACAACGAAGAGTAGTCATAGTGAGAGAGAAAGAGAGAGAACACAAACAAGCTAAAATGAAGAGGACCATAGATACATACAATTGTAAATGTGTACGTAGAGAGAAAAAAACACCCAAGGCACACAATTGCATACAATTTGTTGGGGTATTTATGGTTGTGAATAATCTTGTCAAATTAGTGAAGTCTCCCTTGAATGTTTAGTTACAAATGTGAAAAGAAACTCATTTAACTCCGGCAAAATTAGGTCCTCTTATCCCTGCTGATGTAAACATGCCTCTAATCCCAAACCCCATCATTTAAGTGGTTTCGAAGCCTAAACACTCACTCAGATCTGCTAAAGAAACAACTGCTGTTCAATATCACCACAGAATAGCATCAGCTCAAGGATACAGTCCATCATCATGCTCACAGGGAAACAAAGGATAGGTAATCAGTAGACAATGTGCTTTCCATCTCTCAATCTCAACAGCAAAAAAAAACATTGAGACTTATACTGACAACTCATTTTCCACTTCTTTATGATATGAGGGCTTATTTTCACTATCATTTTGCATAACTGTCTGGGTGCAGATAGAGATTCACCTAGTCAGCAATCTTTGATGATTAAGTCTGAATATGTGGGCATGGTGCGAGAAGTTAGTCAGAAAGTCATGGTCATTAGAGATCTACAGCATAGAAAAAGGCCCTTTGGCCTATCAAGTCAATGATGGTCAAAAACAAGTACTGTACCTAACTAATCTAATCCCATCTTCCTCCAATGGCCTATAATCCGACATCATATGTGCACATCTAAATATCTCTTAAATGTTATGCAGATTTCTACCTCTATCACCCTTACAGGCAGTGAATTCCAGATTATCACTACTATCTCAGTGAAAAAACATTTCTTCACATCTCCTCTAAACCTCCTCTCGCTTATGTTAGATCTGTGTCCCTGGCCATTAAACACTCCACTAAGGGAAAATATTTCTTCTCATCTACACTGTCTGTGCCCCTCACATAATATTATACATCTCAATCATGTCCTCCTCAGTCTCTTCTGCTCCAAGGAAGACAATCCCTGTCCAATCTCCCTTCATAGCTGAAATCTCCAACCCAGACAACATCCTGGTAAATTTCTCTGCACCCTTTCCAGTGCTATCACAGCTGTCCTACAGTATGGATTCCAAAACTGCACACAATACTTGAGCTGTTGCCTGACTAACGTTTTATACAGTTCAACCATAACCTTCCTGCTCTTAAACTCGTTGTTGTTCCGAGAACAAACATTTTCCGTTCTTTTTGCTGTACTTTTTATATTTATCTGATATTTTACTGCTATCAGTGACAGATAACTTGTTCCAGGCCAATGACAACAATGAGTATTGCTGAAAAAAGATTGCAAACAAGTAAATGCCAGTGTTGTTATTTAGAAACCTACCATTCTTATCACTGAAGCATATTCGCTTTAGCCTTCTCACCCTTAAACCATAGTCGATCCAGTGCGAATCTCAGGTAATATAGCATTTTCAGAGGAACCATCTTAAATTGGACATCATCAAAGGCAAAAGTGGACAGGTTTGAGTGGGTTGGGTTGCTGTTTCAGATTTTCAACCTCCCACTGGAATCACATGTACCTGTTTTTGGGGGTGGTTTTAAAATTACACCCATTTTTGGAAGGAATGCTCATCAATGATTCAGGTGTGCAATTATCGCAATTCGCTTTTATTGTTTCATCATAAAAGCCTATAGTTACAAAAAGATGGAAAAAATTAGGTTCATTTACACCAGCAAATACTCAACTGAAAAAAATATTTTGGGATACTTTCGTTCCCTCCAACCAGACAGATACATTCTCATATAACCAATAATCTTTGATAATTTTACATCTAATTTTCTGAAATGTTGAGGGAATGGGCCCTGGTAGATGTTTTCCTTTCAAAAGCATACTTTATTACTTTATGCTACATATTGTTCATTATTTAAATGAGACCAGCAGCAAGTGGTACATTTCAGCATGTTGCACATTATTTATTCAGAGATTTCACTTGAACTTCGAAGGCATTTTGTTTCCAGGGACCACTCAGAACGCTTAACAGAGAGTACCTCTGAATTGCATTAGGAGATAGATATCTCATTACAATACTTACAACTAAGGGTAAGTGAACAATATGCATTTCAAATATACACTTCAATATACATTTCACATATACACTTAACACATCAAAAAATTAACTCATTTCTGGCATGACAAAATGTTGGACATATTAGGAATGTACCTTATGAAATCAGAAGAATGAGATGTGATCATATTGAAAGATATAAAATCCTGAGGGGACTGGATATTGTGGATACTGGAAGGGAGTTTCCATTTATGGGGGAGACTAGAACTAGGAAACAGAGTTTAAAAATAAGAAGTTCAACTCTTAAGGCAGAGAGGAGGATTTTTCTCTTGCTCTCAAAGAATCCGTCATGGGTGGAAATCTCTTCCCGTGAACGCAAAGGACATTAAGGCATTGAATTTATTCAGGATTAAAGTTATGGGAGGGACAAAGAGAAAAGTGGGTTGAGACTTCAACCAAATCTTATGGAGGAGGAAATGGCCTGCTTCAGGGAACAAGTGGCCTGCTTCAGCTCCTGAGTCCTAAATTCTTATAAATCAGTAAAATTTGTCATGATGGTAAATCTAAGTTAACCTTGATATAAGAATTATGGGAAATGAAAGTGTACTTAGAAATTGTCATAAATTCTATTTGCTGTAGCTATTTTATGGGATGAAACTGATGTGAAAATATAAATTAATGATTATTTTAAAAACAGAAGTGTCACTTCGGTTGGTTGTATTTTGTAGCAACCAAAACAGGTGGTGCTTGATTAAAATTGTTATTCTGAATGAATTTATCATTTGTAATATTCATGTAAATAATTTATATCTTGTTTATTGATGACCAAAATGAATATGGAATGAATTAATTGAAAAAAAAATCACTTACTCTTCTGCAATATTTTAAAGAGTACTTGGATACTTGAACAACCAACTTTCAGTCTTACAGCTGCCATTTTGATCCATACAAATGTTGCTGGAGTAAATTCACAGACCTGGTGATTAGATTCAAAAAAATGCCAAATCCCAAGCCCACTCTACTAATGTCAAGTGAGAATCAAATCTACTGTTCATCATAACTGTGGAAGTGGTGGATGTAGGTACAATTACATAATTTAAAAGACTTTTGGATAAGTACATGAAAATGAAAGATCTGGATGGATATAGACCAGGAGCAGGCAGGTGGGACTAGTTTAGTTTGCAATTATGTTCAGCATGGACTGGTTGGACCGAAGCGTCTGTTTCCATGCTGCATGACCCTATGACTCTATATTACAATGTCCCCAGTGCATAAAACATAGGTAAATTACATTAAACATTTAGGACCTACAGAAAATACTAAGTTTAAATCATCAGCTTTAATTTATGTGTCTCCTCTGGGTGTATTTTTGGTGGGGGATTGGGCGTGGTGCTTGCAGCTAAAATAGGTCAGGGAGCTAGACCACCAGCCCGCCACTCAGCCCTTAGTATAATTTTTTTTATTAACCTGTTTTTTTCTAATCAACCTGAAAAAAATATGTTGTTGCATACCTCTGGAGCCGGTGGGACTTGAATCTAGGCCTCTTGATACAGAGGAAGGGCGCCATAAGAGGGACCTTACCCTCTTGTATGCGAAGTGGGTGGTACTGAAATCAGCAGCCCACCTGCCTACAAATGTAAATAAATAGGTAAAGGTCAACTTAACTTGTTAACAAGTCCATTGATCTGAATTGAAGCCCAGTGTTCGTGCCATAGTACAGCTGATGTGAGTAGGCCAGTGAGAGTGAGCAGGCTGCTTTCTGTGGTCTGTAATGGAAAGCAGAGAAATGGAAGGGTGGGCACTTCATTTGGGGGAAAATGCTCTGCATCTGTAGGAAATATCCCCCCATCCTCTTCCTCCAGGCTTCCTGCCCATAAAGTCCTAGCCCCCTGTCTCCACTCTTTCCCCTCTCAGGCAGCTAGGATCCCTCCCATCCCACCCACCATAAAATCCTGGAATCTACTTTTCTGGAGCATAGAATTATAGCACCCCTGCAGTGAGGAAGAAGGTCATGCAGCCCATCAAGACCACACCACCCCTGCAAAGAGCATTGCACATAGACCCACATTCCTACCCTATCCACGTAACCCTGCATTTCCCATGGTTAATCCTCCTAGCCTACACATCCCTGGACACTACATGACAATTTAGCATAACCAATCCACCTAACCTGCCCATCTTTGGGCCCTGGGAGGAAACTGGAGCACCCAGAGGAAAGCTACAGGGAGAATGTGCAAACTCCACACAGACAGTCACCCAAAGATGGAATTGAACCTGGGTCCCTGATGCTCTGAGGCAGCAGTCCTAACCACTGAGCTACCATGCCATCCCTGAAGAGTCATGATTTTCTTTGGCTGGCAGCTCCCGAGGACAGGACACCAGAAACCTCAGTCTCCACAACACCAGTCCATCCCCAGTGCATTGTGGTTGTGTAACACTCTTTCTACAAATGTATCATCTGCTAGTTGACTTTCCTTCCTAGGAGAGTGAGCAGCACTCAGTCCTCCAATGCCCAACTCCTGTAAAATGCAGCCCCTAATATTTCCTCTTTAAAGTTAAATTTTTCTAAGAGAAGTTGAAGTTTTAACTATGTTAACCATCATCTAAGAACATAAACCATGTTTAAGTACTTATAATCATGGCACCTATTTATTTCTTAATGTGGCTTATGTTGAAATCCACTAAAACAATACCTTCCTAATCTTTCATTTCAAGCCACTCACCATCCTGAGTTGGAAGTATATCACTTCAATGTCACTGGGTCAAAATCCTGGAACTCCTTCCCTGACAGCATGGTGGGTGTATTTATAGCAGAAGGACTCCTGTGATTCAAGAAGGAGTTTAGCACCAACCAACTGCTGAAGAGCAACTAGGGATGGGTAATAAATGCTGGACCAGCCAGTCATATCTAAATCCTGTCAATGAATATTAAAAAAAAATTCCAGCGCAGATTTTTTTTTTGAAAGAAACAGAATGCTCACATTGAAAAAAAACCCAGAAGAGTCACTGTTGTCTGGTGTAAGAAAGTCAGATGATAATTTGAAGACCATGAACAAAAACAGAGGTTGCTGGAAAAGCTCAGCAGGTTTGGCAGCATCTGTGAAAAAAAAATCAACGTTAACGTTTCGGATCCGGTGACCCTTCCTCAGAACACTAGTTGAACACCAATTCTGAGGAAGGGTCACTGGACCCGAAATGTTAACTCTGATTTTTTCTTCAGAAATGCTGCCAGACCTGCTCAGCCTTTCCAGCAACCTCAGTTTTTGTTCCAGATTTACAGCATCCGCAGTTCTTTCGGTTTTTTAACTTGAAGACCATGTCTGAGCTAGCAGCTGAGGTCTTGTAATGGAGGTACTGGTGGATGTGGGTGGCATTATGGAAGAACCTGTGTTCAAAGGAAGTGTTTCATGGAAAATTTAAAGATTAAAGACATTTGGGCATTCCTTTTACTTGCCTGTATCATTGATGCCCAGAATTCCATGATTTTTCACACTGTGTCATTAATCTGTATGTAAGTTCAACTAGCAATGTCAGTTAGAGTACAGGTTTGATTTCCATATAACACACAATGGACTTAACGGTTTCTTATTCTGTTGTTATCATTCTATATTCTATGTCCCATACACTAATCTGAAGGGGCTTAACAGTTTTTATAATTTATTCTTTCATGCTATTTGCGCCTCACTGACAAGTCAGCTTTTGTTGCACAGCCCTCATTGCCCTTGCACTGAGTGCTTTGCCCAGCCATTTCAGAGGGCAGTTAAGAGTCAACCACGTAGCTCTGGGTCTGTAGGCCAGACCGGTTAAGGATGGCAGATTTCCTTCCTTCAGGGACATTAATGAACTAGATGAGTTTTTATAACAATCAACATCAGTTTCATGATCACCATTACTGAGACCACCTTTAAATTCCAGATTCACTCTTGAAATTTAAATTTCACCATCTGCATTGGTGGGTTTTGATATTACTTCATAGCATTGGATTCAACCTTTCAGTAGAGGTAGCCCCAATCTGGACATTTGACATTAATAGAGTAGGTTGTCTCTCAACATCGGCAAAATTAAAGAACTGATCATCGTCTTCAGGAAGAAAAGAGAACATACCTCCATCTACATCAACAGAACTGAGGTTGAGAGAGTGAAGAGCATCAACTTCGTCGGACTGATGATAACCAACGACCTGTCCTGGACTTCCCGTGTAAATGCGACAGTCAAGAAAGCACAACAAAACCTCTTCCTCAGGAAATTTGGCATGTCCATAAGGCCCCTCACCAACTTCTGCAAATGTATCATTGAAAGCATACTGCCCAGGTAAGTAACAGCCTGGTATGGCAACTGCTCTACCCAGGACCGTAAGAAACTACTGAAGGTGGTGTGCGCAGTCCAGACCATCACAGAAGCCAACCTTCTGTTGATGGACTGTATTTATGCAGCCTGCTGTTGTGGAAAGGTGGCCAACATCATCAAAGACACATCACACCCTGGTGATGAGCTCCTACGACTTCTTCTGTCAGGCAGAAGATACAGAAACCTGAACACTCCACAAGCAGGTTCAGGAACAGCTTCTTTCCAGCCGTTATCAGACTGTTGAATGGACTCTAGCCTCAAATGATGTAACCTGTATGCCTCTAAGTCTTTTTGATTTGTACACCCTTTGCTTGCTATGGTCTGCCCGTACCATTCATAAACAAAGCTTTTCATTATTTTTCGGTACATGTGAAAACAAAATCCAAATCAAAACCAAAATCAGTGTCTGTCTTTCATTGCAATCCAGTAAAATGTAAGCAGGCAATTTATGTAAATGTTAGTCTTATAGATCAGAATGCTGTGCAATTTTGATTTACTTCTATTTACTTGACAGTAATGGCATGAATAAAATTAAATACCCTTTCTGATTGCAGGAACTATGACAGTGTGAGCCATGTGGAACCTTGTCTTGAGTGAGAGACAAAGTCCCACAGTTAGCCAACATAACCAGCCCTTAGTGAGTGATAGTTGGCTTCCACGGGAGATGGAGGTGGGATGAATTGAAGTAGTCCTTCCTCATCCACTCAGTGAATTTGAATCCAGTCTGTGAAATGGACTGTAAGCAGCTTTCAAATTTCTATACATAAAAGAATCAGCTAAAAAAAACAGGTGTTGAAATGGAGTACTTATTGCAAGATGATCTGACATAAATCTCCATGCCCATGTCTTAAATCAAACAATGTGGAAGAATCTGTCGACTAATATGTTGGGCTAAGATTTCATGTATAACCTTTTATCAGAGCTGTGTTGATGAAGGATTACATCTGAACTGTTCACCTACATTTGCTTTTCAAATTCTGACTGTGTATTTTCATCATTCAAAGGTATCCTCTTCTATTAGTTGGAGTAGACTAAAGATTATATATTTTTAAATTTTCACTTTAGTGCTTCATTCCCAAGAATTACAGTTTGTAATTAATGAGGGAGAGAGCTGCATTTTCTTTCAGACAGTTCAGAAATAGCTAGATATAAATGGAAACTATCCTGACAAACCGTAAAGTAGACCTGAGATGAGACTTCTCTGTTGGACCAGTGTAAATTGATTACTAAGTATACCAGTCAGAATTTGCTGTTTTTCTTCTAGGCACTAATTGAATTTTACAAGGTCAAGATATTAACCAATTGTCAGAAATCAGACAAAAGGGAATTAACATTATAAGTAATATTCCACACCATTAGTTATTTATTTTAATTCTTTCAAAGGATATGGGATTCACTGACAAGACCTGTATTTGTTGCCCATCCTTAAATACCCTTGAAGTGAAATACTTTCAGAGGGTAGTTAAGAATAAACCACATTGTTGTGGTTATGTAGTCACAAGTCAGCCAGCTCAAGTAAGGATAGCAGATTTCCTTCCCTGAAGAGAATTAGTGAATCAGATGTGTTTTAAACAACAGTTGGTGATTTGTTGTTAATGTCACTAGCTTTAAATTACCAGATTTGTTAACTGTAATTACAATGGTGGGATTTGAAAGTGCATCCCAGAGTGATAGCGAAGGCATTTGGATTACTGGCACAATGACATTCATGCTATGCCATTATCTCCCCATGAACTTAAACAGTTGACTGTATGTCTAAAGAGATTTTGAGCAAGAGAATTTTCTCATCAGTATTAGATCAGGTTGGAGATCCAGACTGTCATATGATCTAAGATTCTCATTTCACAACGTTGCAATATGTATGCTTCCAAAGTATAGACTGATAATTGCTGGTGTGAGGAATCCTACTGAATGCCTCATTAATTAGGCTTTTCCTTTCATCATTCAGCTTGAAAGCAAAATTGTGTTGCCCTATGTGTTGCTGAAATATCAGCTGATAACTGGATAAGGAGGATAATGGGGGCATCTGTGACCTTGTTAATGACAGGACTGACAGTTCATCTCCTAAACCATGCTATTTTGGGTTGCTGATTTATGGATTGAACCAGTAAAGAGAAACTGTAGAGGAGAAAATAAAGTGAATTCTAGTCAAATCGGGTATAGAAAGGTAAATATTAGAGGAAGGAAAGATTTGAGAGAAAAAGTAACTGAAAATTAACAATTTTTCATTCCAAACAATTCACTACCTACAGGAGTGACACATCACAGTTTTAATTGTTCCCCCCTTAACTGGAGTAGTTGTGTTGCATCACAAGAGCATAACCCTCAGCAGGCTAAATACCCTGCATCTGTGCTGTCTTGGCTCTGTGGGCAGGACTTCTTTTTGGTGTAGGGACTCCCAAGTGGAGGATGAGGCCTGGGTCCCATGTCCTGACTCCTCGATCACATTAGTGCCTGGGGCAGTAGAATTCTTTTGGGGAGTTGGACAGTCCAGTGGCTGGGTGTGTATTCATCCAATTGAGGGTGCTGGGTGGGTTTGTGAGGCTGGTAGGCCACATAGGATACCTCTGACTAGCCTTGATTGGTCAGCAGGCTTACTGTGGAGGGGTAAGAGCTGTGAATGTCGGTAGGCGAGAAAAGGAGGGCACCTCACAATCTATGTACTGAATTTTAGGTAGGCTGCTGGTGTTCCTCAGCAAAGCTGAAAGCAACAGCACTCCTCACTTTGGCGGGCAGCAAGACCTGGGGTAACATGTTGCCAGGAAGGGTCCATTATTTGGCTGTCATTCGTAGAAAGTTGCTGCAGCCTTCAGCAACCCAAAATAGCAACCCAGAAAGTTGCTAGCCAGCTGAAAGGCCAGCAGCCTCAGTGGCACAATGCCCAATGGGGATAGTAGAGGGGCTGCACCTTCTGGATGATTACCCACATAAAGCATCTATCAGGGTTTCATATCTGGTGGGATGATGCCCAACCATTACGAATTGGCAGTGGAGTCTGGGCAAGGCATTTAATTGGCCACTCAAGTGGTTCAACTCAGGATCAGTTGACAGACAGTTGCTGGCGCCTGTGCAAACCCTGGCAAGACAGTGTGCCTTCCTGCATTTTTTGCCAGCTGTCCATTACCCAACCTGTCCCAGAAGGTCTGGTAAAGTTCAACCCACCATCAACAAGGTGTAGCGTTGTTAAGTAATGGCACTAATGCTCTGTGGCATGTTTATTGGCAATTAAACAACTTATACAGGAATTTCTTGAAAGCCACGGCTGGACAAGGACAGTATTATAGTTTGTGTATAGCTAGTGGTGAAACTTCAGAAGCTATTCGGCAACTTGCCAAGACAATATACCTTGTGAATCATGAAAAACCAGCAAAATGCGCCCATCAAAATCTGGCTGTTCACAATGCGCAAGCTATCCCTTCTTCCTCCCCCAAGTTATGAATGATTTATAAAATAGTAATGGTATTGTGCATTGAACCTGCTGACATTTTACCAGCAAAATCTGGGCCATTGTTTCACTCAAATCTCCTGCTGATTTCTAAGCAGTGTGAGCATTTGGTTTAGAAAGGATGTCATAATCACTTGTGAAGTAATTCCAGTTTTAATGTTTTTGGAAGTGTTGCGCTCAGTTCAATATTTTGCTGTGTCAAACTATTATTTAGTCTGTAAATTAATATGAACAAATAAGTTTGGACCAAAAGAGCATGTTTTGCCTTTGGGGAGGTTTAATCTGGAAGTGATTTTCGTTCCCATGTGATCTCTGGTGTGCTATATTTCATAATTATTAATCTTGGGATTCCTGATTCATTCACAACATGTGTGAAGGCAAAGACATTGGTCATGGGAGACTGAAATTGCTTTTGGAAACTACCTTAATTTTCACCAGAACACAGAAGAAAGTGTTGGGAAAATATCTGAACTACCAAGAGATTGCCATCCGCACGATCTGCATGGAATTGGCACAGTAAACTTTGTGAGACTTTACTTGGCATGCATAGCCTAACTCACCAGGAGAGATGAATCAGGGCAATGTACATCCACTTGAGCCGGTCCAGATTTTTCAGGAAGCCTGTCTTGTAAAATTTAAGAAACTCCCAAAAGAACAGACTTAACAGTTTTTGAAAAATTTAGCTTTGGACATGGTTGGCACAAATTTCTGCCTGTTTCTTGCTTATGCACAGAATCCTTTATGAGGGAGTCACAGAAACACCAGAAGACAGGCAAATATGCCATTGGTTTATTCCATCATTCCAGCTTATCTACCAGCTTATCATCCATTTCCTATGTGAAGACGTGGCTTATCCTTGAGGAGATAGCCAGCCCATTGCACAAACAAGCTAGTTAGAAATATGAACTTCAGCATAACCACCCCACGAACCCCAAACCCCTGGGCAGTTGAAGGATTAAAAGGAAACATTGGTCCAATTTCACACCTATTTCCCATTCCACCCACTTCTTGTCCCACCAGAACTTAAAGCATTTTACACAGCAGCTGCTAGTGTGTCCAACGAGTGCCTCATGATGAAATGGAAGAATGTCAAGTATAGTTTAATGGAGATTCGTCAGTGCAATAAGGGTCCTGAATTAAATTATACAAGTGCGATTTATTTTGGAATGGATGCAGTTTGGGGGAGTATAGACAACCATGTGAGGGATTGAAAATCCAATAATGACTCTTTGTCAGTTCTGAGTGTCAACAGTAGGAAGCCAGTATTTTCAGGAATACCTGAACTGGAAGATCTTGGATTGAGTTTCACCACAGAACTTTGTGACCCAGGAATGTGTGTCCACAACATGGTTAAACAGTTTGAGGGTCGACTTGTGAATTCTTCAAATACACACCAATGATAAGTGGTGAGAGAGAGAGAGTTTTCTCATCAGTTCCAAGCTACAACATGGATGTGAAAGTGTATGTGACCATGATAAATCGGCCTCCAAGAGTGATCTGTGACACAACCACAGGGAAATACTGTGGCCAACTCTGGTCACCCAGTTGTAGGAAGGATACTACTAAGCTGGACAGGGTTGGTGTCATGATGCAGACTGAATGCAGGTGTTCAGCTCAACTATCATCTCAGAATCACAGAATTGCTGCAAAAGAGAAGGAAGCCATTCAGTCCATCATGCCTGTACCAGCTGTATTTCCTAGTGCCAGTCGGCTCCCCTTTTCCCACATCCCTGCATACCAGTTTCATCCAGTGTCCTCTTGAATGTTTCAATTGTACCTGCCTCAACCTCATTCCAGGCAGTGCATTCCTTATTATAACAACTTGGTATGTGAAAATGTTTTACACCACCCTTGCTCATTTGCAAATCACTTTATATCTGTGCTCTCTGAATTATTTTTCTTCTTTTATTCATTGAGAGGCTTGTCCTTATCTGCTCTGTCCAGCCCGCTCATGATTTTGAAAACCTCAATTAGATATCCTTTCAGCCCTCTTCTCCCCAACTTTTTAAACCTGTCCTCATAGATGAAGGACTTCATACCTGGAACCATTCTTGTAAATCACATCTACACTGTCTCCAATACACTCACATCTTCTCTATACAGGGGGTTCTGCTAAAACATGATAGTTGCAATGCAGCACGACATTGGGTTACAGAAAATCGCAGTATAGTAATAATAGGGCCTACGGGAAAAGCGGGTTTTGGAGCAGACCACCAAAAAAAATCACTCAAAACCACTCAAAATCCTTCCTCACCACTCTCCTATAAGCATTGGCGCCATGCCTGTCACTTGTGTGAGCCTTGACATTTATGAGCAAATAAAATCTATTCGCCTGCAACATTCTCTGCATCACAGCCTAGACATTGCTGATCTGACCTGACATTCCATTGGCACAGACTTCTGGATAGGTTTTCAGACAAGTGAAGCAGAAGAATCTCACCTTTCTTTCCTATGAAGCCCATTGACATTGAAGTTAATTGTAGGATTAAAATGCGTTATAAAACTTAATAACATTGCATTAAAAATAGAGCTGGAAAAGAGCAGGTTGTAACACAGACACCTTTTGATATAAATGATTTACATGATCAAGTTCAAAAGTTCTTACATATTAAATATGTAACAATCTTAGGCAAAAATACCACACACAAAGGTGCGTATTTTAACAGCACTCATTATTTTAAACTGTACTCCATTTTTTTGCATTTAATGTGCTCAGCGTAAACTCTTCAAACTAAGACTTCACATACTTTCCTAATAAGATGGTTGTTCTCTGCGAGATATTATATTTGAGGTTTATGGCAGACAATCCAATTACCTTTTTCAAATGAGCTCATTATGACTTATTCTGAACATTTACACGATCTGCAGGGATTGAAAGAAAGAAATTTTCCTTTGACAAAGCCCGTGATATCAACACGTACTCGATGCAATTGCATTATAGCCAACACAAGTTCACGTTTTTGAAATAACATTCACCTATTCGTCCATCGCTTTATAGCCAATTCACTTTGCTAGAACGTGTGTTATAGCAGAACCCCCTGTAATGTACATTCATTTGCATTGATCTCCAGGAGTCAAGAGACAGCATAGCATGTCATAAAAGGCAGCTAGGAGCAAGATGGCGGCAGAGCGGGACACTCTTGTCAGAGCTCTTCTGCTCCACCTGTTCTTTTTCCTTTCGTTTCTGTCTATTTTTTCTTCTTCCCTCCTCTCAGCACCAGAGGCGAATACTACAGTGCCAGGCGCCTGCAGCAAATCCTTAGAGCAGTGAGCCCTGCAGCAGCATGTGGGCTGCTAGCCTCAGAGCAGAGCAGGGAAGAGCCCCGCAGCAGCACCTGGGGAGGTAGCACCCCTGCAGCGTCACGCAGGCAACAAGCACCAAGACCTGGCGGCGAAAGGAAGACCAGGCAGCCCAAGCAAGCAGGCAGTGAGAGCGGGAGCAGTCATCCTCAGGGGTCTGCAATGAGAGCAGAGGCAGGCAGCGGGTGGTGAGAGCGGGACCAGGCAGCCCAGAGGCCTGAGGCAAGAGCGGGAGCGTGCAGCCTGAGGCTGCATTGAGGGCAGTGTTAACCCTTAACTTCTTAACTTGCTTTCTTTATTTTTCTGCTTTGTACCAAATTCTGTGCCTGGGTACATTTGTAGTTAAGATAGCACCGTAAATGGCAGCCTGTAAACCTTTCACTGAACTAATGCGAGTGAGTACGTATGACAATAAGAGCTAATTCTAATTCTAATTTAAATTCTAAAAAGCATGAAGTCAACTAAATTGCAAGAATCATAGTGAATGGCAATTTAATCTGAATAAGACTGTTTAAGGTCCTGAATGATGGGAAACTTACAGAAACGGGAGAAGAACTATTGATGGCCCTGTCAACCACAAGTGATGGTGAATCTGCGATTGAGGAACGAGGGAGACAGTGGACATGCTGGTGTATAAGGTAGCATTGACAGCCAAGATTTGATGTAAATGGAAAAACTTGCAAATGGAGAGAAGTCAAGCAAAGAAAGAGAACAGGACTGCTGTGCTATGACGTAGATTTCAGACCAGACAAAGACACTGTACTTTTCAGACGCTAAAATAAATTCTCTGAATGCTAGAAACCTGAAAGAAATACAGAAAATGCTGGAGAAATTCAGCAGGTCTGGCTAGATTTGTGGAGAGAGAGACTGGTTAATCTTTCAAATCCAATATAACTTTTCTTTGGAAGTTCAGAAGAACAGCCATAACAGATTTGAAACATTAACTTTGTTCCTCTGTCCACAGATGCTGCCAGACATGCTGAGTTTCCGCAGCACATTCTGTTTAAAGATGGTTACATGATGTTATGACTTGTGATGTTGTTGTGTAAATCTCAACTTCGGTCACACTCTCTGTGTAATAATGTCAGTGTAATGTGTCAGTCAGTTCAATAAGACCATAATATATAGGAGCAGAATTTGGCCAATTGGCCCATTGAATCTGCTCTGCCATTCAATCATAACTGATATGTTTCTCCTGCCTTCTCCCTCCAAAACTTGATCCCCTAAACAATCAAGAATCCATCTAATTTGTCTTAAGTACACTCAATGGTTTGGCTTCCACAGCCCTCTGTGGCAATGAGTTCCACAGATTAATCACTCTCTGGCTGAAGAAATCCTCCTCATCACAGTTCCAAAGGGTTGTACCTTCAATCTGGGGCTGTGCCCCTCGGTCTAAGTCTCTCCTACTAGTGGAAACATCTTCTCCAGGTCCACTGTATCCAGGCCTCTTGGCATTCTGTAAGTTTCAATGAGATCTGCTCATCCTTCTGAACTCCATTGAGTACAGATCCAGAATCCTGGACTGCTCCTCATCTGAAATCTGACAGCATTCTTGTAAACCTCCTCTGGACCCCCTCCAATGCCAGGACATTCTTCCTTAGACACGGGGCCCAAAACTCCTCACAATATTCCAAATGTGGTCTGACCAGAGTCTTATAAAGACTCAGCAGTACATCACTGCTCATGTATTCTAGCTCTGCTGAGATGAATGTTAACATTGCATTATACTTCTTAACCACTCACGGAACCTGCATGTTAATCTTAAGGGAATCTGAACTAGGACTCCAAAGTCCCTTGTGCTTCAGATTTCCAAACTCTTTTCCCATTTAGAAAATAGTCTATGCTTCTATTCTCCTTACTGATGTACATAACCTCACATTTCCCATGTTGTATTCCTTCTACGACTTCTTTGCCCTTGCCTAGCATATCCAAGTCTTTCTGCAGCCTCCCTGCTTCCTCAATACTACCTGTCTGTCCAAGTATCTTAGTGTAATCTGCAAACTTAACAACAATGCGATTAGTTCATTCGACCAGATCACTAATGTATAGTGTGAATAGTTGTGGTACCAACACTGACCCCTGCAGAACATTGCTAGTTGCTGGCTACCATCCTGAAAAAGACACCTTTATCCCTACCCTCTGCCATTTGCCAGTCAGCCAGTCCTCTATCCATGCCAGTACCTTGCACCTACACCATGGACTCTTATCCATTTTAGCAGGCTCCTGTGCAGCATCTGTCAGAGACCTTTTGGAAATCCAAATAGATCAAGTTCACCAGCTCTCCTTTGTCTAACTTGGTCATTACGTCCTCCAAGAATTCTAATAGATTTGTAAGGCATGACTTCCGTTGATCATGCTGACTCCATCCTGTTTTACCATGCACTTCCAAATTGCCCACAATTTCTTCTTTAACAATTGACTCTAAAATTTTGTCAACAACTGAGATCAGGTTAACTGGCCTATAGTTTCCTGACTTTTTCCTCCCTCCCTTCTTACTGTTATTACATTAGCCATTTTCCAACATTGGGGCCTTGTAGTAATTCCCAAGAGATCACCAACAATTCCTCTACAATCTCCTCAGCTATCTCTTTCAGAACTCTGGGGTGTAGTCCATCTGGTCTGGATGATTTATCCACCTTCAGACCTGTCATCTTCCCAGTACCTTCTCCTTAGAGATGTCCACTACACTCCCCCCAACTCTCTTAAAAGTTCTGGTGTGCTGCTGGTGTCTTCCACGTTGAAAGCTGATTCAAATTACCTATTCAATTCCTCCATTATTTCTTTGTTCCTAAATGTTATTTCTCCAGCCTCACTTTCCAGTGGTACAATGTCCACTCTTTACTCTCTTACCTTTGAGGTATCTAAAAAAGATCTTGCAATCTTCTTTTATATTACTGGCTAGCTTACTCTCATATTTCATCTTCTCCCCTCGAATTGTCTTTTTCAGTTATGCCCTGCTTCTCAATCATCTGGCTTCCCACTAATCTTCACCACATTGTATGCTTTTGCTTTTTTATGCTGTATCTGACTTCCCTCATCAGCCATGGTTGCCTCATCCTCACATTAGCATGTTTCTTCTTCCTTGCAATGAATTTCTGCTGAATTTCCTGAATCACCCCCAAAAACTCCTGCCATTGCTGCTCCGCCATTTTCTCTGCTAGGCTACCTTCCATTCAACTCTGGCCAGTTTTTCCCTCATGTCTTTGTAGTTACGTTATTCAATTGTAATGCAGTTTCATCTGATTCAAATTTCTCCCTCTCAAACTGCAGGGTGAATTCTAACATATTACAGTCATTGCCCCCATAGGGAATTCCTTCATCTTCAACACCGTAATGAAGTCTGCCTCATTATCTTTCTTTAAATCTAGAATTGCTGTTCCCTAGTGCTCTGTCACAAACTGCTCCAAAAAACCATCTCATCGACATTCCACAAATTCCTTTTCTCGAGATCTGCTACCAACTAGTCTACCTGTATATTGAAGCCCTCCATGATTTTTGAAATAGCACCTTTCTTACATGCCTTTTCTATCTGCAGATATATTTTCTTATCCATATCCTGACTACTGCTCGGCGGCCTATACAAAACACCCATCAGGGTCTTCTTTCCTTTGTGGTTTCTCAGCTCTACCTGTATACATTCTTTCATTTCTTAAACCTCATCCCCTCCACCCATCAGAGAATCTCTGCAGTGTAGAAAGAGGGCATTCAGAATATTAAGACCACATTGATCCTCCAAAGAGCATCTCATCCCGACTCAGACCCTCATACTATCCCTAAAACCCCATGTTTACCCTGGCTAATCCATCTAGTCTGCACACCCCTGGACACTACAGACAACTTAGCGCAGGTATTCCACCTAACTTGAACACCCTTGGACTGTGGGAGGAAAATGGAGCACCCAGCAGAAACCCATGCAAACGCAGGATGAACGTGCAAATTCCACACAGTCACCAAGGCGGGAATCAAACCCCAGTCACTGGCACTGTGAGGCAGCAATGCTAACCACTGAGCCAACGTGCTGCCTATGTCCTTTCGAAAGGACGCGTACCCATGGATATCTCTGTGAAACGCAAAACATCACACCTGCCAATTTGAATCTGTGTTACGTGCTCATTCACCTTGTTTCATTTACTATGCGCATTTAAGTACAAGACCCTCAGTCCTGCATTAATTGCACCCCTCACCCACTTCTCTCCCCTTATTTGCTGTGCCTGAAGTTAGATTCCTGACCCTTTCTATACACCCTTCCATATTACTTGTTCTTTAACCTCTGCTGACCCATCTCTCTCTTGAACTTTGTCCATAATTTTCCATTCCTAGACCCCACCCTCTTCACTGTCTGGTTTAAAGCCCCATCCACAGCCCTATTTGTGTGTTTCGCAAAGACTCTGGACCCGACATAATTCAGGTTCAATCAGAACAGTTGCCTCCTTCCCCAGAATTGGCACCAATACCCAATGAATTTAGAATGAATTTAGAAACTTTGCTCCCACACCAATCTTTCAGTCACATGCTTACCTGTTTAATCTTGTTGACCCTATGCCAATTCACTCATGGTTCAGGTAGTAATCCAGAGATTATTACCATTTTGGTTCTGCTTTTAATTTAGTCCCTAGCTACTCACATTCCCTTGGCAGAACCATTTTCCTCTTTCTGCCTATATCATTGATAACTATGTGAACCACACAGTTGGATCTTTCCCCTCCCACTCCAAATCCCTATGCAGCCCAAATGAGATATGCTCAGCTTGGGCACCAGGCAGACAGCACAGCCTTTGAGACTCTCGACCTTGGCCACAGATAACAGTGTCTATTCCCCTGACTATATTATCCCCGAATACAACTACATTTCTCTTTCTTACCCACTTTTGAATGGCTGCCTGTACTATGGTGCTATGATCTGTTGCCCATCCTCCCAAAGTCCACACTCTCATCCACACAGGGCACAAGAATCTCAAACCAGTTAAACAGGCTCAACAGCTAACGGCTAAGGCTCCTTCAGCATTACCTCCTGGATCCCTTTAAGTGCCTCGCTCATAGTCACACCCTCCTATCCCTGACCACTGACTGAATTTATCGTAGTGGGTGTGACTACCTCCTGAAACATACCATCCAGGTAACTGTCCCCCTCCTGGTTGTGTCACAGTGTTTAAAAGTCAGTCTCCAGCTCATCACCTCTGAGCCAGAATTCATCAAGCAACCAATACTTCCGGCAGTTGTTGTCACTATGAACCACAATGGGGTCCACCAGCTCCCAGTTGTGTATATACAAGTGAACGCAGTACCTAGACAATATGTACATCTGTGATATTCTAACGAAGCAAATGGCATTGTTAATAAATTGACGGACATCTGCCTCGATAGGAACACAGTCTTTGTGGTACATGTTACATGCACTAATGGTGGGACAGCACTCAGATTACATCTTCGTGGCATTGGTGTTTTGCCCAAGAAGCCACATCAGGAAATGAAAGTAAGTCAGGAAAAGAAATCTGAAGTAAAGTTAAATAAACTTTACATTTTGAAACAAGAACAGGAAGCATTACTAAGAACGAGGTGAGTGAAGAGGCCTGAGCTGGTAACAGAACAAAGACTGAGCTGTGTATCCCACAAAAAGGCAGGAGACAAGATCCTATACAGGTTCCCAATAATAGCGTTTCTTATTTAGAGAAACTTTGAGAAGACAAGTGAGAAGTTTCCAAATATAAGAACAAGTTCACCCAGATGATGAAGAATAATGAAATCAATTTTACAGTATACAAGGAGGCTATTTGACCCATCATGACTGTCATGGCTCCCACATGAACTACCCAGCTAGTCTCGTTCTCCAGCCCTTTTCTCCAAAGCCCTCTAAATTCTTTCAAATATATATCCAGCTCTATTTTGAAACTGCAAATGGAATCCACCTCCACCTCTCTCCCAGGCGGTGCATTCCAAATCCTAACAACTGTCTAAGTTATGAAGTTACAATAATGGTGGATGTGGGTAGATTAATCCTCAGTTCCTATAGTTTCAATGTTGAGTCTTACTGTTTATTCTATCCTCCACTTCCTGCGCTATTCCAAACACTCACCACCTGAGGCTACTTGAACTTGAAGGCCGTTATGGATAAAAGATGAATCCAAGTTCCCTGGCCTGGAAAACATCATGCAAATCTATATATAAACTTTGTAAAGCCTGGCCACATTATTTGGTATGTGCCTGATGGCAATATATCTCACCCTGCAGAAATCCTGTCTCTTATCTTCATTTCATTGAGGTATTTATTCTGATTGAATGCCAAAGAAAAGATTCTCAAATTAATTGTTGCTCTTTGAATTTTGAATTTGTACATTCTCTTAAAAACAAAAGAAAAGCTGCATTCCTCTCCAAAGTTTGAAATCACTCTGGATTCATGAGGCTAGAATTTTTTTGTCAAAATCACAGTGAGGCTATTCAGTGCTCATCATTCAAATGTCCATTCGAATGTAAAGATGTTTTTAGTGACATGATATGCCTTAATTCTTGCCAAAATGCCTTTATGGCATTGAAAATTATATTATAGAAAGAGAAGTCTCGTCCCTTCTTGATTTTACTTCTTGATGGAGATTTTGTATAATTAAAAACAAGTTATTATTGTCTATCTGTGTATCATCTGTGCTGTCTGTGGTGAATGTGGAGGCAGGAAGGGCATGTAAAATGGTGGGGAGGTGTCATATCTGAACTTGAACCTGCCTTAACGGAATTAACTCTGCGTGTAAAAGTCGATGGGCAACCCCCTGCCCCACTGTTTATCAGAGTCCTCAAGTGGTCAATTAATTACCACTGAAGGGCCTTATCCTGCCACTATTGACAGTAACCCAGCTGCAGCTGGTCCTGTTGCCATACAAAGTACATCTTGTCACCTGAGAGGGAGGGTGTCATGAGAGCAAAAGCATCTGATTGAGGGACTAGGCATTGGAAGTGCTGGTGCGGAGTGGCAGGGTGATTAAAGCCACCCGTTGCCCTTTTTGGTGCCGTCTCTCCCCATGACTCCTCCTTCCCTATATCATTCACCTCGAGGCCGCCTGTTTGACATGTGGTTCAGCAGGTGTCCCTGAAAAGGTACATACAGCTTTCCAACCAGCAGGCAAGACCCCCAACGTCAGCCCCTATGAGACAGAGTTGCATATGGTGCTAAACACAGGACTTGCAGGGTTCATTATTGTCAATGTAGTTCTCATCCTTGAGAAGCCAGCAGTTTGGAGTTGAAAGACTAGCTTTTAACGAAAATATCAGAAATGTCAGCATTATCACTCTGTTGTCATTAAGCCAGGTTTTCAGGCCAGATTCACTGACACTCATTCACTGCTGCTTATGACTTTCAGGCAGTTTTGTTGTGCTGATTTTTTTTTAAAATCACTGTAGAAAACCATGTAGCGGGTCAGGAGCAGCAGTTCTGACTGACAGGCTGATGGCTATAGTCGGGAAAGTGCTCCTGGCTGAAACTCTGGGGAGAAATTGTAAGTGAGGTCCCTGGGATTGGTTTCGAGCTGATTGGGTTTGGTGGCGGGGGTGTATTAATCAGAAATGTCCAGAAATTAAATACTGTTACATTTCTGAAATCTCAAAATTCTCTTTGGAATTTAAAGTGGCATAGAAACAACAGACTAAATATTCAGAGATAAAAGGTACTGCAGATGCTGGAGAATCCGAGATAACAAGCATGGGGTTGGATGAACACAGCAGGTCAAGCAGCATCATAGGAGCAGGAAAACTTGACGTTTCGGGCCTAAACCCTTCATCAGAAATGTAGACTAAATATTCATTATGCTTTAAAGTAGACACAGTTCTGATGACATGTTGCACTGATGTATCAGAGCCTTATCAATCTTTGATTTCATCAAAATAAATGTAAGAAACTAAAGCCTGGGAGAGATGCAGGGCAGCGTGCTGACCTCCTGTGACCTATTTTATAAGATGCTGCACTTTAGGATGGATTTGAAGGCATTAGAGAGGGTCCAGAAAAATGCTCACGAAAATAGTTCCAGCAATGAAAAACTTAAGTAGCATGCACATAAAGTACTCTGGAGCATATAATTGTTGCTTTTGATATTAATAATCAAAACTTTACATATTTGATGGTCTTTGTCAGTCGAGGCATAATTATAAGAGCAGTGAGGTCATGTTGGAGCTTACAGAACTTTGGTCAGGCTACAGCTGATGTACTGTGTGCAATTTCTGGTCAACACACTATCAGAAAGATGTGATTGCATTGGAAGTGTTGAAAAGGAGATTCACAAGGATGTTGCCTGGGATGGACCAATTCAGCTACGAAGAGAGGCCAGACAAGCTCAAGTTGTTTTCTTTGGAGCAGAGAGGGTTGAGGCAGGACCTGATAGAGATGTATAAGATTATGAGGGGCATTGACATGATGACTAGAAAGCAGCTGTTCTCTTAGTTGAAGAGTTAATAATAAGGGGACATTATTTTAAAGTGAAAGACAGGATGTTTTTAGGGAATTTGAGAAAAAATTGGCCTGGTGGGAAGCTGGAATACACTACATGAGGGAAGGTGAGATGGGTAACTTCATAACCTTTAAAGGTACTTGGATGAACTCTTTAAGTGTCATAATATTCAAAGCTATGGACCTAGTGTGGGAAAGTTGGTAGCGGTGTATTTTTGACAGTACAGATTTGATGGGCCAAATAACCTTTTCTGCACTTTATGATTCTATGATTGATATTGTAACTAGATGCTATCAATGACTGATATGATTTTACCAGCGTCTTTTTGTAATTGTTTGGTGAATTGATTGGTGAATCTTCAGAGAAGGGACAAAGATAACACATAAAACTGAGGGGGTGGACTAATGAAGGGTGGGAGGGTGTGAGAATAGAGAGCCTCACACAAGAAGAAACATTAGAGCCTGGGATTTTGTTCCTTGTCTACTCAGCATCGCAACAAAATTCTGTTCCATTTCTCTCCCGCTGACCCTTTGCTGCTCATTGACAGCTCTTATAAATCTGATTGCTCAAGGAGGAGAACAGCTACATGTACTGTTCATGCACCTGATCTTCTGTAGAGGTCACACCAAAATTGGCTTCCTAATTACAGTAAGTTCCCAGTCCAGAAAGCCTGTAGGCTAGTGAGAATGTAATGAATGATTGTTGCTGCTCATCATGAAGAACAGAATCTAAACCGTCATTTTCTTGTCTTAGTACAAACAGAAGCCTCAGATATGACTGAATATTATCCCTTTATCCACTGGTCTGTGTACATTTGCATGTATACATTTATTATTTGAATGAATTTGAATCAGCTTTATTGTCAAATGAGTGCATTGAAAAGTTTACAATATCAACTTACAGGTAAAAGATATCTAGGTACAAATATTCTAGTGAAGCAAATGGAATTGTTAATAAGTTGAAAGACATCTGTCTCAATAAGAACAGTCTTTGGTATAAAAGTATAGAAATATTTGGTCGAAAATTTAGAAAAATAAATAAAAAGTTCAGCATAATAATAAAAAGGAAAAATAAAAACAAAATACTCAGTTTACAGTCCTTCCACTCCAGTCCATATCAGTACCTAGACTCCAGACCATACCGGGCCAAGTCTCCAGACCGTGCCGGTCTTCAAAGTTCATGGCCTCGTCTCCAGTCCACAAAGGGCCTCGCCTTCCCACAATGGCCTTTAGCCTGGGACTTGCCTCCCGGTGACAGTCCGGGAGGCACTTCCTCCATTCCCATCTCAGTAAGTTTAACAAATTTTAAAAAGTTAAAAGTTTAAACAAAACACAAACAAAAGATAAAAAAGCAGATGAGTTGGATGAGTTCCAGCATGGGAGCCCCATTCTGCTGCCATGCTGGCAAAAATGAATTCTGTTTATGCCTGTGTGTTACCAGTTCTCTTAGATTAATTGTGCATACTTACAGTCTCTGTAAAAAAACAGAGCTGTGAACCTCAACTGCTGCTTAAGACTCAAAAGTTCAGTACAGTCCTAAGGGAGTGCTGCATAGTGAGAGGAGTTATCTTTTGAATGAGGCATTTAAGAGAGCTTTTAGGCAGTTGGGTGGGCAAAATGGCCCCTCAACACTGTTCAAACAAGAACAAAGGAGCTTTCCTGGCATCGAGGCCTGCACGTAGAACATTGAACACAGAACAAAAGCACAGGAACGGGATCTTTGGTCGACAGTGTTGTGCCAAACATGACAACAAATTAAACCAATCCCTTCTGCTTGCCCTTGGTCCATATCCCTCCATTCCTTGCGTATTCATGTGTTTATCTTAAAGCACCTTGAACATCCATATCATATCTGCCTTCACCATCACCCCTGGCCGTGCATTCCAGACACCAACCACTCTCTGTGTAAAAAACTTGCACCTCACATCTCCTATGAACTTTCCCCCTCTCAGCTCAAATGCATGGCCCCTAGTATTAGACATTTCAACTCTGGAAAAGAGATTCTGACTAGCAGCCCTATTTATGCATCTCACAATGTTATAGACTACTATCAACTCTCCCTTCAACCTCCACTGCCCCAGAAGAAAACAAGCGTGGTTCTTCTAGCCTCTCCTTATAGCTCTTACTCTATAATCCTGGCAGCCTCTCCAAAGCCTCCACATCCTTCCGGTAATGAATTATACACATTACACTAAATGTGACCTAACCAAACTTTTATCTAACCTAACCAAAAGCTGCAACATGACACCCTGTCTTGTATTCAATGGCCTGACTAATAAAGGAAGCACGCCATTGGCCTTCTTTACCACCCTATCTGCTTGTGTGACCACTTTCAGGGAGCAATGGACTTGAACCTCAAGAACCCTCTGTACATCAATGCTCAGGGTCCTGCCATTAATATATCCATTTCCCTAACATTTGATCTCTCAAAGTGCAGCATCTCATACATGCCCAGATTAACCTTCATCTGCCGTTTGACCAAACATGTCTGCAAATGCTTTATATCTTGCTGTGTCCTTTGACAACCTTCTACACTATCCTCAATTCCACCGATCTTAGTGTCATCAACAAACTTAATAACCTACCCATCCATGTTTTCATCTAAGTCTTTTATAAATATCACAAACAGTAGAAGTCCCAATACTGATCCCTGTGGACCTCCAGCCTGAACAACCATGACCCTCTGCCTTTTATGGGCAAGCCAGTTCTGAATCCAAGTGGCCAAGTCACTGTGGATCCCATGCATATGAGGCTTCCATGAGGGACCTTATTGAAAACCATACTAAAGTCCGTGTAGATAACATCCGCTGCTCTAGTATCATTGATCATCTCTGTCACCTCCTCAAAAAATTCAATCAAGTTAGTAAGACATGACATGGCCCGTGCAAAGCCATGCTGACTGCCCCTAATTAGGCCATGCTTCTCCAAATGCGTATCAATCTAATGCCTAAAACACCACTCCAATAGCTTCCCAATCACCCACATGAGACTCACCAGTCTGTAGTTTCCTGGATTATCTCTATTTCCCTTCTTGAACAGAGGAATAACATTAGCTATTAGCAATAATTAGCAAGATTAATATTTATCTTTCAACCAACATAACAGGTATCTCAGATAACAAGGTATAGAGCTGGATGAACACAGCAGGCTAAGCAGCATCAGAGGAGCAGGAAGGCTGACGTTTCGGGCCTAGACCCTTCTTTTGATTGGGCTTTGTTGGGACCTTGCTGTATGCAGTTACTATCAGTCCAAAGCAAATCTACTGTAAAGCCCAGGATTGGGGTAGGTGCTATATTCCTACATCTTTTCTCCTTCACTTTCTTTGTTTTTGCCACCCTCTGCTTGAGGGTCAATGGCAGAGAGCTGGAATCTCCTGCTGGTGGCATAGCCAGTTTTTCTTCAGGATTGTCACTCACTGAATCCTGCTTTCCGTCAAGCCATTTAGTAACTTGAAACCAAGGATTTCTCCACATGAAAAAGCAGAAAATAAATCTCGGATGAATGATTTGAATTTACCTTAGATTTTCCAGTCAATGTCAGCGAGTGGCAATGTCTATCACCGACTGAGATTTAAACTTCCCACTCAGCATTTTATCCTAGCACTCTGCAGTTTCCAATGGCAGCTATAGTAGGGATGCAGAAACAAGCACAGTCAGGGGGAAATTAACATGTAATTCTAATGCAGCCGCAATTCTTTCCTTGTCACAAACTGAAGACATGTCCTTTGGGGTTTGCCTCCAAAGAACTGATTTGCACTGTTTTAAGTGGAACTGTCAACTATAATGCAGCCCAACATAATCCCCTGACGATGCCAATTCCCACCAACCTCCGCATTCTCCGTGACTTCCACTGCCTACAATCCGATCCCACAACCACAGAGCTATTTCCCACCCCATCCCTATCTGCCTTTCGTAGGGATCGCTGTCTCCGTGACCCCCTCATCCACTCCACACTCCCCACTAACCCCACCACCCCGGCACCGTTCCCTACAACTGCAGGAAGTGCGACACCTGCCCTTACACCTCTCCTGTCACCTCCATTCAAGGCACAAAACAAACCTTCCACATTAGACAGGGGTTCATCTGCACATCCGTCAACTTAGTCCACTGTATCTGCTGCTCCCGATGTGGTTTCCTCTACACTGGGGGCACCAAGCGAAGACTCGGAGACCGTTTTGTAGAGCATCTGCGCTCTGTACATGACAAACGACAGCACTTTTCAGTTGCGAACCATTTTAACTTCCCCTCCCACTCCCTGGGAGACATATCAATCCTGGGTCTTCTTCAGTGTCACAATGACGCCACCTGCAAGCTGGAGGAGCAGCAGCTCATATTCCACCTCGGGAGCCTACAGCCCAATGGCCTAAATGTGATATTTACCAGTTTTAAAGTCTCCCCACCCCCGGCCTCATCCCATGACCAACCCCCCTCTCATCCCCGCCTCCTTGACCTGACACAACCTGTCCATCTTCTCTCCCACCTATCTGCCCTTCCCACCTCACTGACCAATCCCCAGCCCTCCCTACCTGCACTCACCTATCACTATCCCACCTACCTTCCCCACCCCCACCCCTCCTCTCTCTATTTGTTTCCGAGCTCCCTTCCTCCCCCTTCTTTCTGAAGAAGGGTCCCAACCCGAGATGTCAACTTTCCTTCTCCTCTGATGCTGCCTGGCCTGCTGTGTTCCTCCAGCTCCACACTGTGTTATTATCTGACATTGGCTGGTGAGAGGCAAAAGATTCTGGATGTTGAGACAAGAGAGAGAGTGTGGCAGGGAGTGGGTACTATCCAGCAGGAGAGGTGCGTGACAAGGTTGAACATTGTCTGATGGCAAGATGGGAAGTTAACACATCACTGGTGAGGGGAGGGTCAGGGAGGGGAGCATTTCCAGAGGGTAGGTCATGAACAATGCTGAAGGTGAGGGGAGTGAGCATTGTGCTGCGCTGACAAAATGCTGACAAAGGAACAGACATTCCAGGTCATTTACTTTGCTTTTTGCTGGTTTTAAAGTTGCTGTGAAAAGTTTGACGTTTACCTGTAAGAATTCCAGGATAAAAATAAATATAAAGGTCAATGTAGCCCAAGTTTGCATGATTCTAGCCATCTGATCACATTGACACATTGGGCTGAAGGGCCTCTTTCCATTCTGTCAGACAGGATTGTTTCTATGTCTGTCATCAGAATCAATAAGCTGTCCAGGCAGAGTAAGTCCAACAAATTTAAATTTTCCATGTTAATGCTGCAGTTATGTGCACTTTGGGACCCCCTCAGCGTCCCAAATAGTACAAATTGAGTTAAAGATCTCACTCAACATTGGAAACCTGGGTCATTAATTACAAAAGTAAAAGATTCACTGTTCTATCTTTGAAATAGTACTGAATTATATGAGGAGATTATTTATACATTATAAACAAACTAAATCTTTTCCTATGTCTCCTAATAATAAAAAAGCAACCCCATGACTACAAGATTTGGTCACTCACTGGTTTCTACTGCATGTGGTCAGATTCAGATATGGTGTTGTCCTATTAGAAACCTTTTATGTGCTGTAATTTTCAAAATACTCTCTTCTGATACAGGAAAAATACCTAATGTTGGAAAGGGGTTAAAATTGTTTCAGAGATCGTAGGAACTGCAGATGCTGGAGAATCTGAGATAAGAAGTTGTAGAGCTGGATGAACACAGCTGATGTTTCGGGCCTAGACCCTTCTTTTGAAGAAGGGTCTAGGCCCGAAACGTCAGCTTTCCTGCTCCTCTGATGCTGCTTGGCCTGCTGTGTTCATCCAGCTCTACACCTTGTCATCTTATGTTGGAAAGGAACAGATTTTAATTTTCCTTTAACGTGTAGATTTTCCAAGTCCTCACTGTAGCTTTCACCCCACTCCATCCACTCAGCCCCACAATTCCTTATAACCCTCAGAACATCAAAATCGGTGACAAAGAGATTATGGTATCCTTTGATGCTACGGCGCTATTCACGTCCATTGACATCCCACTAGCCAAAGGAACACTGGCCACATTACTAAAGGAAACAGGAACGCCGACCGACAGCTCCAGCGGTAAGGACAACTTACTCAGACTACTGGACCTATGCCTCACTACATACTTCACCTTTAATGGTCAAGTATGCAAACAGATTAATAGCACACACATGGGGTCACCCATCTCAGGACTTACTACAGAGGCAGTCATGCAAAAATTGGAATGCATGACCCTCCCCCCCATACAGCCAAATCTGTGGATACGATATGTGGACGACGTTTTTGTCATTATTAAATACATTAAGTTAGAAGAGGCACACCACCTCATCAACAACATATTCACTGGAATCAAATTCACAAGAGAAGGGGAAAACAACAATCAACTTCCGTCAGGGTAGAACGAATGATGAACAGGGAATTCCAAACCACAGTATGCTTGGCCTGCTGTGTTCATCCAGCCCCACGCCTTGTTATCTCTATATACAGGAAGGCAACCAGCACTGACCAAATCCTCAATTTCCACAGCAATCACCCCAAAGTCCACAAACAAAGCAGTGTAAGGACACTATTTAAATGAGCCACAACCCACTACAACACAACTGAACTTCACAAGAAGGAAGAAGAGCACCTATACAAGGTCTTTGCTAGCAATGGAAACCCTACCAACTTCATCCACAGATGCCTCCTAGATAGACAACACCTAAAGGACACAATATGACCTAATACATGGCCACACTGCAATATGTCAAGAACATAGCAGAACTGACAACGAGACTCCCACGACCACTAGGAATCAGGATAACACACAAACCCAAAGCCGTACTACAACACTTACAAGGACCAAAGTCCCCATACCCACGGCATGCAGGAACAATGTCATGTACAAAATACCTTGGAAGGACTGCCAAAAACATTACATCAGCCAGACAGGAAAGAAACTAACCATCAGGATACACAAACACCAGCTAGCAGCAAAACAACATGACAAATTTTCCCTCATTTCAGTACACTTGGACAACGAAGGCCATCAATTTAACTGGGATGACGTGAACCATCCCATCCCAAGCCAATCATAGGCACACATGGGAATTCCTAGAGGCATGGTTCTCCACTAGTAGTACAATCAATAAACATGTGGAAATAGACCCCATAAACAAAACCTTGCAAAAAAGAACCAGAAATGACACAAAACACCTCAGCAGACCAAAAGAACTGTGGATGCTGTAAATCAGGAACAAAAACAAATTTGCTGGAAAAGCTTAGCAGGTCTGGCAGCATCTGTGAAGGAGAAAATAGAGTTAACGTTTTGGGTCCGGTGACCCTTCCTCAGAATATGACCTCAACAGACCAGATCATATAAATACTAAGTGGAGTAGAACAACATTGGAGGCCGCACTGATGATGTTACCTAGCATGGAGACGAAACATTTGAACTATAACCATCCAGTTCGGTGAGCAAATCGACAACCTCACCCACAACCCGAGCTACAAATCTTCGCAAAAACCTTAAGCTATGAGTTTGATTTTAAAAATATAGGTAGGCTTACTGCAAGTTTGCAGGCCTTGCTCAAGTTCGCAACCACTTTGCCATTACCATTACCAAAAACCTGAAAGCTGCACTTTCATCTAAGTTGCTGTAAATCAGTTTGGTTTAGTTAATAGCATAGAATCCTGAAGTAAAAGATGTTGTCAAGTTAAGCTCCAATCTTCAAATTATTAAAGTTGTTTTCATCTAACTTGCCTGGTAGAAAGTGGATTGCCTGTCTTTTAGGGCACTTCCTCAGAGTGTAATTTCCATTGAAGTCAATGCAAAATACAATTGGGTGACATGGAAATGCACCTCTGATTCACCCCCTAATGGAGTCTTACATTTTTAGAATTCCTACCTTTCGTATAAGTGCCTGTAAAATTTGTGGAGATTCTTCTGCTGTCCTACCTCACAGAATCACAGACCATTCAGATCATTGTTCCAGTTCATTAGAAGAGATAATTGTCTAGTCCCAATCTGCTACTTTGCCGCCATACCCTTGCACGTTATTTTTATCCAAATAATCATTATATTCCCTTTGAATGCCTCAGTTGAACCTATCATTATCACATTTCCAGGCAGTGCATTTCATATCCTAACTACTCACTGAGTGAGATAACAAGGTGTAGAGCTGGATGAATACAGCAGGCCAAGCAGCATCAGAGGAGCAGGAAAGCTGACGTTTTGGGCCTAGACCCTTCTTCAGAAAACTGAGTGAAAAGGGTTTTCCATACTTAATCCTTGCTTCATTTGTAGATCACTTTACATCTATGCCCTCTTATTCTATTTCCTTCTATAAGCAGGAACAGTTTTTCCCTATACATTATCCAGCCTGCTAATGATTTTGAAAACCTCTATTAGATCTCCTCTCAGTCTTCTTCTGTCTAAGGAGAACAGTCCCAAATTCTTCAATTGTCATCATAATTGAAGAGCCCACATCCTGGAGCCATTCTAGTAAATTGTTTCTTCACTCTCTCAATGCATTCACATCCTCCCCATAATGTGGTACTGTACACAATACGTCAGCTGAAGTCTAACAAGTGTCTTATACGTGTTCAGTATCACTTTCTTGCTCTTGTGCTCTATGCCCCTATTAATAAAGCTGAGAACACTGTATGCTTTACTTAATGTACTCACTATCTGTCCTGCCATCTTCAATGTTCAGTTTACATATACAATCAGGTCCCTCTGGTCCAATAATTTTTTTAGGAATTATACCCTCTTATTTTATGCTGTCTTTCAATGTTTTTCCTTAATGTCAGCAGAATCCCCATTTATGCCATTTCTTCAGAGTATGAACGAAAGTTCAAGCAGGAATCAGGAGGTCCATATGGAAGTCTACCCCAATCATTGACCTAGTTTTTGTCTCCATGTCGTGATAGATGTTAAAAAGTCCTGTCTTACTATTTGAAGAAGAGCAGTTGTGTTCTGATGTTCTGGATAATGTCCTTCCTTCACCAACACAATCAAAAACACAGTCTGGGACTTATTATGGAGTCTAACTATTGTGCTGCCTCCACAAAAATCAATGACTGCATTTGAAAGTATTTCCTTGGTTTTACACTCTCTTTGGAATATCTGAGAAAGTAATGAAATGGTCTGTAACACAGCATCTTCCATTCTTTTGAAAGTTGTCATCCATACCTTGTGTAGGAAGCTGGGTGGCACTTGAGGGTTGAGTTTTGGAAGGATTGCCTTGAGAAAATTGTTGTTTTTAACTTCAGGAAACATTCCTAACATAGACTTATAACAGAATACTGTAGGAAATGTGGAATGGAGTGAAAAATTAAAATTTGTAAATCCACAGGACAAAGTAGGTTGCCACTTGTAATATCGGTTGATGTGCTAAACCTGTTCTGCTTGGCAAATTGGAACACATCAGCCAGGCCCTAGGACCTGGATCGAGAACAAGTACATTGTTGCCTTTTATGATTTTTGCTCAACTTCTCAACCAATGTCCACTGTCCATTGTTATAAAAACCCACTTAGCTCACTCACATCCTTTGGGGAAGGAAAACTTCCGTTCTTATCTTGTCTGGTCTGTATGTGACTTTAGACCCACAGCTGTGGATGACCGGATTGTGGTTGACTCTTTACTGCCCGCTATGGAATTAAGGTTGGACAAGAAATGCTGGCCTAGCCAGCAACACCCGCATCCTATGAATTAATTTAAAACAACTCTCAGTGTGGCTCCTCACATTGTAACTTGATAGTTTGCATTGCAGAGTCCAGTAGAACTTGGAAGTAATCTTTGAATGATTTAGTGAAGGACCATGGTAGCAGATGAATAAAACACTGAGTTTTGGTTTTGCATGACAGTAGAATATCTATCTAACTATGAATGAAACCTGGAAACCAGATGCGGGAAACTAAAAAAAAACTTGTGTGGACTAATGAACGCAGAAATGAATGAACAGATGGCCCTTTTCTATACTGGAAACACTGGAATGAAATATAACTACAAATGTGTTTGTTCTCATTGCATGTATATGGGAAGACAAAACTCTCCACCTGTTCAGTTTGTCATTAATATGCAAAGAGAATCTCAGTTGTGGAATGTTGTCCTGTGAAAGCGTCCTTATCTGTGTGAATCTTGTTATCTATATCAATTATGGATGCAATTACACAAATACAATGTATTAATACCAGAGATGGAATTTTGCCAATTGCCAGATGAATGCAAATCATAAAGTCATCACTGAGAAAGAATTTCTGAAGAGGTCATTTGCAGAGGCCCAACTCATAGCAGAGACTGTGCCAAGAATTGTATCACCGGATGGGTAGTGCAGTTATTATCAGCCTGTGACTGTTGTAGTGTGAAAACCTTTTCCTGCTATTTTTCATATCACACATTGTTAGCATATCATGTATTTCATTCCCAACCTTGCCAATTCCTGTCACTATGGCAGGTGACTTGTCAAATTTAAAAAGCTCTGCCAATATGGTTTTCCACATATCTCCTGCCACCCAGGAAGGATGACTTTCATGTCTCAAGAATGTTTTGACTATTGGCTTACAGAAGGAACTTTACAAAAAGTGATTTAAGAGACATACTTTAAAATAAAATGTTTTAACACTTAAAAAGAATATCCTGGATGCTATTTTCTGGAAGTTGCAAGAAGTGGAAATAATTGGCCAATAACAGGAGAGATCCTTGTCCGCATCTCTCACCACTTCACTGATTAAGTACTGAATGAGAAGATTCATGGGCGATCTTCTCAAATTCTGACGTTATGCACTTTGGCAGATTGAATAAAGGAGCTGAATATTATTTAAATGCAGAAACATCATAGACAGGTACAGAACAGAGGAATTTGGGAGCCCTCATGTATGAATCACATAAAGCCAACATCCAAGTTCAGCGGATAATAGGAAAGGCAAATGAAATGTTAATCTTTATTTCAAAGGGAACAGAACATTGAAATAGGGAGGTCTTGCTCAAAGTATGAAGGCACTAGTCAGATCACAGCTGGAATTCTATAAACGGATTACACTGATCCCAGGTATGGAGGGATTTTCTTACAAGGCGACCTTGAATAGGTTGGGCCTGTACCTATTGGAGTTTGGAAGAATGTTAGGTGACGTTATTGAAACATGTATGTTTCATAGGAATTTTGACATGATAAATGCAGAGAGGTTGTTTTCCCTTATGGCAGAGGACATACCCTCAGAGTAAGGGCTCGTAGAAATACTGAAAATAGGAGCTGGAGTAGGCCATTTGGTCCTTTGAGTCTGCTCTGTTTTTCAATATAATCATGGCTGATCATCAAATCTAGTACCTGTTCCTGCTTTCTCTCCATATCCAATGAATCCTTTATCCCTAAAATCAATATCTAATTCCTGTTTGAAAACATTCAATGTTATGGTTGCAACTGCTTCCTGTGACAGAGAATTTCACAGGTTCACCACTCTCTGGCTGAAAGTTTCTATGACATCCCCCCACATTCTTCTAAACTCCAGTGAAAATTGTCCTAACTGGTTCAGTATCTTTTTATACGTCAAACTTGCTATCCCAGTCTAGTAAACCTTAGCTGCACTCCCTGTATATCCAGATTATCCTTCCTTACATAAGGAGACCAAAACTGCATACAATACTCCATGTGTGGCCTCATCAAGACTCTGCAAAATTGAAGTAAGACATCCCTGCTCCTGTTGATGCGTCGCCCATTTTGAGACAGAGATGGGGAGGAATTTCTTTTGTCAGAGGGCTGTGAATCTGTGGAATTCTTTACCACAGAGGGCTGTCAAGGCTTGGTCATTAAGTATATTCAAACCGAGATAGACAAATTTTTAATCAGTAAGGGAATTGAGGGTTATGGAGAAAAGGAAGGAAAGTTAAGTTAAGGATTATCGGATCAACCATGAAGTAATTGAATGGTGGAGTTATCTTGATAGGCTGAATGGCCTACTTCTGATCCTATAACTTATGGACTGTCACTAATGATAGTCCTTAAGGGTTTCAACTTGCCACCTCCCTAAATTACCAGACTTCCCAGATGACACAATGCTCCCTCGGTTTCCAACCGGCCTGTCAGGTTGAGAGGGGCCCTTCAACTGGTAAATCAGTGGCAATCAGAGACATGGTTGTGGGTCAAGGAGGTGAGAGTTAGCCTCTGAAAGCTAATTCCTGTCTTTGCCTCCAAACCTCCTGACTCCTATGTCCTCAGCACCCATTCTGAGTGGAGAAGAAGATACAAATAACATACTTTCCCACTGTTGGATTCTCCAGGAAGCAAGCCTTGTACAGAGGATGGTCTTTCAGACCCAGAAGCTGTAGACCCTGATTTGCAGGCAACTTCTGGCAACCTTGAATGCCAATGTCAAGGCCTGTGATGCGCCAGCAAACTCACCCAAGCTCGCCTATCATAACAGGCTGATTGATGGGCGATCAAATGAGACCTCACACTTTCAATAAAAATCAGAAACTCACATCAGTATTTGGAGAAATACTTAAAATGCTCTTGAATAATAAATTTACCAACACTCCTTCAACAGCACCTTCCAAACTCACATTCACTACAATCTCGAAGGACAAGAGCAGCTGACACATGGGACCACCACCACCGTCAAATTCCCCTTCAAGCTACGCACCCTCCAGCCTTGGAAATATATCGTCATTCCTTCAGTGTCACTGAGTAAAAATTCTGGAATTCCCTCCTTAAAATTGTAATGACTGTCAATGTACCAATCAGCAGTGACCATGGACAAACTATACAATTAAAAGAAAACAAAGCATTAGAATTATTTTGAGGAGATTATGGACATATATGATATGTGGGCATTCCCACAAATTACCTAAAAATATCAAGTTGTCATTTTATTGGAAGCTTTTACAAAATTGCATTTGAAAATGTTGTTTTGAATAGTTAAACTATAAGGTAAAGAATATGATGAATTTGTCAGCCATTTTTAACATTCCTGTAAAGATTTCTAGGTAAAGCTATTGAAAATATGGTAAGTCTTAAAAAGAATTGTATACCATGGTTAGGCTAGATGAAACCCTTCAAAATGGGAATTGGGGTCATTATTTACGATGAATTCGGAAACCTCAGTGTCCCACAGTTATGACTCAATAGGATCAAATTTCTTAGGATGTTGGTATCGCTGTATAGCCCAGCATTTATTGCCCATCCACATTGTCCTTGAGTAGGTGGTGGAATGCTCTGTGGTAATGAGTTCCACACATTCACCACCCTCTAGCTGAAAAAAATTGCTCCTCATCTTAGTTCTAAAGAGTTGTGTCTTCATTTTGATGTCGAGCCCTCAGGTTCTAGACTTCTCCATGACTACTGTGACCAGTTCGCTTAGTATTCTATAAGTTTCAATGAGATCTCTCCTTATTCTTCTCAACTCAATTGAGTATCATCAATGAATTATTAACTGCTCCTCATATGACGAGCCCTTCACCCCAGGATCATTCTTGTAAACCTCCTCTGGACTCTCTCAAAACAACAATTGTGTCACATATGACCCTTCTTCAAAAACGAAAAATGTTCTGAAGAAGAGTCTGGATTCAAAACATCCTCTCTGCTTTTCTCTGCACAGATGCTGCCTTTCTGCTTTTATTTCATGATTCTCAGTTATCTAATTCAGCAGCATTGTAATCAATGCTTCCTGACAATCCATGCAACATAAAAACTGAAAGAGCTGTGGATGCTGTAAATCAGGAACAAAAACAGAAGTCGCTGGGAAAGCTAAGCAGGTCTGGCAGCATCTGTGAAGCGAAAATCAGAGTTAACGTTTCGGGTCCGCTGACCCTTCTTCAGAACAAAAAAATGTTCTACTTATCACAGTCAAGCAGCATGACTGTTCGCAATGATTATTCACAGAGAAGCAGCATTTCCCCATGCAATGTGGGCTGTTTGTATTACTACTCCAAACAACTGAGTCAGCCCTTTCTAGTGGCAATGCATCCGTCTGACATTAATAGTGTGGATGTTCATACTTATTTCATTCTGCTTTCTCTGGCAAGGAGCAAAGAAAGGATTCAAGACCTCTGAATGGAAGATTATTGTACATTGAGTGTTTGTAGGTTAGACTGCATTCTTTTTTGCCCCTTTGTATCTCACCACAGGAGGATGTTGTCCCTATCACAATCTCATTTTTCTATTTGTAAATGCAAATAGTACATTTATATTACAGAATGTTTGTTTGCCACAATTCAAACATTCTGTTCATGAAATGCACATTTAAATCATGAGATTGGAAAATTTGTAACAGAGAAATGGATATCTAATTAAGAAGCAAATTACTGCAGATGCTGGAATCTGTACTGAAAACAAAAAATGCTAGAAATCTCAGCAGGTCAGGCAGCATCTGTGGGGAGAGAAGAATCTAACGTTTCAAGTCTAGATGACTCTTCATCAAAGCTGATGTGAAGTGTGGAGGGGCCAGCATTTATGCGATAGTGGCAGGTGGAATGCTGGGGGATAAAGAGTGCTGATAGTGCTGATTATGTGATCAGAATGTGAGAATGGCAGAACAGTGGTGTGTCTAACTGCAAAATTGGAAAGAATAGATGGTCCCACTGGATTGGAGGGAGGGAAGAGAGGACATGGTGACAGAGAATGCAACAAGTAAAGCTAAAAGGGAAAAAAAGGGAGTGAATTCACAATTTGAAGGTGTTGAACTCAATATTAAGTCTAGAAGGCTGTAAAGTGCCTAGTCTGAAGACAAGATGTTGTTCCTCCAGTTTGTGTTGTGATTTGTTAGAGCATTGTAGCATGCCAAGGACAAACAAGTGGGCATGCAAACAGGATGCTGTATTAAAATGAATGGCCACAGGAAGATCAGGGTCATGCTTGCATACGAACTGGAGATGTTGTACAACAGGGATGATACAAAACAAATGATCAGTATAAACGAGTGTAAGAGCCACTCTGGGGCCTTTGGCATCTAATTTGGAGCTTCAGGGTATTGGTAATGAAGTGATCACTGTTGGCATGATGGAGCTCATATTTGGACATTTGCTACATCTAACTCTAGAAAGAACTCAGTGGGCAGTGGAGGACCAGGCCTCATGAGTATGTGCAAATTGGGGTAAAATGATGCTGTAGAATCTTCATTAATGTTGGCTATCTCTGGTTTTCAAACCTACCTACAAACTATGGATGATACAAGTCTGGAGGTGGCTATTCCCAAGGATAGTTCATAGCTGTATTGACGGAAAAATGAAAGCAGCACTAATGCTCAATTTTATTCCTCAATTATTGACTTCCAGTGCTTTGCAAACAGTAATGTACAAAAGAGGCCCTTTATATATGAATCTCAGTTAAAAAAAACACTTAATATTTGGATCAAGGTATGCAAAGTCTGCAGAGATCAGTCTTTTCATGGTAGCACGATGTGTATGTTCAACCAAAGAGATTTGGATTTCCTTGTTGCTGTGTTTTCCTTTTGTTGTCCATTTCATAACTTAAAACCATTTCCATTTATACTGTGTCTTTAACAGACAAAATAATTCTAAGGTACTTCGTGAAGGGAAAATGGATGTCAAGCAGGCACTAGCAATGACAACTTGCATTAATAAAGCACTCTTTGTCAGGAAGCTTGTTGGGAGTGTTAGGAAAACAGGCACTAACCAGGCAATAAAATGAAGATGGCTTAGAGTAAATGAGAGATGGAAGAGAAAGCTGCTTTACAGGTATTTGAAGGTGATGAGGAATTTGGGATGACGTTTTCAGAGATTTGTTCAAGCTACCTCAAGGCAATATCAGTGAGAGGGAAATGCAAGAAACACTGTATGATAGATAGAAGGACAGAGGAGCTGAACTCCAGTGGTGATGTCAGAAGGGCTGCCCTTGCCATCAATGCTACATTTGACATGTGTGGCATTACAGAGCCCAAACAAAGATAGAGTCAATGGGAATCAGAGGGAGAGCTCTCCAGTGGTTGGAGTCATACCTGACACAAGGGAAGATGGTCTGCTCCACCATAGGAGTTCATCACTTGCAGTAATTCCTCGAGGTAGTCTTTAGCTGCATCATTCCTTCCAACATAATGTCAGAAATGAGGATATTCACTGATGATTGCACAATGCTCAGTACTATTCGTGACTTCTCAGATACTGAAGTAGTCCATGTTCAAATGCAGCAAGACCTGGACAATATTCAGGCTTGAGCTGATAAGTGTCAGATAACATTCAGACCACATAAGTACCAAGCAGTAAGCATCTCGAATAAGAGACAATCTAATTGTTACCCCTTAACAAACAGTAGCATCACTATCACTGAATCCTTTACTATTAACATCCTGGGGGTTACCATTCACTAGAAATTGAACTAAGCTAGTCATATAAATATCATACTTGTAAGAGTAGGTCAGGGGCTAGGAGTCCTGCAGCAGGTAATTTTTATTTTCTGACTCCCCAGAGCCTATTCAGCAGTGAGTGTGATGGAACACCGCCCACTTGCCTGGATGAATGTGTTTCCAACAATCTTGACGCCATCCAGAACAAAGTAGCAAGTTTGATTAGCACCATTCCACGAATATCTTTTCTCTCCACCACTGTCACTCAGTAGCAGCAATATGTACCTTCTATAAGGGGCCCTGCAGAAATTCCCCCGATAAAACCAAAATACTATGTATGCTGGAAATCTGTGGTAAAGCCAGAAAAAGCTCAGGAAACTCAGCAAGCCTGACAACATCTTAGAAGGGAGAAACAGTTCTGTTTTTATTTCAGAAATTCACCAAAGCTTTTGAAACTGAAACTTTCAAATCCACAACCTCCACCATCCAGAAGGACAATAGCAGCAGACACATGGGAAAACCACCATCTGCTAGATTTCCTCTAAGCCACTCGACATCCTGACTTGGAAATATATCGCCATTCCGTCACTGTTGATGAACCCTGAAACTTGCTTCCCGATGGCACTGTGGGACTACACACAGCATGTGGACTGCAGTGGTTCAAGAGGGCAGCTCACTACAGCCTTCTTAAGGGAAATAAGGGTCATGAATACAGGGTTACAAACCTTTATTTGAATGTTCACAGGGAGAGTCCACTCTAGACTAATTAGAATGAAAACTCTGCTGAATATAGGAAATCCATCATTTTATACACCTTCAGTTATGTCTACAAATTCTCTCCTTGTCAGTACATAATGATGCAATAAACAGATGTCACCATTGACATGTATGTATCTTCATTCACCCAAGACAAGTGCCAATTAATCTCATATTGGCCTTGCTGTCCCTGTTATGCTGCTTCAATTTTATCTGTTCATCCTATCCCCCCCTTATGTCTGCTAATCCATTGTGTTCAAAGGCCTCTTCAGATGTTCCCTGTTATTCTTGCTTTTATTGTGCACAAGATTCGTTTGGAGAATACTGCCGTTTTAAATTTAACTGTGAATATAAAAATCCCTGCTGAACCCTTACAGTCTAATTAATTCTTACGGAAAAAAAAGAATTCTGGCCCAGCCAATGAAGCCCACATTTCATAAATGAAAAATAAAAAAAAAACTGACAAAGTTATCGTGCTTGAGGTTTCCAATGTGTGAGAGGTATTGATGTGGCGGTTTTTGGATTAGAACGTAAGAAATAGGAACAAGAGTAGGCCATTCAGCTCCTCACAACTGCCCCCATCATTCAGTAAAGTCATGCCCCAGGCCTCAATTCCTCTTTCACTCAGCTCATTATAGCCCTCAAATATGATATTATAAAAATCTATCTACTTCTTCTTTAAATACTTTCAGAGAATTCCAGACATTCACTAACCTGAGAGAAAAAATTAAATCACATCATCAGTTCACAATAATGTTCCCTTATTCTGTATGTCCCTTAGTTTGAGATTCACCCAATTAGTGGAAACATCTTCTCAACATTGACCCTGTCAAGCTCCCTCAGAATGCTGCATGTTTCAACAAGAAACTCCCTTGTTCTTCTAAATTCTAATGAATAAAGGCATTACCTGTTGATCCATTCTTGTTAAGTCAACCCTTTCATTCCCAGGAATCAGCCTAGTGAATTTATTTGAACTGCTTCCAACATCAGTCCATTTTTTATACATAGAGACCAAAATTGTATGCTGTATTCCAGCTGCAGCCTCAAACAACCTATATAGTTGTATGAAGCCTTCACTCTTTTCATTCTCTAATCCTGACCAATAGAGGCTAAAATTACTTTGCCTTCTAAATTACTTGCTGCACCTGCAAACTTTTTACACCTCAAGTAAAGAACACGCAGTATCCTCAGTGCTACACTTTTTTTTGAAGTGTCTCTCTATTTAACTAAGTCTGACCTTTGATTCTTCCTCTGAAGTGCATGACCTCAAATTTTCCAGCATTAAACTTCATCTACCAACTTTTTGCCCATTTACTTAATCTATTTTATACCCCCTGCAGATGCCTTGTATCCTCACCATGTGCCTTCTACATATGTTTGTATCATCCGCAAATTTGGATACATTACACTCTACTCCTCCAAGTCATGAATATTGATAGTAAATAATTGAGGGCCTAGGAGTGATCCTTGTGGCACTCCACTAGTTATGTGTTTCTAACCGTTAAAAGATCTATTAATCTGTTTTCTGTATGTTTACCAATCCTCAGCCTATACTAGTATTTAGCTCCAATACTGCGAGCTCCTATCTTATACAATACCTTTAATGGAAAAACTTATCGAATGCCTTCTGAAAATTCAAATACACTACATCTACTGATTTCTCTTTATCAGCTGTGCTTTTTATATCCTCGAAGATATCTAAGAAATTTTTAAAAGGTGATTTCCCTTCCATAAAACCGTGCTGAGCCTGTGTGATTGCATTTTTTTTCCTAAATATCCATTATTTCTTCTTTAATAGTGGACTCTAGCATTTTCCCAATGACAGACATTAGACTAATTTGTCTATAACTTGCTGATTTGTCTGTTTCCCTCCCTTCTGGAACAGAGATGTCACACCAGGAGTTTTCCAATCTGGTGGAACCTTCCCGGAATCCAATGAGTTCTGCAATTAATTGTATTGGGAGAAATGGAGCTAAGTGGGGGATTAAGGATGAAAGTGTGTGCGATAGGATTGTGGCTAACAGTGGTTTGATACAGAGTGATAATCTGATGAGAATTGGAGTGGTTGCAGTTATTGATAAGTCATGGACAATATTGATATTGTCCTTTTCAATGCCCATGATCAGTGTTGTTATGAAACCATATCTGTTTCCTTACCCTCAAAGTGAGTATCCCAATTAAATATTTCCAGCTGCAGTTGTTTTTTGTGGGTTTTGAAACCAAGAAGGTTATTCATTATGACACACCTGCCCCGCATCATTTTACTCACTCATTTTACCCATACAATGATTAGACACTAGGTAAAGGAATATGGTTGCAACTTACATAATATCAGTTTCTTGTATGTTTCTTGTAGTCTCTTACATCAAGGTGATATTTTAAAGTTCAAGTGGCAGTCTGGTAAAGCAAAGGAGTCACAGTATATTGTGAGGTTTTTCATAGTCAAATTTCCAGGAGTTTGTTTCCCAGATGAACTGAAAATTGGAAAATGTTGTGGATATTAGTTTTAATTACATTATTTGCTTAGACTTGCAACCACTTTCATGGCTTTCAGTGGAATTTTCTCTGCCTGCAAGCAGCATTTGCTTATTTTCAGAGCAGACGACAAGCATGACTGTCATCATGTGACTTCCACAAGTTGAAAGCCCTTTTTTAGAAACAAAGGATAAAGTGTCTGTTTCTTCCAGTCATCTTGTGTTGCCATTTGATGACTTGAAAACTAGAAATAGCCAGGTCCTCTGTATTTGAACAGCCCATTCACTTTGAAATGACCCATTTAAGGTCATTTAAGGAAAGGCATTGATATGCCATTAGGCTAGAATGCTCCTTTTGTCCTGTCTTGAGAGAGGGGAGAGTGGTTTGAATCGACCAAGAAGTAGTCAGGTGACTCTCAGATGGCTACCTTTTGCAACATTTTGTGCAGATTTTTATAAAACATGTACAGTATTGACTGAAAATCAATGATACACTATGGCATAGTAGTTACAATTTTTGGAAAAAGGATTTCTCAGCAGTGGAAGTGCATGAGAACTTAAAAGTATAGGTCAGTCAAGTTGCAGAACAAGAAGTAATTGATCATGGCCTTGCTGAGAACCCTGTTTAGGGTTGAAGGGAGAGCAGGAGTAACACTGTTGGGGTCAACTTGATCTTGGAGTTGGTTAACAGACAAAAAAGTGGGGGTAGAACAGGCTCTAATTGGTTGAATTTTCAACCTAGGTTAAGGAGAGTGTGCAGGCAAAGTACATGGGGGATTGCAATCTTAAGGAATATCATAAGCAGCTGAATAATTTATGAATGTGCAGAATAAGGGAAGAGTGCTGGAGGTAGATTGAAGGAGACAAAATGTCAGTAAGCACTGGATGAGGAGAATGAGTTGACTTGTCAGGAGGTGGGTGTAAGGTCAGAAAGCAAAAATGAAGGCCCCTTGTGGAAATGAATCAGGTGACATTGTAGAAATAACGAGAAGCTACAGAGTGATATGCGCATAGAGAGGCATAAAGGTCCACAACATGGAAACAGGTCCTCCAGTCCAACTTGCACATGCCACTCAGTTTTCACAATTACACGAGTCCCATTAGCCTGTGTTTGATCTGTATCCCTCCATACCTATCACATCCATGTACCTATCTAAATATTTGTTAAATGATGAAATTGTACTCACTTCCACCACTATCCGTTCCAGACACTCACCACCCATAGTGTGAAAAAGTTACCCCAAGGATTGTTTTGTATCCCTCCCCTCTCAACTTATATCTATGCCCTCTAGTTTAGACTCTTCTACCCTGTGGAAAAGCTGTTGGCTAACTTCCTTATCTATGCCTCTCATGATTTTGTAGACCTTGAAAAGGTCACCCCTCAGTCTCCTACACTCCAGGGAAGAAAGTCCTAGCCTATCCAACCTCTCCTTATAACTCAAACCTTCCACTCCAAGTAGACTCCTACAAAATCTTTTCTGCACTCTTTCTAGTTTAATAAAATATTTTATTTTGTACTGTGACCAGAACTGCACACAGAACTCCAAATGTGGCCTTACCAACATCTTTTTCAGCTGCAATAAGATGTCCCAACTCCTATATTCAATACTCTGACCGATAAAAGCGAGCACATGTAAAGCCTTCTTCACCACCCTGTCTACCTGTGACTCCATTTTCAAGGAGCTATGAACCTGTACCCCTGGAACCTTTTATTCTCCAATACTCCCCAGAGGCCTACCATTGACTGTATAAGTCCTACCCTGGTTCGACTCACCAAAACAAAATATGTTGCATTTATCTAAATTAAACTCCGTCTGTCATTCCTTAGCCAACTGGCCCAGTTGATCAAGATCTCACTGCATGCCCAGATAACCTTCTTCACAGTCTATTATACCACCAAACTTGATGTTATCCACAAACGTACTAACCATACCTCGTAAATTCTCATTCAATTCATTTATATAAATGATGAATAACAGTGCACCCAGCACCGATCCCTATTGCACACTGTTGGTTACAGACCTCCAGTCTAAAGAACAATGCTTGACCACCACCCTGTCTTCTACTGTCAAGCCAATTTTGCAAACAATTGGCTAGCTCTCCCCGGATCCCATGAGATTTACCATTATTCAATAACCTATCATGTGATACCTTGTCAAAGGCCTTGCTAAATCCATGTAGACAATGTCTACTGCACTGCCCTCATCTACTTTCTTGGTCACCCCTTCAAAAACCTCAAACAAATTTGTGAGACAAGATTTATCATGCACAAAACCATGCTGACTATCTCAATAAGTGCTTGTGTCTCCAAATGCCTATAGATCCTGTCTCTCAGAATCTCCTCTAATAACTGAGGAGGAAAGGCGAAATCTGGCAGCAGCCAGGATGGGACTTAATCCCAACAGGGACCCAAGGAATGTCCATGGTGGCGCTGTTGCAGATTCTCCAGCTAGTGGATGATCTATCACCCATACTCTGCATTGTGGAGATAATAGTGTGTGAGCCCAACATCATTAGCATTGGAAGTGAACATGCAATGGCAAGTTTTAATGAGGTGGTTTGTTACTCAGAGGTATCTGTGAATGTTCTTGTCTTCAACAGTAATCATTTGTTATAGGAACAGTTGGCTGTGAAAAGGGTAATATGTTTGATCAGGTCTGGCAATGGATTCTTTGTTTGAAGTTCTTCTGATGTTATAATTGTATCTCCTCATTTTGTCCCTTTCCTCCCTGGTTTTAAAATCTTGCGGTCTTCCCTCTCTAACTTGTCCTCTCAATAAATACAGAGCTAATATCTAGATAAGGCTCAATGTTTTAAATGTTGCACAATGTTAAATCATTTTATACAACTGATCACTGTCACATTGTCGAGGCCGAAGCCTTGCGAGGGGCTGTGAATCCTGGCATGCCCAGGTGGGCCGTAGCTCAGCGCGGAGGACAGCGAGCCCTCTTCGGGAAGCCCAGCTTGGAGCAATGACAGGCCCAAAGCTCAAGAATAGACTGTAATGTTTGACAATTTAATTTTATTTCTTTATTTTTCTACTTTTATATTAAGAAAATAGTAGTGCTGAATGTTTTACCTTATTTCTTTATTTTTCTCTTTTTGTAACTAGGATTTTGTATCTTGGTACTTTGTACCTAAGATGACACCATGTGTGGTGGCATTGTACACTTTTCACTGTACCCTTGTACCTTGCACTTGAGTACATGTGACAAAAAAATCTCAATCTAAGTCTAACATTGTATATAGTGCATTCATTTTGACAGTTTTAACTGCAGGAGATTTGGAGCCATGATTTTACAAAGATCTCACAAAGAAGATAAAATTTTCATCACAACTATAAAGGTCAAAGAAGCTTTGCTTTTATGACTAACTGCCTAGAGACCTGAATATTTGTTGTGATTAGTTTAAAAGCAGAGTAAATCTTGTTGAGCTGTTGTGCCTCACACTTTTTCCTCAAACTTCCTTGACATTTGAATACTGCATGATCTTGAGAGACTAAAATGCTCTGTAATTGATGCCTTCTGCATTTTTTTCGACGTGTAGGGTTTACTTTTTGACCTGAATTCTCCACAAATTATGTGCCTGAATCCCAGGTTTCCTCTGACTGATCTCTAACTCTTTAGCAGCATGACAGCCAATTGTGCGCATGCATGATGTTTCTGCCGTGACATCCCAGTAGGTCTCCTAAACTGTGTCAACCTGTGGCTTTCTCTTATCCCAAATGACAAATTTGACAGTTGCAGGGATTGGCTATATGATCATGTATAAGAACCAATTACATCAACAACACTGAGGAATAATTCAGAATATGGCAGGCTGTCACTCAAGCTGCAGGGCCTGTCAAGTAATAATCAGATGATTAGGTAGATACCGCAGTGTCAATGATCAATACGACAACAAGAAATTGGCCTGTCGACTGCTTGATTTATTTGGTAATGAATAACAGTTCCTTTTACTGCAAATTTAACTTTTGCCTCAACTCATCTGCACTATTTCTGGTGAAGATAAAGTCTGCTGGCATATTATTTCATAACGTCTGTGTTGTTTGAAGAATCACCCTGCGGCATGTGTCATTAGTGAAGGAAAGAATGTAATGAGGTTGACATCCCTTGGGAGTTCAGTTGCTGTCCTGTCAGAACACCTAAGGACATAAAGGAGAGCTCCCCTGCCCTCCAAAGCACACTCTTGTGCCATTTCAAAGTTGCCTTGCAAGGGGTAGTGCCAGTGCCAGCAAGGCACATGTCATCACAGACAGTGAAGGTTACTCCTCATGCTTGGAGGTACAGTCTGACATACCAATGAATTGATGGATCATTGACTTGGCACTCCTGACTGAAGATTATTGCCTTATCTTTTGCACTGATGTGCTGGATGGAGATATTTATCGAGCCTCCTCCTCCAGTGAATTGTTTAATTGTGAACCACCATTCATGATTGAATGTGGCTGGACTTCAGAGCTTATGCCTGATCTGTTTGTTGTGCGATTACTTAGCTCTGTCTATTAGTTGCTGCTTGTGCAAATTGCTGCACAATTAGTCCTGTTTGGTAGTCTCACCAGGTTGACACATCATTTTCAGGTATGCCTGGTGCTGCTCCTGGCGCACCCTCCTTCACTCCCCATTGAATCAGGGCTGATCCCCTGGTTTGATGGTAATGGTAGAGTGAGAGATTTATGTCGAGCCATGAGGGTGAGCCAGGTGTTGGATTCAGCTGCTGTTGATGGTCCACAGCACCTCATAGATGTCTTGAGTTGCTAGGTCTGCTCAAAGTCTGTTACATTTAGCACAGTGATTGTGCCACATGCACAATTGAGTATAGTATTAATGTGAACGTGGGACTTCATCTCCAGAAGGGCTGTGTGGTAGAAACTTATACAGAGAAAATGTCATTGACAAACACATCTATGTATTGGCAGATTGGTGAGGATGATGTCAAGTATGTTTCCCCACAACGTCCTTTCAGACTCAACCAGCTCAGTCAGTAGTGGTACTGCCAACCTGTTTTGGTGATGGGCATTGAGATATCCCACTCAGAATACATTATGTGCCCTTGCCATCCTTAGTGCTTCCTTCAAGTGGTGTTTATTTTTTCAACTTATTTCATTCACAGGATAAAGTGCATCACCAGCTAGACCAGCATTTATTGCCCATCCCTAATTGCCCACAGGGCAGATAAGAGTCAACCACATTGCTGTGGAGTCACATTTAGACCAGACCAGGTAAGGATGGCAGCTTCCTTCACTAAAGACATTAGTGAACCAGATAGATTATTGCCGATATTTGGCAATGCATTTGTGTTCATCAAGTGAATTTTAATTCCAGATTCTTATTGAATTTAAATTCCACCATCTGGCGGGATTTGAAGCTGGGTCTCTGAATTAACAGTCCAGCAATAACAGGCCGTTTGCATCCCCAAGACATGGAGAAGTACTGATTCATCAGAAGGCATTATGGTGGGTGGGTAGTAATTAGCATGAGGTTTCTTTACCCTTGTTTGACCTAGTGCACTGAGGCATTATGGTATCCAGAGTCAATATTGAGTAGGCCATTACTTGGAAGACATCAATTCCAATGAGTCCCTTGCAATATAAGTTCACATTGTACATTTCCTCCAAACTCTTCATCCTTCGCTAGAATGAACCTTTAGCTAGTCTATTTGACAATAAGCTGTACTCAACAGCTCCCACATCTGGCCGCCACTAACTCACACCTCCTTCACATTGGTGAACAGCTAACACTCTATGCTACATGTGCATGAGAAAACTTAAAATTCTACTCAAAGTTTACACAAATTGTCTACTTAACAGCCTCAGTTGTCAGTTCACTACTGACTGGTTAATCCTGTGTGCCCCCGGGAAATTTGCCTAGCAATGGGAAAATGATGAGGATCCACTCCTACATGTTCACTCTCCATCTTGCTGCACTTGCCTCCAAGTAGGTTGCCAAGAGTCAATCGAACATAACCATATGACATATAGGTAAATAACGTATCTGTAATGCAGTGGGGGAGGTCTCATTTGTGGAAATATGAGCTGTTACTTTAGTTTATACAATTAGAATTACAGTTGGAAAAAAGGTTCAAGAAAATGTATGTGAGAATACAGGGTACAAAAGAATAAATGATAAACCAGAGCCCAGAGATAAGTGTAATTGTAGGTTTTCTAAACTTAAGATGGTGCAACTCAGTCAGAGTTACACTTAGGCAGAGCCTGACCTACAGGAGCCATGAAGAATCTAACAGCAGGAATTCTTTCTGAAGTTTCCCTGATTCACAACTTTCACAGAAGAAACATCAGAAATGTCTAACACAGGACATTTGGTCCGTCATGCCCAGGATGCTCAATGAAAAGTTACCTGGCCTATCACATTCTCTTGCACTAGGTCTGTAACGCTGCAAGTCTTGGATATTCAATCAGGCATTAACGGAAACATCGAACTTTGGAGCAGAAGGAGGCCATTTGGCTCTTAAGCCTGCTCTGCCATTCAGTAAGATCATTGTTGTTTGAACATGGTTAGGTATTCTGCGTCTGTCATCTTTCAAGCACTAAATTCCGCATTACTACTGGACACTGGCTGAAAAAAAATGTTTTTTCAAATCCCCTCCATTTCTTATGGGAATTACTTTAAATCTATACCCTCCTGACTTTTGACAGAATCCCAAACCATGCTTCACCTCATTCCTGTTAGACAGGGCATTGGTGAGAGTGCATCTTAAATTGTGGGTACAGTTTTGCTCTTCTTATTTATGGAAGGGTATGAATATATTGGAGATGATTCAGTGGAGGTTTACTAGATTGATGATTACAATGAGGTAACCCTAGATTGATGATTACAATGAAGTAATTGTCTTATGAAGATAAAATGGACAGGCTGAGCTTGTTTCCACTGGACTTTGGAAATGTGAGAAGGTAACTTGATTGAAGATATTGAATGGTTTTGACAAGGCGGACATGGGAAGGATGTGCAGTCTTCTGGGTCAATGCAGAACTAAGGTCAGAGATGAGGAGAAATCCTTTCTTTCAGAGAGTTGTACAACGTTGGAACTCTTTGCCTTAGAAAGTTATGGAGTTCGGGGATGGGGTTCGGGGAATTGAACAATTTTAGAACAGATGTGGATAGATTCTCGATTGACAATGAATTAAGGGTTATTTGAGTAGATTAGAATGTAGAATTTGAAACACAAACAGATCAGATAGTACTAAATGATGAAGGAGACTCTGGGGTCAAACAGTCTACCTCTGTTCCTATTTTATACGTTCATATGTGCGCTAGGGTAAATCAGCAATTCCTATTAACTCTATGTAAGCATCTTATTTTACACCTCAACAAACTCTTCCTTCAACCCTCTCTATTCTAAAGAAAACAACACCAGTATATTCATTAAGATGGGTGCAGCAATCTTGAATAAATGACCGAAACAAAATCTCTTCCACTGACTCAATAATGGGAAACTGCTGGAGGAATCTCCAAATGAGGGTCTTCAAAGAATGACAAGAAGCAAGGTTTTGGTCAGAAGATTCTAGCTGGGCATTTTCTTGGAATTACTTGCACTAGATCATAATGGCTACAGAAGTGTAGCAAAGCTCTGGAGGGTTTGTAGTGGCAGGGGAAGTAACTCAAGGGAAATTCCTAGCCCACACATGGAATAAGATGCAACGATAAAGGTAAGCAGTTATTGCAGTGAATCTGCATCCAGTCTGGGGGAGAAAATGAAATAAACTTCTGGAGAGGTAAATTCTCAAGATAAAAACTCAATGTGAATCTGTAAGCAGTATACAGTGAAGACAGACCAAGTTGGGGTAGGGAGGAGGGATTGATGAGAAAGAACTTTGCATTTCCTGCTAACATGACATCATCCTCATGAAAATCTGGAAACTATTTTGACCAGTTATTTCCCGTATTTACAAGGAAATACATTATTACTGAATTACATTTCTCTGTAATGAACTGCAGATTATTGCCTGATAACCATCCAACAATAATGTCACTGGGCATTGGGTGAATGCAATCATGCATAACTGATGTCAAAGGCATTAATGTGCCTACAGATGGTTTGGGTTGCCAAAAAAAAAGCCCTGGCAAGTGAAATGAAACACACAAATGAATTTATACACAGAACAATTTTAATGTAATATGAATAAAAGGTGTTCATTTAAAGCTCAAATTTAATTCCAGGATTCAACTTTTCATTGTGAATCACCAATGCTGATCTTGCAACATCACCTCAACTCTTTCTCAAACTTGAAAAATTCATGCCCCTATTTTCATAGGTTTTCTTGGATCAAATAAATAAATAGTCTCGTATTATTTTGACATTCCTGTCAATGTTTTAACAAGGGTTAATTCATTACTATAATCAGTTAAAGAGATATAGAATCCCTCTCTCCCGGTCCCTCTCCTCATCTAGTCACAATCGTTTTTTTTAAAGAGAATAAAACAAAAACAAAATAAAGAACAGCAGACGGTGGAAGTCTGAAACAAAAATAGAAATTGCTGGAGAAACTCAGCAGGTCTGGCAGAATCTGTGGAGAAAAAGCAGAACTAAAGCTTCCCCCTCCTCATTATCCAAGGCTTCAGGTGAAGCAGCAATTTATCTGCACATCATTTAATCTAGTCAACTCTATTTGCTGCTCACAATGTGATCTCTTTACACTGGGGAGATGAAACACAGACTGGGTGAACATCTGTGTTTTCTCCGCAAAAATGACCATGAGCTTCCAGTTGCCAGTCACTTCAATTCACCACCATATTTCCTGGCCAATATTTCTATCTCGGGCCTGTTGCAGTGCCCCAGCAAAGCTCAACATGATCCTAAAGAACAGCATCTCATTTTCTGTCTGGCACCCTGCAGCCTTCAGGACTCTATATCGAGTCAATAATTTTATAACCTGAACATCTCCTTCCAATCCTCAGGACTAGTCACGACGTGGGTTGCTTTCAACACAGCCAACCCAAATCTACCAATTTACTGTCTCCATGGATAGCTTGCTTTCCGCTCTAGCATACCACTATTCATCCTTTTTTCTGTATAGCTGTCCATCTCTCTCTGTCTCTGCACTTCGTCCCTGCCTATCTGCTCATTCTTCTTCCCTTCCCCCTACCAAGTATTCAGCATATGTACCACCTTTTCCTAGCTACTTACCAGTTCTGAAGAAGGGTCACTGCTTCAGAATGTTAACTCTGCTTTCTCTCTATAGAAAACAAAAACTAGGGACAATTAAAGAGAAAGAGACACCATAAAACTAAAAGGGCTTACAAAAGTGCAAAAGCAACACATATCATGCTGAATGGGAAAGCTACAAAGATCAGCAAAGACACAGCAGATGAAATGAGCTACTAAGTGATTATGAAAGTAAACTTGCAAGAGACATCAAAATCAATAAGAAAAAAAGTTATATTTATGTACGGGGAAAGTGGGTGGTCAGGAGCAATGTTGGCCCACTAAAGAGTAAAAGTGGGGATATTGTCAATAACTATCGGGAAATGACAGACATATTCAATAACGTCTTTCCCTCAATATTTGTAGTAAAAAAAGGATAGCTTGCTGGAATTCCTGAGGAAATAAACAGTGGATCGGGAACAGAGGCTGAATAAAATTAACATTAAGTAAAACATGGGTACTGAGGAAATTAATGGTATTAAAGAGGGACAAATCTCCAGGGCCTGACAATTTCCATCAGAGAATGTTCAAGGAAGTGGGGAGCACACGTTGTAGGTACCCTCACTATAACCTTTCAGAGTTCCCTAGATACAGGAGTCACCCCTCTAGATTGGAAAATTGCACGTGTTATTCTGCTTTTAAGAAGGGTGAGAAAAGAAAATGTGGCAACTAGACTAGAGATAGTAAGAACTACCAATGCTGGAGTCAGAGATAGCACAATGCGGAGCTGAAGGAACACAACAGGCCAGACAGCATCAGAGGAGGAAAGTTGACATTTTGGGTTGGAAGCCTTCTTCAGAAATGGGGGAGGGAGAAGGGAGCTCAGAAAAAAGAGAGAGGGGGGTGATGCTGGGGAAGGTAGGTGGGATGGTGATAGGTGAGTGCAGATAGGCAGTGGTGGGGATTGGTCAGTGAGGTGGGAGGAGCAGATAGGTGGGAGAGAAGATGGACAGGTTGTGTCAGGTCAGGGAGGCAGGGGTGAGACAGAGGATTGGTCATGGGATGAGGCCAGGAGTGTGGCTCCCTTCCCCCTTCCTCATTTCTGAAGAAGGGTTCCGACCCAAAACGTCAACTTTCCTGCTCCTCTGATGCTGCCTGGCCTGTTGTGTTCCTCCAACTCCACACTGGCAATTAAGATTAATTCGCCTAACATCTGCAGCGGGTAAACTGTTGGAGTCTATTATCAAGAATACAGTAACTAGACACATAGAAAATTTTCAGTTAATCAGGGAAGCCGGCATGGATTCATGGCAGGTTGGTCATGCCTGACAAACCACAATGAATTTTTTCAAGAGGGCCTAAGGTTGTGGACAGGGCAATGACTATGAATGTTGTTTATATGGAATTCCAGATGTCATTTGATAAGTTCCACATAAGAGTCTGTTAACTAAGGTAGGAACCCACAGAATTGAGAGCAAATTACCACATGGCTGGGAAATTGGTAGAGTGGCAGGTGACAAAAATTAGGGTAGGTATCCAATTGAGACCGTAAGACTATAAGACGTAGGAGCAGAAATTAGGCCATTCGGCCCATCAAGTCTGCTCTGCCATTCAATCATGGCTGATAAGTTCCTCAACCCCATTCTCCTGCTTTTTACCCATAACCCTTGATCCCCTTGATCATCATGAACCTATCTATCCAGTCTTAAATATACTCAATGACCTGGCCTCCACAGTCTTCTGTGGCAGTAAATTCCATAGATTCACCACTCTCTGGCTGAAGAAGTTTCTCCTTATCTCTGTTCTAAAAGGTCTTCCCTTTACTCTAAGGCTGTGCCCTCACGTCCTAGTCTCTCCTACCAATGGAAGCATCTTCCCAGCATCCACTCTGTCCAGGCCATTCAGTATTCTGCAAGTTTCAATTAGATCAATGCTCAACCTTCTAAATTCCAATGAGTATAGTCCCACAGTCCTGAAACGTTCCTCATATATTAAACTTTCCATTCCTGGGATCATTCTTGTGAACCTCCTTTGAACTGAATTGGCAGGATGTGACCAGTGGTGTCCCACAGGGATCTTGTTAGGGCCTCAATCAATCACGTTATTTATTAGTGACTCAGAGAGTGGCATAGAAAGACATATATTCAAGTTTGCTGAGGACACAAAGTTAGGCAACATTATATCAGCATAGATGATAGCATAAAATTTGATTAAGTAAATGGGCAAAACTGTAGCAGATGGAATTCAATTAAGCAAGTATGAGGTTATCTGGCTTGGATCAAAAAGGATAGATTAGGGTATTTTCTATGTACATGTATCAGATGTCCAAAGTGACTTGGGGGTTCAGGTGCATAGGTCTTTTAAAATGTCAACAAAAGGTGCAGAAAATAACCAATAAAGCTAATGTAATGCTGACCTTTATATCTAGAGGACTGGAGCATAAGGTTGCAGAAGTTACGCTGTAGTTTTACCAAACCCTGTTTGGACCCCACTTCAGCAGATCTGGGCATCACAGCTTAGGAAGGATATATTTTCCTTAAAGGGAGTACAATGTAGGTTTATAAGAATGATACCTAGACTTCAGTGGTTGAGTTATGAGGAGATGTTATGCAAATTAGGTCTGTTTTCTCCAGAATTTAGAAGGTTAAGGGGTGATCTAATTGAAGTCTTCAGGATATTAACAAGAAAAGAAAAGTAGATAAAAATAAACTATTCCCACTGGCTTGGTATTCCAAAACTAGGGGACATAGATTGAGAATTAGGGCCAGACCATTTCAGGAGAGATATTAGGAAGCACTTGGCCACACAAAGAGTGGTAGATGTTTGGAACTCTCTTCTACAAATGTCAATGGATGCTGGATCTGAGATAGATAAATTTTTGTTAAGCAAAGGTGTTAAGGAATATGGGCCAAAGGCTGGTATATGGAGTTAGGCCACAGATTAGCCATGATTTCATTGAATGGTCAAACAGAATCAAGGAGCTGAATGGCCTACTCCTATTCCTATGCTACCAGACCTGCTGAGATTCTCTAGCGATTTCTAGTTTTGTTTTTGAAAAGAATATGTTTTCAAACTCAATGAGTATTTCATTGTTTAAGTGCAGTGATTGCAAATAAACACATACTGTCAGATTGCCTTATTAAGTAATTAAAACAATATAAAGTAATAAAAATGCTCTGACTCTCTCTCACACATGCATAGAGGTTTGCATGCACATAAATACACACGACTGTGCCCAGCCATGCACAAACTCATGCATGTGAACACAGTATGCATGCTCACAGACGCAAAAGTAGAAATAACATGTGTATGCAAACAAATGCACACACAGAGACAAATACATTTGTATGTGCATATGGAGACACATGCATGTTCACACAAAGACATACATTTGTATGTTATGAAATACAAGTATAGATCATACAAGTATAGCTTCTTAAAGTTCAAGAAAGCTTGATAGTATAAAAATTTTTGGATTGATGACTTGGAAGATTTCAGACCAGCTTCAGTGGACCCTCAAGATTCAGTTTGCTTCATCAGTTTAAACAAATTTTCTATATCTGTTATCCTGGAGCCAGCAACTGCTGGGCTAATTCTTCAAACACTGCCTACGGCAAATGGATGTCCAAACAATAAGTCGGGTTCAAGCTTCAAAGACAGGTAGAGAGAGAGAAAGAAAGTGAGAGTGTACACCTATTCAAAAGTCATGTTTCTTAAGCATCGCTCCCGCATCTTTTATGAGGCATTGAGAAAAACATCTTAAAACACAAAAGAGGGATAGGTGGGGGAAACTGGAAACCAATCGCATTGCTCTGGATCTGGAGTCACACATAGGTCAAACTGAGTAAGGATGACAGATTGCCTTCTCTAATAGATATTAGTGAATGAAATGAAAATTTATAAAAATCCATGACTTTATGGTCTACATTTATTAGTTGATCTTGTTTCCCACCAGTCACCATGACGCGATTTTAACCCACATTTCACAGCATAACTCTTTGCATTACTAACCCAGTGATATTACTGTTCTGCAATGTAGTAACACTCTCTTCTGTAATGTTGCTTGAAGGATGAAAAATGGGCTGGACCTGGGGGTTTGTGGATGTAGGAGGGTGGATAGTAGGGATTGCTAATGTTACCAATGAAAAATTGTGCATCTAGTTATCCAAATACATCTGACTCATTAATGTTGTACATTGGCCAATTAACTTGAAAATGTTGAATTTGCAGTGACTCCCTTGTAACTACAGCACAGACTGTGTAGTGGGGTCAATACAGAATCATATATTTCTTGAAATTAGCAAGAATTTCAACTTCCCTATTCCCACATCACTATTTGTAAACAACACAGAAAGTTACATGTACTTCAATCAGATAGAACTGGCTTTTTAAGATGATTGATTCGTAACATTTGATGAACAACAGAACTGAGGTTTAAAATATAATTTCATAGTTGTGGAAGGTTTAATTAACTCAAGGTTTAATTAGTAGTGGTTGAGTTAACTTTTATTTTCAAAGTAGCTTTTTCAGAATATTTTGGCTTCAACCATCACTCAATGTGTATGTCCCAATCTTTAATTTGCCCAGTTTCCTGCTTACCTATAAAAATGCCTTAATGTGATTGGGTGCCTATATAGTGTATTGGCATTACTCTAACTCAATGCTGCAAATGCACATGGTCAGATACTGTGATGTATTATAATATCACTGTGTGGCAGTAGAGCTAAAAACCTTGCTGCATGCCAACTAGATCTCTCTGTGAAATGTACCTTGTGGTGAACAGAAATCCACCATAACAGTTGGTCACCTCCACAAAAGGACAACATGACCAACAGAGTGCAGCACTCCTTCAGCACTGGACAGAACTACCAGCCTTGTCTATGTGCTCAACTGTCTGGAGTGGGGACTTGAACCCACGAAATTTGCAACCTGGAGGTTATAGAATTACCGTAGGGACATGATTGATCTGCCTGCTGAGGACAGGATTGCATTTGCTCTTCAAAGCATCACTGCTGAAGAATCACTGCCGAAGAATCGCTGCCATTCTCTCTCTAAGCCCAAATGAAGAATGGTCACTTGGGTAAGGACCACCAGAACCAAAAATAAGATGCAGTGTCTTCGGTGGAAAAGAGGAGAAAATTGAAGGAGAATTATTAGAAGGTGATGATCAATTCTAGAAGTTGGTGCTATTGTTTTGTAGTGCAGATCCTTTTGTTATCTTGTGTGTTTATTTGACTCTTTAAATCTTCAAACTTTGCCAATATTTTGCAGCAAAAATATTCAAATTGATTTTATTGACATAAAATAAAAAGTTCCAGCAATAGCATGTCTTTAATTTTATGGGGATGATTAGTCAGATGCTGTATTTACTCGAGTTAATGATTGATCTTGTCTGCAAGTTTATACAATCACACCTTAGGAAGGTGTGAAACAATCCAAAATCTTTGGATTACCATCCACTCACTGTCACACTCACCCTGGTGTAAACTCACAAATTAATTGAATCAAAAAAAGCACACTATTGAAGATGGCCGTTTAGCTCCTCATGTTTGTACACATCAACGTGTGACATCACATTACCATCTCATGTGTGTGATTGCCACTTCACCAATCCTTCCCTTTAATATGGTATAAGGAAGGAATGGCAGAGTCATCATCCATGGATGCAGGTTCGTTGTCCCCCAACAGAACTGCTCGAATTTAAATTTACTTAATTAATCTGGATTTGAAAACTAGTCCAGGTGACAGTGACCGTGACACCCATCGTGGATTGTCATAAAAATTCATTTAGTTCACTGGCATCTGTTAGAGAGGGAAATCTGCTGGTCTTACCTTGTCTGCATGCATATGACTCCAGACCCATATCAATGTAGTTAACCCTTGACTGTCCTCTGAAATGGCCAAGCAACTGCTTAGTTCAGGCCAATTAGGATGGGCAACAAAACCTGGGCTACCACAACACCCACATTTCTTCAGAAAATAAAAAAAAGCAAATGCCCTTCCTGCAATATCCCTTAATTCCTCCAATGACGAGGTAGAAATGTCACTGGAATAGTAATCCAGAATGTCAGACTAATTTCCTAAGGATATCAGTTTCAATTAGACGGTGAAATTTGAATTCAATTACAAAAAATCCAGAACTAAAAGCTAGCAGGGTGATGACCATGTAACCAGTCTTATTTACTGTAAAAAGGTGTGGAGCTGGATGAACACAGCAGGCCAAGCAGCATCATAGGAGCAGAAAGCAGGAAAAAAATTTCTGATGAAGGGTCGAGGCCCGAAACGTCAAGCTTTCCTGCTCCTATGATGCTGCTTGGCCTGCTGTGTTCATCCAGCTCCACACCTTGTTATCTCGAATTCTCCAGAATCTGCAGCACCTATTATCTCTTATTTACTGTAAAAACCCATTTGGGGGTTCACCGGGCCTTTAGAAAAGGCAATCTGTCACTGTTACCTGCTTTGGGCTACATATGACTCTAGACTCACAGTGATGTGGTTGACTGTTAACTGCCCTCTGAAATAGCTTACAGAGGCAATCAATTCAAAGGCAACTCAGGATGGGCAACAAAGGCGAACTTTGCTAGAGATGCCCACATCCCATGCAGAAATAAAAAAAAGAAATTTCTATGGTTTTCAAAATTCTATTGATCTCTATTTTGAGTATACTTGATCACTGAGCATCTGCAGTTCTCCAGGACAGATTTAAGATTTTGCTAATATTCCTAGTTTTTAGGGTTTTAAATGTTTAAAGTAATATTTTAGGACTTCACGTTGACCATTGAACAGTCCTGTTATAATTGCTGTCTGATTGCTGATTGACACAATTGGGTGGATAAAAGTAGGCTAAGAGCTGTCACAACAGCTGACTAGGAGTCAGTTTATCTGTTTCAACACAGCCACATTTGTTTTCACTGCACAATGTGCACTTCAAGATCTCTGTCAGCTTTAAAAAAGCAAGCAAAAGGTTTGAACTCAGCAGCTTGAACCTTGGTACGGCACCTTATCTTTGGACAAACACCATGTATTTTAATGAAGTTTTAACTTACTAATTGCTTTGATCTTTTGACCATATCTGTATGACAGAACACCTGTATTCAATAAGCCATTATGGATGCAGTTTGCATCAATTTAATACCAATTTCATTTAGAATTGAGGCTGAGGAAACCTGATGCCAGGATCTTAAAGGTGATTCAAATTGTTGCTTCATCCCATTGTTAAATAGAAAATTATAATTTTAATTCAGACCCATCTGTTACTAATTTTATTTTGTTCTTCATTCCTGAGGCCATCACTTCATTTCGATATTTTGTCAGGGGGTTTGGATTTATTTGGTACAGGAGGAGAAACTAGGAAGCCAGGCTCATCAGGCAGATAAATCAGACTTTCCCCCAGATACCTAAATATCAGGATGTACTTCCCAAAGTATCATTTTGTCAAAAGTCTTATGAGCAGAGATTCCCCAATAGATAACATTTCCAGATGGGATAGCCCAAACTTTTAGCTTCCAAGTGAGGAGGGATGAACTGGCTCCTCATCTTTATTCATCCACCTCCTTGGTTGGTTGCAACAAGTTATTTTCAGAAGGGATCCTAAACCGTGTAGATACCTTTCTCCAGACTCAAATAAACTTAGGTTTTAAACGGAGCCAATTTAACCAGGCTTTGTTAAGTTAAGGAAAGGAGTGAGTTTATTAATTACTACATCTACAAAGAAACATTACCACAACCCACATACACACAGGTTAGAAATAAGAGGTGAGTCCATAAAGATTAAACTTGGAAAAATAAATATATAGATTATTCTCTAAATTGTTCATGAAGAGTGGTTAGCTGAATGTCGCAGATGTGGCAATGGAGGTGACCAATAACTTTGATGTTGGTAGTTGAATGCTCAGTTTCAAGATCCTTGGTTTGGCAGATTGTTAGACATTCTGTAATTTTCTGGAGATTCCTTTCAATCATTATTTAATTCCAGCATTCAGGATGAGAGAGAATCTTTTTGTTCACCTGTTTCCATTTATCTGGTTTGTAGCACATAGTGTGAGAGAGAATCTTCCTTTGCCTGAAATACAGGGGTAACTACGAGATAGTTCTTTGACCGTAGCAATCACAGCATTTTAACTCCCAATCCCATTCTGAGTACACACAAGAATGTTCAGTCCCACTTGTCCCCTTCAATAGAGTTGAGACTGACTTTTTACCTCTGTTTTCCTCAAAATGTAAAACTGAAAATATGCCTGTAGTTTCTGACATAACCATGGTCGGTGGCTGACTTTTGAGCAGTGGGTCATCGTCTTCTTGGTTTTCTTTTAGTCACAAGACACCACAGTCCTGTCTGTTTTCAACTTGCCTCTTCCCCAACCCCTTTGAAGGGCTGTAGTTTGTCATTCCCTCCATAACCATTGGTGTGAAATTCTGGAGTCTGTCTCTCTCCAGGCAACTACTTCATTTACAGCCACAGATAATTTTGGCTGTATAAGCCCCCTTATTAAACTGTGTGTCTTGGAATTACAAGTTAAAATATCTACAGCGTTTCAGGGTCCTAACCTATGTTCCACACAAAATATCCAGATGGCTGTATGCCACCTGTCCTAAATACTCCTTGAAAAGCCATTATTCTAATATGTTCTGTGTTGCTCTGCTCCTTGATGGTACACTTTGTCAATGGGCTGCCTTGATATCAAGGAAAATCCCCTCCTGTAATTGACAGCATTCATGATAAGTGGGTGTCTTCTGCTGATGGCTGAAGGTTCCATTGTTGGTTATTTTCTCCTCCCTACCTTGTCTGCAACTTCTGTCTACCATCCAGCTGCCAAGGAGATAAGGAAAATATTCTGTTCTTTCATGGAATGTGGGCACTGCTGGTGAGGTCACTATTTGTTGCCAGTACTTAATTGCGTTTGAACAGAGTGGCTTTGCTGGCCATTTCAGAGTCAACTGCATTACAGATTTCAAGTCCAGACTTCCATTAATTTAAATTCTGTGGTGGGCTTCTGGATTACTAGGCCAGTTACCCTACCATTGTGCCACTGACTCCTGGAAAGAGAAATCTAAGAAGTTTTCTTATTCATAGATTTATTGTTGTCACATCTACTGAGATACAGTGAAAAGTCTTGTTATGCATGCTATATAGGCAAATCATCCCATCCAAAGTGTGTCAGGGTAGCAGATTAGAATGCAAAATACAGTGATACAGCTGCAGAGTGAGATATCAACATTAGCATTTGAGAGGTCATTCAAAAGTCAGATAACAGCAGGGAAGAAGCTGTTGTTGAATCTTTTCGTATGTGTATTCAAACTTTTATATCTTCTGCCTGTTGGAAGAGGGTGGAAAAGAGTATAAGTGGGTGGTAGGGGTATCTGATTATCCCTACTTTCCTGAGGAAGCGGGAAATACAGATGAAGTCAGTTTATGGAAGGTAGGCTTGTGTGATAGACTGGGCTGTGTTCATGACTCTCTGTAGCTTCTTGTGGTCTTGGGAAAACCAGTTGCCATACCACTCTGTGATGCATCCGGATAGAATACTTTCTATGTTGCGTCTATAAAACTTGGTAAGAGTACTTGTGGACATGCCAAATTTCCTTAGCCTCTTAAAGAAGTAAAGATGACCCTTTTTGACCATCACATCAATGTGGGTGGACCAGAACAGATTGTTGGTGATCATCACTCCCAGGAACTTGACACTTTCGACCATTTCTACATCAGCAACATTAATGCAGATAGGGGTGTGTCCTCTACTCCACTTCCAGTCAATTACCAGCACCTTCATTTTGCTGATGTCGTTAGAGAGATTGTATCAGAGATAAAAGGTACTGCAGATGCTGGAGAATCCGAGATAACAAGCATGGGGCTGGATGAACACAGCAGGTCAAGCAGCATCATAGGAGCAGGAAGA
>JAHRHZ010000009.1:45734724-45756253 GCA_024137785.1 Ginglymostoma cirratum
TGGATGAACACAGCAGGTCAAGCAGCATCTTCCTGCTCCTATGATGCTGCTTGACCTGCTGTGTTCATCCAGCCCCATGCTTGTTAGAGAGATTGTTGTCTTTACACCATGCTGCTAATCCTCAATCTCTTTCCTCTCTTCTGTCTTGTTGTTGTTTTGAATAAATGATTGTATTGTCACGTGTATTTTATTAGTAAGAATACAATAAAATACAGTGAATAGCTTCCATATGTTGCCACAATTCAGCATCATTTTGAATAATTTAAGAAGAAGGAAGAAAGAAAGATACAGCTTAAAGAGAGCAGCAGTCCTGAGCCAAGTTATCAACATCAATGACACCTGCGCTGCTGTCCGTCTTCCACCACTTTGTCCTCATCTGCACCTGATCTAACCATTGCTGAATTTGCCGATCCTCATCTTTTACACCTGGGTTGATACTCCTCTGCCACTGCCTCACCACCACCTGCACCAGAATCATCAACATCAGAGTTGCGTCTTTCGCCACTGGATCCATCTCGTTGATGTTGCTGTGATGCCTTTCCGCCACTGCTTCACCACCGCCAGCACTGGACTCAACCAATGAAGAAGTGGCTAACCCTCAGGTGTCATCTTCTGCTTCTGGGCCTACCTCACCAACATCGTCTACACTGATGTAGCAGCTATTGATTCTGATGGCAGGACCTGTGCTCGCCCCAGGAAGTAAGTAGGGACTCACTTGAGGTCCACACTGGGCTCTCTTGAGGTCCGTGGTACGCTTGATCAAGGTCCGTGTTGGGCTCACTCTCCTCCACGCTGGGCCCACTAGAGGTCCATGCATTGGGTTTGCTTGAGGTCTGCTCGAGGTCTTTGGTGGGCTCATTCAAGCTCCGCAATAAGCTTTCACCACCAAAGCCATCCGAGCTCAAGACAAAGTGTCAGTAAAGGTAAAGAGAGAAAATAAACAAGAAATGAGAGAAAATTAAGAAGAAAAGTGGCCAGAGTGGACAAGCTTTGGCTGAGGACCCCTACCCAGACACCATCTTGTTCAGTAGTTTGAGACCTGACCTCCAATGGTGGTATTGTCAGCAAACTTGTGAATGGAATTTGGGCAGAACTTGGCCACACAGTCCTGTGTGTATTAAGACTACAGTATGGGGCTGAGTACGCTGCCTCACAGAACACCAGTGTTGAGTAATATGGTGAAGGAGGTGTTGTCATCTATTCTTACAATCTGTGAGTCAGAAAGTTAAGAATCCAGTTACAGAGCTGGGAGTCGAGACCTAGGTTTCAGAGATTAGAGATGAGTTTGTTTGGAATTAATGTTAAAGGCAGAGATGTCGTCAATAAGTAGAGGCCTGACGTAGTTATCTTTGTTATCCAGATACTAATCAAGGCAAATTAGTAGGCTAGAGTTGATGTGAGCCATGACCAGCCTCTCAAAGCACTTCATAATTATGGAGGTCAAAGCTATTGGGTGGTCGTCATTCAGACACACTGCATGATTTTTCTTGGGCACAGGGGTGATGGTGGACTTCTTGAAGCAGGTGGGGACTTCATGTTGTAGTAAGGAGATGTTAAAGATGTCTGTGCATACTCCTGCCAGCCTGTTCGTACAAGATCTGAGTGCATCCAAGATTCCATCTGAGCCAGTTGCTTTCTCTGGGTTTATTCTCAAGAAGGCTGAACTAATGTCTATGACAGCGACTGTGGTTACAGGTGCATCTGAGGCTGTTGGGATAGGTGATAGCATTCCACTGTTCTTCTGTTCAAACCAAGAGCAGGATGCATTGAGCTCGTCGGGTAGAGATATACTATTGCCCGCGATTCTGTTCGACCTCACTTTTTAGCCCATTATGTTATGTAAGCCTTGCCACAGACGTAGGGTGTCGGTATGGTTGCTCTGGGTCTCAGGATTAGTTTGGTCATACATGTATTTCCTGTGTACGTCCAGGCCTCAGACCTGGACTTCAGTAGATCTCCCTGTTCATCCGTGGTGTCTGGTTGGGGATCATTCTTCGACACGTAGTTTTCTATACATTTACTAATGAAGTCTGTATTGGTAGTGGCATAACTGTTTAGGTTGGCCTCTGAGTTCTTGAATATGGACCAGTCCACCGACTCTAAGCATTCCCGTAGATGCCCTTCCATTGCTTCAACCAACACCGCACTACTTTCTGTATTGGGTCCTCAAGCCTAAATTTCTGTTAGTAGGCTGGGAGGAGAAGCACAGCATCGTGATCTGATATTCCAAATTGCGGATGGGGAATGGAGCAGTAGGCATCATAGGTTGTATAGTAATGGTCAAGGTTGTTCAGACCTCTGGTGGTACAGATGTGTTGATGGTATTTTGTTACCACATTCTTGAGGTTGGCCTGGTTGACTATGATGAACAAAGCCTCGGGGTATTGTGTCTCAAGACTGTAGCATTGTATACTTCATCAAGTGCACGCTTCACTTCTGCATAGGGTGGGATGTAGATTACTGTCAGGATAACAGTGATGAACTTGCATGGCAGATAATAGTAATAGCTGGTGTCCACACTTCCTTTGTGTCCATTGGCTTGAGTAAGGATCTCCTTTGAATATAAGTCTCAATAAGAGATATCATTGACCATTAGCCTTTAGTCACCTTAAGCCATGTCATCTCTATCGACTCGCCCATTAGCTGATGAATTTGGAGAACTTGTGTTACCATTTTGTCTTGCTGTTCATTCTCTTATCATCTTTCCTTCTTGAGAATTGTTCACAATCCCACCCACAATCCCACATTTTACTGCGCTTCCTTTACAATTTCTGGCAAAATCAGCTTTGGGTCCATCAAGTCAGAGAACGATTCATAAAGTAGGGCAGCAGGCGGGGATATCATAGGAGACAGTAATTAAACTAATTAGGGCACTCACTTTACTCTTAAGGCCAGAACATGGCAATTTTTTTTTGTTTATTCATGGGATGTGGGCCTTGCTGGCTGGACCAGCACTTATTGTCCATTCCTTGCCATCCTTGAGAAGGTGGTGGTGAGCTGTCTTTTTGAAAGCTGCAGCCAGTGTGCTGTAGGTGGACCTACAATGTCATTAGGGTGGGACCTGTAGGATTTTGACACAAAAACACTTAACAATGGTACATTTCCAATGGGAGGCAATGGACAAGTGGTTTAATGCCAGACTATTAATCCAGTATTTAGCTAATGTTCTTGGGACTTCAATTCAAATCCTACCATTGCAGAGGTTGGAATTAATAAGCTAATGATGACCATGAAACAGTTGTTGATTGTCAAGGAAAAGAAACATCTGATTCACTCACGCCATCTTCACTTGGTCTAGTCTACACATGACTCCAGAGCCACAGCAACGTGGTTGACCTTTCACTGTCCTCTGAAATGACCAAACAAGCCACTCTGTTGTATCAGGTCTCAGCAAAGAAATGAAACCAGACAGGCCACCTGGCATCAAACTAGACACTGCAAATGACAACAGCAAAAACAGCCTTGTCAGCTGTGCCAACATCTGGGAACTAGTGCCAAATTGGGAGCGCTATATCGCAGACTATTCAAGCAACAGCCTGACATAGTCATATACATGGAATCGTACCCCACAGACAATGCTTCTGACACCACCATCACCTTCCCTGGATATGCTCTGTTGGACTGGCAGGACAGCTCAGTAGAAGTGGTCTCAATGTCGACTCTGGACCCCATAAAGTCGTATGGCTTCAGGTCAAACATGGGCAAGGAAACCTGCCAATTACCATGTACCAGCAAGTAACTTGTTGCAGGATTCTTAGCCTTTGAACTGCCCTTGGAGCCATTGTATTAAGCCACTGGCTTGTGCAGCTCACTGTCTGCTCAATGGTAATGCTTAGGACTGTGAGGGTTTCTGGAATGGCGGTGCCATTGAATATTGAAGAGCAATGGTTAGATTGTCTCTTCTTTTGGATGATCATTGCCTGCCATTTGTATGGCAGCAATGTTATTGCAAGTCTTCTTTTGGTGTCAAGCCATGGGGAACTCTGGCACTGAATGCAACACCCTATGAGGGACTTAACAGAGAATTGTCCTTAGCGATCTTTCTCTGTTCAACTGATTCCTATCTTCTATCAAAGTCTTGAACATTCCTAGATAGGATGTGAAGGACTGGTTTCTGCCCATTGTCCAGAAACTGAGTACACCACAAAAGGATAGAGGTGTACACCAAACCCACAAGTCCAGATTTTGAACTTAATGTTAAAGGAACAATGCCCTTCATTCAGCTCACTGATGGCTGACCACAAGTATTTGACACACTTTGAATTTCCTTTCATTGGGCGAAATCTTCGGAGTATTAATCACCATTTCACTTTCAATTCCAGAATTATTTGTTAAATTTAAATACTAACAGCAATTGTAAGGAGATTTGAATCTTTTTTCCCCAGAGCTGGTGTTCTGGATTAGCAATTCACTGACATTGCCACTACCCCACCACCTCTTCCCTCAATAGTCAAGTATTAACAACTTTCAAATAGTTAGTTATCCTAACTTAACATGGTTTCAGTCAATTCTATGCTATATCTATCAGTGAGGATTACAATACTATATCCAGAATATCCCTGACAGTAACTTTGAGACTTCCGCGTGGAACTTTACAAGCACATATGCCCGACGTTGCTGCCCAATGTACCCAATAATGTCTGAGAGTGTTGACATTGGTAAGTGACCATTATTATTGCAGCAAAATTCAAGCTATAACTTTTCAGAAACAGAATCCTTTACACTTCTGGGTAAAACTACCTATTGATGATGAAAAAATTGTTTTTCTATCATATGGCGCACAGGTATATAGATTTTAGTTTGGAAATGAGTCAATTCTCTTCCACCCAATAATCAGTAGTCGTAGTGATTGTAACGAGGTCAGCCGGATGGACCTCATAGATTATGAGTTCCCTGATTGAAGCTGTTAATCTGGTCTAATCAGGGAGCCCTGGCTGACAGATATAAACAGGAGAGTCAGAGGTTGTGTTCACTCTGACAGCTAGCTGTGAGGAAGACGGACCAGTGTCAAGTACTTATGCACACGTAAATAAAGGATGATGTGTTGACAGAATACTGGCCTCTGTGGAGTTATTTCAGTTGTGTCATCCAGTTCTACATGATTGCCCTCAAATAGCCTAAGTAAAGGAAGAATTGATTAACAGAAGAGGTAGATTTCACCTTTGTCTCCTCTTCCAGTTACTTCAGTTTGATTGAATTGTGCATGTATTAAAAATAGAAATTGCAATAACCGGAATCGCTGATGATGGCTAATCTTATTACCTCGTGACCATTACATGAAATAGTTGAACTTAGAATGAAATGCAGTACTCACTATTTAATTCCCATGGACTCGACTGTCTTGTTGCGGTGACCAGCAATTAAGATTAATCTCATTGTTTAATTTGAGCTATTTGTTTAGAAATAAGGAAATGACATTCCATAGTATACTTAATGTAATATTATAAATTATTTTGATAGCTGTTAAGAACATAAAAGCCAGCTCATGTTACTGTCCTGTAGTTCAGTATGACGTGGTTAGGCTCGTGTTATTACTTGAAGATTGTGGAAGGTTTTAGTAAATTGCATTGTAACTTTCTGCTCCTTCAAGGATCCTGATGGAACCAGATTTTTGTTATTTCTTCACAGATTGTAAGGAGACTTTTTAACTTGTTACATGCATACAAAGGACTGATAAGATTTCACCCTGTGTTTTCGGCAAAATTTGTTGTTTTCTCAGTAAATTGAGAAACTAACTGGAGCTGTCTTAAGATGAGGATAAAGATTTTTTTTTCCTCAGACGGTAGTGAATGTGTGGAATTTTTGTACCACAAAGGACTGTTGGGACTGTGTCATTAAGTGTATTCAAGAGTGAGATAGACAGATTTTAAATGAATCAAGAAGTCAAGGGTTATGGGGGTAAAACAGGAAAGTGGTATTGCAGATTATCAGATTAGCCATGATCTCATTGAATGGCACAGCAGACTTGACGAGCTGAAATGCCTATTTATGCTCCCGTGTCTTATGGTCTGTTTTAATTTCTTTGTTGTTTTTAGTTCTGTCATAGGACATGGGTACCACTGCCTCAGCAGCATTTATTGCCCATCACTAGTTGTCCTTGAGAAGGTGCTGGGGAGCTGCTTCTTGAATTGCTGTAGTCCATGTGCTATAAGTACACCCATAATGCCATTAAGGAAGGAATTCAGGATTTTGCTCCAGTTACAATGAAGGGACAGCATATATTCCCAAGTCAGGGTGGTGAGTGGCTTGAGAAGATCTTGTAGGTGGTGGTATTTCCATGCATCTGTTGTGCTTCTCCTTCTTGGTGGAAATGGCCATAGGTTTGGAAAGTGCTGTCAATCAAGCAGGCTAGTTTGATCTGGATGGTGAGAGACAGTAGGAACTGCCGATGCTGGAGAATCTGAGATAACAAGGTGTACAGCTGGATGAACACAGCAGGCCAAGCAGCATCTGAAGAGCAGAAAAGCTGACGTTTCGGGTCTAGACCCTTCTTCAGAAATGGGGGAGGGGAAGGGGATTCTGAAATAAATAGGGAGAAAGGGGGAGGCGGTTAGATGGATAAAGGAGAAGATAGGTGGAGAGGAGACAGACAGGTCAGGGAGGTGGGGTTGGAGCCAGTAAAGGTGAGTGTACATGGAGAGCTGGGGAGGGGTTAGGTCGGTCTATGGAGGACAGACATGCCACGGAGGCGGGATGAGGCTAGTAGGTAGGAGATGGGTGTGGGGCTTGAGGTGGGAGGAGTGGATAGGTGGGAGAACAGGTTAGAAAGGCAGGTATATTGATCTTGATGGTGTCAGGTTTCTTGAATGTTGCTGGAGCTGCACTTATCAGGTAAGTGGGGAATGTTCCATCACACTGCTGACTTGTGACTTGTAGATGGTGGGCAGGCTCTGGGGAGTCAGGAGATGAGTTACACACTGCAGTATTCATCAGCCTTTGACCTGCTCTTGTAGACACCGTGTTTATATGGCAAGTCCAGCTGAGATTATTGTCAATGGTAACCCCTGAATATCAATAGTAGGGGATTCAGTGTTGGTAACACCATTGAATGCAATTAAGATTGCATTAGAAAGCCAAAAGCTCAGGATGTCATTATTTGCAGAATACAATGTTGGTCTAGTGAGTTGTAACGTTTTCCTCTAAGTTGACCTTTGTGCTTGTAATCAAAGTATGCATTGGAATATTTATGCAATTATCATCAGTTTTCTGTTTCTAATTACTTCGTACAAAGTGTTTAACTTCAAACTTGTGGAGATATAGCTATGCAAAATGTAAAATGTGAAGGTCATTATAGTTCAGTCAGCTGTTGGCATCAATTAGGTTGTTCTGACATTATTTTCTGTGCCTTCTTCAACCCTATCCATTGACTTTCCCAAATAAATTCTCCATCCACTTTTGGATATGGCAAAAAAACTGTCTAAATGAAGTGTCAAATTCTTCAGAACATATATCATTTTGCCTAGATGACAGGGTGTATTCTGGTTCCGCTGGTAGCTGCACTGTCTAGAATGCAAGTATTCCACACAAAAACAAAGATTTGCACACATTGACAATCCATGTGTTATTTTGTTAGGACTTTACAAGAAAGGAATCAGCTTTTCTTTTTGCATTGGAAAGTTCCCGCTATTAAAGAAGTAGATCTATTAGAGTTAGATTGGACACTGTCAGAATAAATCAGAAAGGTTGGAAGCGGAAGCTGGAAGCTGTCAGAACCAATCAATCAGTCACAATTATTTGCTTTCATTACCTTCTCTTTTTAATGTAAAGAAGAAACATTTGTAGCTGCCCCTTCAGCATCCAATGTTGCTATTTAGAATTGACTCTCAAATAAGTTACTGATAAAATGAACAACCTGCAGAAATACATCTTTGAAAAACTTATTATTCTGAGGCCTCCTAAAATGTTGTCCAATTAAAAAGGATTTTTTTCAAGTCTGATTGTATTTTCGTAATTTATGATGGTGTAGATGTTTTTAACACATACTTGTAAACTTGCTTCCTTTAAGCATTTCTGTGAGTGCATGTTGAGGAATTGCCAAAGTTGGGATATAAATATATATGTATACTAAAGAGGGCAAAATATTCAAATGAAATCAAAGGAATATCATGCAAATGCAATTCCTTTCTCTTCAAAGTTGTTATGTATACAAGTCAATTGAACAAATCTTATGTTGATATAGCAGGTTTAATTTTTTTCAACATTTGCTATATTACTTTCTCATTGATGATTTATGGTTAGAAAGTTTCCGAAGGCATCTTTCTTTCTGCTGCTACACCTAATTAAATCCTGTCTCCAACATTGAGTAGCTAATGCTGCTACTCTCTTCAAGAAAGGAAATAGGGATAATCCAGGAAATTATAGACTGGTGAGTCTCACATGTGTGATTGGGAGGACTTTATTCCTTGGAACGTAGGAGAATGGGGTGACCTTAATGTGGTGTATAAAATCATGAGGAGCATAGATAGGATGATGTAGCCTTTTTCTCGGGGATGGGGAATTGAAAACTTGAGGGCATAGGTTTAAGGTGAGAGGGGAAAGATTTAAGAATGACCTAAGTGGCAACTTCTTCACACAGAAAATGGTGCATATATGGAATGGGATGACAGGAAATAATGGTTGAGGCCGGTGCAATAGCAACCTTTAAAAAACATTTGGATAGGTACATGGATGGGAAGACTTTAGAGGGATACGGACCAAATGCAAGCAGTTAGAACTAGCTGAGTGGGCACCATGGTCAGCATGGATCAGTTAGGGCTGAAGGGCCTGTTTCCATGTTGTTTTACTCTATGACTCGATTGGAGGGAATTCTTAGGGATAGGATATAGACTCATTTGGAAAAGCATGACCTAATTAGGAACAGTCAGCTTTGTGCGGGGCAAGTAATGTCTGACAATCTTGATTGATTTTTTTTTGAGGAGGTGACAAGGGTGATTGATGACGGTAGAAAAGTGGATGTTGTTTACATGGATTATAGTAAGGCCCTCATGGTAGGCTCATTGAGAAGATTAAGATCATAGAATCATGGAATCCATACGGTATAGAAGCAGGCCATTCAGCCCATTGAGTCATCACTGACCATCTGAAGAGAATCCCACCCAGACACCCCCCCACCCTATCCCTGTAACTCTGCATTTCCCATGGCTAATCCACCTAGCCTGCACATCCATTGACAGTATGTGCAATTAAGCATGTTTAATCCACCTAATTTGGACATCTTTGGACTATGGGAGGAAACCAGAGAACTGGAAGGAAACCCACGCAGACGAGGGGAAAATGTGCATACTCAACACAGACATTATCCCGAGGCTGGAATCAAACCCAGGTCCCTGGCACTGTGAGGCAGCACTGCTAACTACTAAGCCAGCATGCATGGGATCCACAATGACTTGCCTATTGGGATTCAGAATTGACTTGCCCATAGAAAACAGAGGGTAGTGTTGGAAGGATGTTTTTCTGGCTTGATGACCGTGATTAGTGGTATTCTGCAAGAATCCGTGCTGAAATCTCTTCTGTTTGTGATTTATATAAATGATTTGGATGAAAATATAGATGAGTTGGTTAATAAGTTTGCTGACAACGCAAAGATCGGTGGAGTTGTGGAAGGTGCAGAACGATACAATGGGATATAGATCAGTTGCAGGTATGAGTGGAGAAATGGCAGATGGAGTTTAATCCAGGCAAGTATGAGGTATTCCAGTTTGGGAAATCAAATATTAAGCGAAAGTATACAGTTAATGGAAGAACCCTAAACAGTATTGATGTGCAGAGGGATCTTGAGGTCCCAGTCCATAGTTCCTTGTCCACACAAGTAGATAGGGTGGTAAAGCATATGGCATGCTTGCCTTTATAGGTTGGGACATTGAATACCAGAGTCAGGAAGCGATGATTCAGCTCTATAAAATTTTGGTTAGGCCGCACTTTGAGTATTGCATTCAATTCTAGTCACCACACTATAGTAAGGATGGGAGGCTTTGGAGAGGGTGCAGAAAAGGTTTACCAGGATGCTGCCTGGATTAGAGGGTATGAGCCGTAAGGAGACACTTGACAAATTGATTGTTTTCTCTGGAGCAGCTGAGGCTGAGAGGAAAGTTCATGGAAGTCTACATAATTATGAGAGGCATAGTTAGAGTTGCCAGTCAGAATCTTTTTCCCAGAATTGAAATGTCTAATACCGGAAAGCATGCATTTAAGGTAAGAGGAGGAAAGTTCAAAGGAGATGTGAGAGGAAAATTTTTTCACAGAGAGTGGTAGATGCCTGGAATGCGCTGCCGGCGATAGTGGTGGATGCAGATACGATAAGAGCATTTAAGGTGATTTTAGATAAGCACATAAATAAACAAGGAATGGAGGGGTATGGACCATAAGCAGGCAGAAAGCATTAGTTTAATTAGTTATGTTCAGCACAATATCACGGGCTGAAGGGCCCATTCCTGTTCTGCATTGTTTTGTGTTCTGTCAGTCAGTGCCTTGAAGGGAAAAGAATTTCACAATTGATGCAACAATGCCTTGATTTTAAAATTCTCCCTCCTATTTTCAAATTCCTCCCTGGCCTCTTCCCTGTGCTAGTAACACCATACATCCTTCAAAGATATCTGTGATACTTCAAGTCGGGTCTCCTGGGTGCCCCACTTTTAATCACTTCACTTTTGGCTGCTGCGCCTTACCTTATTTAGGGATTCCTTTGCTAAATTTCTTGGTCTGTCTCTCCCTCTGTCCTCCATCAAAATGTACGATAAAACCAACTGCCAGCCTTGTTTGTCTGAAAAGCTCCTGGTGTGTTTTAGTATCAATCTTTGATTAAGAATTAATCCTGTGAAATTCTTTGACATCTCTTGTAATAGTAAAGGTGCGATATAAATACAATTTGTTTGTTATTATTTGAGCCATGGGCATTGATATCAACCTTGGATGAGAGGTAGTTTCCCAGTAGGGGAAATGTTTCATGTTTGGGAGGGTTTCTCCATCGATCTCAGTGGAGGAATGGACTAGAACATGACCTGGGACAAATTGGTAAAAGACTCATCCAATCTGCGTGCACTGTCTTCAGATGTCAAAGGATGTCTTCAACAACCATCTCATTCATACCAATATTAAGATTCTTAAGCATAAGAATGTCATCCTTCCAATTCTTCCATATGGCTCCAAAAGATGGACTACATATAGACACCACTTCAAGACCCTTAAGATGTACCATCAACGCTGTTTGAAGCAGGTTTACTGCATCAGCTGGAAGGACAGGCGTACTAATGTCAGCATCCTTGAAACAGCTAATAGCACTAGCATCAAGATTATGATCAATCAAAAATAACTCTGCTGGGCCAGCAACATTCTTTGAATGTCTGAATTTCGACTGCCAAAGGAAATCATTTCTGCCCAAGCAAAGGAAGGCATTCGAACTACACAAAGACAAAGGAAGCATTTCAAAAACTCCTTAAAGGTTTCTCTCAAGAAATGCAACAGAAATGTTAAGGCATGGGAGCATCTTGTTTGGAAGAAACAAACTTGGAGGAAGCTCCTGTGTGAAGGGATACATGTCTTTGAGAATACCCATCATCAGGAGAAACCAGAAATAGGAATCCCAGCAGTGTATGGTTGGAGATGGAGCTCTGGGATCAGGCTCATCAGCTGTTGAATGACTCACGGAATTCATGACCAGTGACACAGAATTTCCTAGGTGGATAATTAGATTTGTTAGTGTGATTACTAACAATGACAATGGTCATTGCCAGAATGCATGTATTTTCATGTGGCAATGCATTTAGTACATGAGGTATTTTCTTAATCTTAGAGTGACATATGATTCTGTAACAGTAATCATCACACCACAACTTTCCATAATTGGTTTTATTCCTTTTGGAAGTTTACATCTTAATTATCAAATTAAAGACAATATTCATTTTGGATATCATATTGTAGGAATATAAATGTCACACTGGGATAGGTCTAAATCAGTACAATGTGCTTGATGTATTTTACAGTGTGTCACAGTGGTCAAACTGCTGACAATGAAGTAGCTCTGGAAATAGTGGTTGCATTGGTGGTCACTATCAAAGTTCTTTAGATTCTGGACCAGTTCTTATACATTGGAGGGTAGCTAATGTAACCCGACTATTTAAATAGGAAATTAGAGAGAAAACAGGGAATTAGATACCAGTGAATCTGACGTAGTTAGAGGGAAAGATGCTGGAGTCCATTATCAAGGATTTTATAAGAGAAGCACTTAAGAAAACAGTGGTAGTATCAGACGCAGTCAGCATGGATTTACAAGAAGGATTCATGCTCGACAAATATACTGGAATTATTCAAGGCTGTATCTAGTGGAAGGAACCAATGGATATGGCTTATTTGGACATTCAGAAGGCATTCAAGAAAGCCCCACGTAAGCAATTAATGTGCAAAGTTAAAGTGCATTGCATTGGAGATAGTGTCTTGAAATGTATAAAAAAAATTGGATAGCAGCCAGAAACAAAGAGCAGAAATAAATGGATTTTTTTTGAATGGCTGGCGGTGATAGCACAGGGATCTGTACAAGGACCCCAGCTATTCACAATGTATGTTATTCCTCCCACCAATGGGAGAGTCCAGACTTAGTGGCCACAGCTTAAGGATACAGGGAAGGCCATTTAGGTGAAATGTAGAAAAATTCCTTCACCCATACAGTGGTAGGCATGTGGAATTCACTACCACAGAAAGTGATTAAGACAAAAAAAAGACATTGTTTCAAGAAAGATGTAGATATAGCTCTTGTGGCCAAAGGGTTTGGGGATATATGGGGAGGGCAGGATTAGGGAATTGAGCTCAATGATCAGCCATGCTATCTTCTATGTTTCTATGGAAGGGATCTCCTGGATTTTGAAGGAATAAAGGAATGGTGATATACTTCCAAGTCAGGATGGGTTGTGGCTTGCAGGGGAACTTGCAGCTGGTGGTGTTCCCGTGTATCTGCTGCCCTTGACATTCTATGTGGTTGTGGTTGTGGGTTTAGAAGGTGCTATTTAAGGAACTGAACTTCAGTGGTGAAGGATGAGAATGTGAAATATGATGGATGGGTTGCCAGTCAAGTGTGCCGCTTTGTCCTGGATAGTGTCAAGCTTCTTGGTTGTTGTCAGAGCTGTACTCCTTTGGGACAGTGGGATGTATTCCATCACACTCCTGATGTGTGTCTTGTAGATAGTGGGCAGGCTCTGGGGAATCAGGAAATTAGTTACTTACCATAAGTATTATATCATCACATAAATGACTTTTTCCAGTTAAAGAGGTAAGCTGATGCAAATTGGCAGCTGATGTCTTTGACGAAGTTAAAAGCAAAGAAACTAAAATGAGACATTTTAAAGAATAGTTTCACAATGATGACTCATAATTGTTTATCTGTAGCTAGAATCTATTTCTTTTTAATAAATAGTCATTCTTGTTTGTTCAGAAATCTGGTCCATGTTTTTTGTCAACCTGAGTCTGAAAGACAGGGAATTCTGATCTCTAATGCACCCACTATTTCTAAGGCCATTTCCTTAAGTATTTTGGGATGTAGATTATCAAGAATTTTTCAGCCTTCAATCCCATCAATTTCTCCAACACCATTCTTAATTAAACTCTGTGTTCCCCATTATTTTTTGGTTTCTTATTGATGTCTCCCTTTGTGAAGACAGAAGTGAAGTATGAATTTAGTTTGTCAGCCAGTTTTTTGTTTCCCCATTATAAATCCTCCAGTTTCCCAGTATAAAAGACCTGTATTAGTTTTCATCAATCTCTTTCTCTTTACATACCCAATTTTTAGATTTTTTACAGTCAGCTATACAGTCAGAACTCAGTTCCCCAGTTCTGAGGAAGTGTCACCAGACCCGAAACGTTAACTCTGTTTTCTCCCTCACAGATGCTGCCGGACTTGCTGAGCTTTTCCAGCAACTTGGTTTCTCAATGTATTGGTCCAAAAACCATTCCATGTATATTCTAGGTATTCCTCCTCTATGGTATTCTGACTAATTTTACTCACTCAATCTACATGTAGATTAAAATTGCCCATAATCACATATGTACCTTTACCACATGCATCTCAGATTTCCTGTTTAATACAATTCCCAACGTCACCACTACAGTTTGGTTGTCTATATACCATCCTCATTAAAATATTTTTTGTTCCTTGGCACTTCTTAATTATACGCATACAGTTTCTAAATTGGCTGAGCAAATATCTTTCCTCAACGTTGTATTTATATCCTCCTTAACCAGCAATGCAACTCCACCATCTTTTCCTTTCTGTTTATCCTTCCCAAATACTGAATATCCCTGGTTCTTCAGTTCCCAACCCTGGTCACCCTGCAGCCATGTCTCTGTGATCCCAACTATAGCTTACCCATTTACATCTATTTGCATGATTAATTCATCCACTTTATTTTGAATGCTCCATACATCTAGACTCAAAATCTAAAGGCATTTCTTTTTAATGTTCCTAGTCCCATTCCCACTATTTGTTGTTGTGGCCTTGCTTGATTCTGGCCTTTGATTTCATTGTCAATCACTTCTATTGGTACCCTTTCTGCTTTTCATTCTTGTCCATGATTCCCCTTCCACTGACTCCTTGCTTAGGTTCCTATCTCCTGCCAATTTAGTTTAAACCCTCTCCAAACACTCTAGTAAATACTCCCAAAGGCACCAATCCTGGTCCAATTCAGCTGTAACCCAACCAGTTTGTACTGGTCCCATTTCCACCAGAACAGATCTCAATGCCCCCACAATCTGAAACTCGCAGTTTCACACCATCTTTTTAGCCACACGTTCATCCGATCAATCCTACTATTTCTCCTCTGACTGGCACGTGGCACTTGTAGTAATCCCATGATCACTGCATTTGAGGTCCTTCTTTACAACATGCTTTCTATCTCCCTACATTCTGCAGAAAGGTGAATAAATCCCTGAGGCTTGATCAGGTGTATCCTATAACTCTGTGGGAAGCTAGGGAAGTGATTACTGGGCTCCTTGCTGAGATATTTGTTCCCAGATAACCACAGATGAGTTGCTGGAAGACTGGAGGTTGGCTAATGGTGTGCCACTATTTAAGAAAGGTGGTATGGAAAAGCCAGGGAACTATAGACCAGTGAGCTTGACATCATGGTGGGCAAGTTGTTGGAGGGGATCCTGAGAGATACGATTCACATGTATTTGGAAAGGCAAGGGCTGATTAGAGATAGTCAGTATGGCTTTGTGCATGGGAAATTGTGTCTCACTAACTTGATTGAGATTTCTGAAGAAGTAACAAAGAGGATTGATGAGGGCAGAGAGGTGGGTGATCTATATGGACTTCAGTAAGGCGCTCAACAAGGTTCCTCATGGTAGACTGGTTAGCAAGGTCAGATCACACAGAATAGAGGGAGAACTAGCTATTTGGATACAGGACTGGCTGAAAGGTGGAAGACAGAGGGTGGTGACGGAGTGTTGCATTTCAACCTGGGGGCCTGTGACCAGCTGTGTGCCACAAGGATCAATGCTAGGTCCACTGATTTTTGTCAGTTATATAAATGATCTTGATGTGAACATAGGAGGTGTGGTTAGTAAGTTTGCAGATGACACCTAAGTTGTTGATGCAGTGGACAGTGAAGAAGGTTACTCTAGAATAAGCTATCATACCCTCAATGGGACAAAGATCGGATGTGCCAATGTGCTGAGGGGTGGCAGATGAAGTTTAATTTAGATAAATGTGAGGTGCTGCATTTTGGAAAGGCAAATTAAGGCAGGACTTATACACTTAATGGTAAGGTCCTGGGGAATGTTGCTGAGCAGAGATTTTGGAGTGCAAGTTCATAGTTCCTTGGAAATAGAGTCGCAGATAGACAGGATAGTGAAAAAGGCATTTGGTATGCTTGCCATTATTGGTTAGTGCATTGAGTATAGGAGTTGGGAGGTCATGTTGCAGCTGTACATGACGTTGGCTCATCCACTTTTGAAAGACTGCGTTCAATTCTGGTCTCCCTGCTATGGGAAGTATATTGTGAAACTTGAAAGGGTTCAGAAAAAAATTTCAAGAATGTTGCCAGTGTTGGAGCGTTTGAGCTATAGGGAGAAGATAAAAGACTGGGGCTATTTTCCCTGGTGCGATGGAAGCTGAGAGGTGACCCAATAGAGTTGTATAAAATCATGAGGGCCACAGATGGGGTGAATAGTCAAGGTCTTTTCCCTGGGGTGGGGGAGTCCAGAACTAGAGGGGAAAGATTTAAAAGGGACCTAAGAGGCACCTTTTTCACACAAAGGGTAGTGCATGTATAGAATGAGCTGCCAGAGGAAGTGGTGGAGGCTAGTACAATTACAACATTTAAAAGTCATCTGGATGAGTATATGAATAGGAAGGCTTTAGAGGGATATGGGTGAAATGCTGGCAAATGGGACTAGATTAATTTAGGATATCTAGTTGGCATAGATGAGTTTGACTAAAGGATCTGTTTCCGTGCTGTACAGCTCTATGACTCTATGACTCTAAACCTAATGGTATTGTGTGTCTACCTACAGCACAAGGACTGCAGCAGTTCAAAAAGGCAGCTCACCACTATCTTCTCCATGGCAATTAAGGATAAGCAATAAATGTCAGCCCAGTCAGCAACACCCACATCCCATGAACAAGTATAAAATATCCCTTGACTGAATTAAAAACCTTCAGCCCCCTTCACTTTGATGTTTTGTTTTTGGAATAGGATTCCAGGCAGCAAGAACTTTGTCTCTGTCCTCTAGCATTGAGAAAATGAGTGATCCTTGGAGTAATTTGGCAGCAGTTTGAGTGCAATTCTTATATATAGTTCATTAATAATACATCTCACATATTTTTCTGTTGAGTAGTTGATGTACAGTCTTTTCGCTCTACTGTTGCCAATCGGTTCTGCTTTCTTGCAATAAGCAATATAGTGGCCAGCATGCACATTTCTGTTTGTATTATTTATTTCTCCAATCTACTCTGTTTCAGAACAAGTAATAAGCTATCAAAAGTAACTGTGAGTCTAACTTGCCAGAAGATTTTAATGTGCAAATTACACCCTATTATAACACCACATTTACAGCATGTAAGAGAATTTAAATTGGTTAATTTTATTTGCTCTGAAAAAGAGCCATGAAAATCCAAGAAAGCTTAGAAGCTGCAAAATGATGACTTAACTCATAAACACCAACATTATTAACAATAGATTTTCCATTATGTTTTATGATAAATCTGCAAAATTGAAAGGAACACTACACCTAATAGTCTTTGGGAAAATTAAAAATGGAATTACAATAGATACAAATGCAATTGATGCATTCAACATGAGGAATGCAACCTGGAATATTACAAAGGAAGGGTGGCAGTTCAGTAAAGGCATGTAAGAATGAATATACGAGAGTAATAAACAGGTACATTAAACTTTAATAAACTGCTGGAAGATCATCAGTCAGCAAACCTTCAGATTATAATGTGTCTCAAAGTTCAAATGAAGCTGTAAAATTGTGACTTGGGGCTTGACCATCTTAATGTAGAGCCCTGGTTTATTTTTGCAAATTTCCTGTACCCTTCACAGTAATTGGTAATTGAAAACTGGTTGTTCATTTTGCTGTAAGGTTTCCATATTTTACCCTTTGATGCTGTAATTGTTTTATAATGTCCAGTCACCATTCATTGTGAAGAAAATATCACTGTTTGAAGGCAGGATTAATTCACATTAATTCACATCAATATCCTGGAACACCTGCTAACGCAGCCAAGCAGTATTAGAGTTGGTCTTTTCCTGCTCAATTGTTTGACTCGTGGGAGTACCTGTGTACGATACATGTATTATACAGTAATAATGATAAAGTGGAAGAGTCCTTTGTTGAGGTTGACAATTGGTTTGTGCTCTTGAATTCACTTTAGTAGCCTAATGAAAAATTGTTTTCAGAAAAAGCGAGTTGTTCTGTTTAATATGTCCTGAATCTATTTTGCATACACTTGCCATGTGAATTAACCTGTGTTGTTTTTAAATATAGGATTTCTTTCATACTATAAATGTATGACCAGCAGGTTAATGCCTTTCCGAGTGCAAGCCATTTGTACATGACAATCAATGCTTTCTGGAACAGGCTGGAAACTGAAGTACAATGGACTTGACCCTTTTTTTCTGATATGTGTCCCATAGCTGCTGATCACACAGATACATTGAATTCAATCAGGCAGCTTGGTCTATTCTCAGCTGCACTAGGTTCTGCATGTTAAGATGGACTGCTCCACATTTAGAACAGGCATTCAACCTGACTTTCCCTGTCAGCATCATGCTTTCTGCTGACTATTTGTGTTGTATTATATTGGAATGTGCAATTTGATATGTTGCATTCATGATGTTTTGAATGCACAATATTTTGTATTCTGCACACAATTTGCATATTTAGAGTAATTGTGTCAGAATTGTTAGCATTATATTATTACAGTAAATGCACAAAAACATCCAATATGTGATAATAACTAGAAGGTACTGCACAAACAAATGCTTCATGTAAGGGATGAGTGGAGGAATTATAAATGAACAATATGGCATGGCGTTAGTCACTGAGTGTAGATGAAGATTATTAATCCAGGAAATAAAGAGAGCAGAGAGATTGTGCAAATAGGAGTGATCCAAAAATCATCTATAGGTATATTAAAAGTAAAAGCATTATCTAAGAGCCACTGGGTTGATTAAGGATCAAATTGAGATCAATGTGGAGACAGAGAGCTTCAGCTGAGTAAAAGCAACAAATGCTGGAGACCTTAGCAGTTCAGGCAGCATCCATGGAGAGAAAGCAAGCTAACATTTTGAGTATAGATGACTCTTCATCTAGATTTGAAACATTAGCTTGCTCTCTCTCCATGGATGCTGCCTGATCCACTGTCATCTCCAGCATTTCTTGTTTTCAGTACCAATTCCAGTGTCTACAGTAATTTGCTGCAACTTCACCTTCGTGCTTACTAATGAAGAGGACCTCACCAAAGCTAAGTGCTTATACCAGATATAGTAAAAACAGATAAAGACTCACCATAATTAAAGTGGATGAGTCACCTGGTCGAGCTGGGCAACTACCTACTCTGCTGAGAGAAATAAAGGTCGAAATTATAGCAGTGCCAGTTATAATCTTATAATACTTCTTAGAGCCAGTGATGGTGTTAGAGAGGGTGAGGATTGCAAATGTTACACCTTGGTTCAAAAAAAGAGAAGGAGGATAAACCTGATAATTAATGGCCCAGTGGTGAGGAGGTTTACACAAACAGTAGGTATAATCCGGCCCAAATCTCACTGAACAGCAAAGAAAAACATATAGTAGAATTTTAAAAGTTTGAAGGCATGTTTTGAACCCCAAGTATATGTTATATCTGAACAGTGAATATACATATTAAGAACCATTTTTTAAAATCCATTGATTAATGCAAAACAGAAATCTGTAAATTTGAACAAGTAAATGAAAATCAAAGACAGTAATACATTCACCATAAGGATCCAGCCATGAGAATGTGTCCACTGAGAGATGAACACACTCTTTTGGAATGGACAGCGATCTACACATTCTTTTGGAATGGACAGTGTTTTACACGTTGTGTCAGAATGGACATGATCTACATACTCTGTCAGAATGTACAGAGATCAACACAATCAGTCAAATATAACAACGATCATGACCACTGTGGGAATGGATAGCAATCAACACCCTCTGTTGGATTGGACAGTGATCTACATGCTGTGTTGGAAATTGATAGATCATCTATACACTGTCAGAATGGACAGGGATCTAATATACTGTCAGAAGGCACAGTGATCAAAACAGCTGTTAGAATGGAAATGACCTACACACTCTGTTGGAATGGATAGGGATAAACACACTGTTGGTTTGAACAGTGATCCTTTGCAACTTTGATTTCGTCTTCTGATAAGTTATTGCAAAACATCACATCAGCTTCTAAATTTCCTTTTAACAAAAGTATTTTTGTTAAAATTTAGCTAACATGAAGATTGACAGTCCTGAGAGGTCTGTCTGACTCCTGTCTTATAATGAGGTCTTTAAGACCTTAATCTACTGGTATTTTTTTTGTTGCACTACCTGATGATTTAGAATGCTGTAGTCAAGCAGGAAGTCACATTCACAATAATCAGCAGTTGAAAGTAAGTCGACACCAGCAAAATGCTACTTGGATTATTTGCTGTCAATTTCAACTGAGGTTTGAGATAAATCATGGGAGCAGGAAGTCTGCATATCTTGAGATATAACCATTTTCAAGAGATACCTGCATCCTGGAGGAGATCAGAATGATTTAGTGTTGTGACTTAAATTTCAAGAAAGTATAATGGTGGATATATGAAATCTTTGTCATACACCCATCAATATGGAAAAGACTGATAGATTATGTCTCAAACTCTATACCTGAATTATGAGTTTTATTACCTGCTACAGTGATGAATTGATGATTAAATATCTGTTGTTGGTGACAGTGGCAGCAGCTATTTGAAGTTTGCGATTTCAGAATGTTTGACATGATTGATATTGGAATAAGACTGAGTCTTATAGACTCAGGACAACTTTTTCCACTGTGTGTTGACACCAAACGTAAACAAATAGTCACAACACTGGACACTTGCTTAGATTACAGGAACAGTTAAAGCCATTTCTCTGTTTAAAAAGAATTAGTGATTGGGCCACTTAACCCATTTCTGCCCTCTGTCTCAGGCTGAACCAGATTGTTTGTCACATTTGTGACTCATTTGATCAGAAGTTGAATGTTTATCCCCATATCTTTTCCATCTAAAACTCCACAGAATTGCACCTCTGTAACGTTGCTTGCCCCACTCCTGCTCCAGTCTGTCTCTGCTGACTGCTTGGTCCACAGCTTTAATCATGTCTGTACTTGGAAATTCTCATCACCAGTTGCCTGTGTTTCACCCTTGAAGCTTCAGCTCCTCTAAAACTCCACTTTTGCTCTGCTAACTGTCACCACTCACACACCCATCACCCTTTTCCTTGAGGGCTTATATTGGCATCCAGTTCTCAAATGCTACAAGTTTAATGTTGGTCGCTCACTGAAATCCCCCTATGGATTCATGCCTCCTTATTTGTATAATGTTCTCCAAACCTTGGAGAACTCTGTGCTTCCAATTTTAGTCTCTTGTGTATCCTACTCTGTGCAGCTACTGTTGGTGGCTGTGCTTCCAATCATCAAGGACCTACACTCTGAAATTTCCTTCCAGAAGTCACGCCATTGTTAAATTAATAATTGTGACCTTGAAATCAAAAACATGATTTCTAAATTTGTTGATAACTGAAAATTTTCTGTGCCGTCACACGTCTGTACATGTGGATGTGTGTACATGAGTGTATGCAGGTGTGTGCACGTGCGTGTTTGTGTGTTTATGTGTCTATGAGTATGTGTGTATGTATTTATGTATGTATGAGAGTACATGTGTATGGGTGTGAGTGTGTGCAAGTGAGTATGTATGTATGTGTGTGTAAGTTAGTGTTTGGGTGCATGGGACTGTGTGTGTGTGTGTGTGTGTGTGTGTGTGTGTGTGTGTGTGTGTGT
>JAHRHZ010000009.1:45756653-45788049 GCA_024137785.1 Ginglymostoma cirratum
ATGCTGCCTGGCCTGCTGTGTTCCTCCAGCTCCACACTGTGTTATCTCTGACTCCGGCATCGGCAGTTCTTACCATCTGTCAGTCCAGTGAACCTTTTTTTTTGACTGCCTTTCCTGCCAATATGTCTTTCCTTTGTTAAGGGACCCCAAAACTATTCACGGTATTCCCAGCTGTGCTCTGACTAGCGCCCCACATAATTTTAGGAAAACCTCCATACTTTTATATTCCATTCCCTTTGATATTAAGGCCACATTCCATTTGTCTTCCCTATTACCACTGAACTTGGATGGTGACCTCTTGTGATTTATGGGTGAGGACTCTCAAATCCCTCTCTTCTGTAGCTTTCTGGCATTCTTCTCCATTTCACTAATATTTAGCTCCTCTATTCTTCCTGCCAAAGTGCATAACCTCTCATTTTCCCACATGATATTCCATCTGTTAAGTTTTGCCCACCCACTTAATCTGTCAATGTCCCCATTCAGACTCTGTGCCATCCTCATCACATGCTTTCCTATCTATTTTTGCGTCATCCGCAAACTTGATTATAATACATTCACTTACTTCATTCAAGTCATTAATGTATATTGTAAATAATTTTTGCTCCAGCACTGATCCCTGTGACACTCCACTAGTTAATGGAGAAAATTAAGGCTGCATTAGACAGACTTTTTGATCTTCAGTTGAGTCAACTATATTGTGGTGTTGGCAACTAGTAGAGCTAAGAGGAAAGTGGACTTAAAGCCACAATCCAAAGCCACAATTTCTTAAATGGCAGACAGGCTCAGAAGGTCAGATGGCCTCCTCCTGGTCCTATTTCTCATGCTTTTGTGGATTACAGGAGCAAAGGGAACTGGAAGCGCAAATCCCCAATTCATTAGGAGAAGAAACATTACATAAGAAGGCCATGAAAAAAATGCCACAGGCATTACAGCTTGCTTTTGCTCAACTTGTATCCAATTTTTATTTGAAACATCTACAGTACTTAATTCTGGTCATTGGATTAAAAAAGATATGTTGACTCTTGGAGGAGACAAAAAAACGTTTTACAAAGTTGACAAAGATCTTTAAAGCTAAAAAGGTTTTGATGAATACAAAAGTAGTTCCACTTATGGGTAAGACCAAATTGGAAATTCAAAATAAACATCTTTGTGCAGGGAAAAGTGAGAATGAGGAATTGGCTATGCAAAGAGTGGTTGAAATTGATTTTAAAATGTATTTAAGAGCAGGCTAGATAGATTTAAAAGGAAGAAAATGAAGAAAAATCAGAGTTTATGTTTTGGCTCTGGTTCTGAGGAAGGGTCACCAGACCTGAAACGTTAACCCTGATTTTTCTTCACAGATGCTGCCAGACCTGCTGAACTTTTCCAGCAACTTCTGTTTCTGTTCCTGATTTACAGCATCCACAGTTCTTTCAGTTTTTACTTGAACTGTTGAGTTTGCTTAATTATTGCCAGCTCACACCTTAGCTGCCTTGACACAACAGAGAGTGCAAATAGGTTGTAAAACTGTACACCCCCACCTATCAGCCCCACTCTTCCTGCCGACCAATTCCCTCTACCTGCATCCAACCTATCACCACCCAATCTACCTTTCCCCAACCCCACTATCCTCGCTCTGGCCTCAATGAGCCGACGCAACCAGTCCATCTTCTCTCCCATCTATCTGCCCCACCCATCCCACTGACCAATCCCCACCGCTCTCTACCTGCATTCACGTATCACCATCCCACCTACCTTCCCCAGCCCCACCTCTCCTCTCTATTTATTCAGTCAAATTGTGACCCCACTGCCAGCTCAGGAAACTGGTGGCTCACTGGAAATTTCCAGTTGGCCCTTGAATTGAAGTTAACTAGGTTGTTAATGAATCAGCTCCCCGCCATATGGCCGTGTACAGGTATCAGCAAAAATTACTGTGCCAGGAATTGGTTTGAGAAATTGGTGGGCCTGACAGCGCCAGTATACTCAGACCATAACCGCCTTCATACCTGCCTCTGTTGGAGCCTGAATATGCCACCGAGAGTTTCACTACCAGCAACTGGGATCCAGGCAAGTTGAACTTGTCACACAAGAAATCAGTGGAGTTGTAAAGTTTGAGTGTACTCTTCTCTCTGGATGGGATTATGCAGGGCAGATAATAATAAGATAGAAACCGTAGATAAAAGAAAGTGCAGAGAAAAGAGAGATCATTTGTTTTGGTATCCTAAGGTGTCCTACAGAGAACTCATCATAGCTGAGCAAGCTTTACTGAGGAAGACACATTGTTTGAACTCTTTAAAAGTATGGTACTCTCTGGTACTGAGGAAAATGGCAATAACATACCAGGTTCAATCCCTGTTATGTACTGCATTCATACTTAATGGCACCAAGGTAGTGCTAGAAGACATTGCATCTCACTTTCCCCAGCAAAGGGAGGGAAGTTAAACAGGATTAAATGGAAATCACTACGTGAAAAGATGTTGTTTGACCTGTTTGTTCCCATTGTTGTTTATTCTCATGGAGCAGGCATCGACTACAGTTCTTCATTCTGACCATTCCATAGTGACCACTGTAATATACATTACATGCATGGATGATTGGTGAAAACCATCAGGAAGGGAAATTTACACAAGGACATACTTAGCCAGAGTTGCTGAAAACTCAACTGAGTTCACTTTATTGGAAAAACAGAAATGAACCATGACTCAGGCAGAGGCTGTTTGGCCCTTTAAGCCTGTTCTGCCATTCAGTTATCTCTTTCTGTAACTGATTGCCAGTAATTTTACTTTATATCTCTTAATAATAACCTTGCCTAATAAAACAAATCTTGTATTATACTTTAGCTATCTTCAGTCCATCTAGCTAAATGTGAGAGAATTCTAAATTTAACTGCGTGAAGAAGTGCTTTCCAACATGAACTCTGAATTGCTTATTGCTGATTTTAAATTCAGTTAAGTCCATACTTTCTTTTTTGGACTTTTGAGGTGAAATAGCTTCCAACAACCTTAAACCCTTTAAAAACATCTCTATTCATTTTGTTGTTATCCTACATATGCGCATATGAGTTGAGCATAGGATTAGACCATTTGAGATAACAAGGTGTAGAGCTGGATGAACACAGCAGGCCAAGCAGCATCAGAGGAGCAGGAAAGCTGATGTTTCGGGCCTAGACCCTTCTCCAGAAATGACCAGAAATGACCAGATTAGACCATTTGGCCTGATTGTAACCTGAACCCTACATTCCATAAACTGATCCCCCTCCCCCAACCCCCACCACCGACAAAAGACTGCCGTGTTCACAAATAATCTATCCCCCTCTGCCTTAAAAATGTTCAGTGCCAATTTTCATCATCTTTGATGAAACTAGTTCTACAGACTCATGACCCTCTAAATGAAAAATAATTCTGCTCCTGTCTTAGATGGGCAACTCCTTATTTTTCAATGGTGACCTCTAGTTCCACGCTCTGTCACAAGGGGATCATCCTTTCCTCAAAGGCCTTATCAAGACATCTCAGGATATTATTTATTTCACTCAAATTGCTTCTTACTCTTCTAAAGCCCAACTGATACAAGCCTAGACTTCCCAACCTTTCCTCATAAGGCAATCCACTCATTTCAGGTATTAGTTTAGTAAACATTCCCTGAACTACTTTCAATGAATTTAAATCCTGCATACAAATCTTTGGTTTTTCATGCACTAAAACATCTAGATCATTCTGCATCTCAGAGCTTTGCAATCTCTTCACAATTTTTACTCCATGTCAGAATGGACAATTTCACATTTTCCCATATTACAGTCCATTTACCAGATCTTTAGCATCACTTAATATACCTATGTCCCTTTATAGTCTCATTATGTCTTCTTCACAACTCACTTATCCATCTAATTTTGTGGCATCACAGTTAAAAACCATATCTTTATGTGACCCCTTCATCCAGTTATTTATATGAACTGTAAAAGGTAGAGGCCTCAGCACTGATCTAAATGGCTCATCACTCATTACATCTTGTCAACAAGAAATAAACAATTTTATGCCTATTCCCTATTTATAAGAGCATATAGGCCAGTAGATGCAATCTGCCCTCCTAATCTAATCCTCCTGTTCCTATGGCACTGCCATAAAAGTGAACGTTAATAAAAGACTGAAAGCTTTTATTTTCATTTTCCTCTTCAATGAGTAATGGAAATAGCAGAAACTCAAAAATCCATGGCTCCTGTTGCAGTGTAGAAGCTGAAATTCTGGAGGACCACCGCTGAGATATCAGTTTTCAACTAAAGCTAACAAATTGATAGTAACTTGAACATGGTGTCAACTAACATGAAAATGGCAGAGAATACTGGACTAGACTCAAAAAATGCAAAGTGACTTTTTTTTTTGTTATCTATGCATTGCTGAATAATTAACAATTTCAATGGAGCACATGAACTGTGCCCATCTGTCACTTTCCCTTCACGAGCAGTTTTCCTTCCCTTTCTGTTAAATTTAATGATTTATAGATTTATAGATTCTTTACAATGCAGAAAGAGGCCATTCAGCCTATCAAATCTTCACCGACCGTCCAAATAGCATCCCGCCTATCCCCATTTAATAACCTCTTGTTAGGTCATGACCTCCAGTAATTCATCTAAGAAACCATTGTTCAACTATAATCCTTAATATTAAGTATAGGTAGACAGTTCAGGTGAAATATCAGTTAGCCCCAATTTTCTGCCTTCACTAACATCTAGATATGCAGCCTGAACAGTGGATCACCAGGACAACTTTCACTATTGAAAACTCCTATGCAAAATTCTCCTGAATAATCTTCCAAACCAAGGACTTACTCCAGTCTCAACCTTATTTCAGCACAAACAGGTGTAATGATTGGGACCAGGTTCACTTTGTTAACCACAAGGTTCTTGATTGGAGTTGTTAACCTGGGCCAATCAGGAAAGCCTTGGCTGACCAATATAACTAGCGGATTGTCCCTAGGGGCTCTGCTTGATACTGATTCTTTTGTCACATGGGTATTTTCCGTGGTGGTGGTAATAATAATAATAATAATAATAATAATAATAATAAAGTTATTCGCACACCTGGTTTTTTTTACTGTGTTTCAGACCTGCGCACGCACAACAAGGATGCTGGCGAAAATAAGCTTTACTACTGTATGGCAGTAGTGTAGGGGTAAAGAAAAAGAAACCAGGAGATTTAGAATCTCCTCAGTTCAGGGGACTGACTCTGAGCTGGCTGGACACGGCCAGTGTACCGTGCACAAGTACCATATATACTCGTATAAAAGTTGTAATTTTTAGACTGCTTTTTAAGGTTAATTTTATGGAGTTGACTATGACATGGATACAACTTTTGAGGGACTGAAATTCATGCCCTTCAAAATTATTACCGTATCGTTAGCAGAAGCCCAATTACAAAAAAAAGGAAATTAGAATCTTGTCAGTAGAGGATTGACGCTGAGCTGGCAAGCCACATCCAGTGTCCTGTGAACTTCTAAATAAAGAGTGGTATGATGACAGGACACTAATTTCTGTGCAGTTATTTCACTAGGGTATTAGGAATTGGTAGAAAGTGGAGTTGCAGCTGCAATGATTTTATTGAATGGTGGAGCAGATTCAAAGATGCCAAATGGCCTACTCCTGCTCCTAATTCCTATGCTTGTACACCATTTACCAAATATTGTCTCGTACATGTGAAACCTGTTGAGTTGTTTCTGAGAGATGACATTTTCAAGACTTTTTTGTATACTTATGATCAATTATTGAGTGTTATCTCATGGTTCTGCAGTAATCTGTTTGCACCAAACATGCTCTGTAGGATAATTCCTGAATCTTGTACTCTAGTGAGGAGCTACACATTCAGGGAGCTTATATTGGAGATTCAAGCTGCAATAATTAAAGCTATTTGAAAACAGTGCCAAGCCTGAGCATGGCTTGCCATTGGGAACAGAGCATCACAGAGCCACCTGTATAAAAAAAACAGAATATAATGAAGTGCAGGTATTCTTTGTGCCAGTCCCCATGTACTTTTGGTTCTGGTTTGTATCCTTTCCAAATGCTGTGAGATGGTTATAAGTACATTAAACACTGTATATAAAAGGACTTATTGAGCAGATTTCATCTCAGCAGTATCAAGATGATTTATCGATTGGCAGCTAGTCAACTGAACACTTACACCAGCACTGGTCATGCCTTTATTACTCTTTAGCACCTTGGGAATAGCTCTGCAGTTTCTGCAGAGAGGGGAATGTTTACGTACCAACAGCATAGGTTAAAAGAACAGAAAATGCCAGTGTTGGAAAGCAAACAGAAACCCACTGTTTGCTGCATTTGGTTTCACTGTGACTATTAGTGTTCAGGAAATCCCAGTAGCCTGTCATTTGCAGGGTTAACAAGAAGCGGTTTTAACCATGTAATGGAATCATAGAATCATACAGAACAGAAGAAGCCCTTCAGCCCATCAAGTCATGCCCACACTGGGCCCATAGCCCTGAACGTTATGACTATTCAAGTGCTCATCTAAGTACTTTTTGAAGTGCTGTGACATTTCCTGCCCCAACTGCACTTAAAATAATCCCCCACAACCCTCTGGCTGAAAATAGTTTTCCTCAAATCCCCTCTAAACCACCTGTCTTTCATTTTAGAATTCTTTGCCCTTGTTATTGACTGTTCGACTGAGGGGAATGGTTGCTTTTTATTCACCCTGCCCATGTCATTTATAATCTTATAATATGATGATAATAATAATAAAAAAAACAGATGAATGATGTCCTTGGATTTTTGCAGTCCACACCTTTAATCAGAAGAGGCAGTCTTAGAATACCTACAGTGTGGAAACAGGTCCTTCGGCCCAACAAGTCCACATTGACCCTCAGAGTATCCCACCCAGACCCACCTCATCTAAAAATCCCTGAACACCTGCACATCTTTGGACTCCAGGAGGAAACCAGAGCATCTGAGGGAAACCCACACAGACACAGGGAGAATGTGCAAACTCTACACAGACAGTCGCCTGAGGCTGGAATTGAACCTGGCCCCTGGTGCTGTGAGGTAGCAGTGCTAACCACTGGGCCACCGTGCCACCCTTCTCTGACCTTCTTTTGAATTTCAGTCCAATGAGCCACCTTTCCTGTATGCACTGGGGGTTAGGAACGGAGCTGGAGAGATATCCATTGAAGAGCTGGACTTTGGTGCCTTTGTGTAGCACAGTCTGTTATCAAGCAGGCTTCCAAATGTTTGAAGACTTCCTGATTGGTCCAAGCACACTGTTCAGCACACCCAATCAAGGGAGCCATACAGTGTGATGATCTTCTGCAGATGCCACTAGATGTTCCTCTAAAAGAGACATGGATATTGAATTTGGGGGAAGGCTAAAATGGAAAAGTTTCTTGAAGGAGCAGGAGGGAGATGAGGAAGATGCAATGGAATATGCATCCATAATTCACACTACCGTGAATACTCAGCTGTTAACAGTATTGGGGCAGTACAATGGCTCAATGGTTAGCACTGCCTCCTCACAGTGCCAAGGACCCAGATTCAATTCCACCCTTGGGCAACTGCCTGTGTGGAGTTTGCACATTCTTCCTGTGTCTGTGTGGGTTTCCTCCAGGTACTCCAGTTTCCTCCTACAGTCCAAAGATGTGCAATGTAAGTTCACCATGCTAAACCACCTATAGTTCAGGGATATTTAGATTAGGTGGGTTAGACATGGGAAATGTAGGGGTAGGGGATCAGGTCTGGGTCAGATACTCTTTGGAGGGACAGTGTGGACTTGTTAGGCTGATTGGCCTGTTTCCACATTATTGGGATTCTATGAATCATCAGCAGCCACACTGTCCTGAAGGCCCTTCGTGTTGTTCCCCTAGTTTGTCATTTTTTCCTTTACTGCCACCTAAGAATGAAAATGTAGAAGTCTGGGTGCACAGAGCATCATGTCCATTAGTATGAACTCAAGTACCTTCAATATTAACACAGAAACTGTCTCCTAAATGAACCACAAACAGCAATTAATGACACAGTGGCCTACGGTAATGGCCATTCCGATGGTGTTCTCCCCCTAAGGATGGGATGAGGTGTAGGCACTTGCTTATGAGTTATTACGTGGGTTTAGTTGCTTGTGGAAGTTTTCATTGCCCTGGGAGTGCTACTGGAGTACATTCTGAGGCTGCTGCATCAATATTAATGTGAGGGCAGCATCTGTCACAGAGTCTTACTACATAGCTGTTTCCTCATGTAGTCGGAGTGGTCAAGGAGGTGGATTGATGATGATGATGAGGAAGATGATGATGATGATGACAACTCCCTGCTCATGACCTGAGACTTCCTCAGCTCTTTTTTTCATTTTTTATGATCTTTGGAGGGAGCCACTAGCAGGAATACTGCTGGTTTTGACACCATGACACCAAGTCAACACTAGCATATTTGCAGGATGGCTGCTACTGACTAGTCAATGCTGCAGATTATGTCATACACCATGCATATGTCAGTGTGCTTGTTTCTGTGCCCACTTTGAGTAATATCACGTATGAGCTTTCCACAACTTTAACCTGTCTCTTGGTGGAGGATTCACCTAGCTAATTATGGCTGTACCTGCTGCTCATTCTCAGAGCAGAATTAGCCCACAATTACTTCCATCTTAATCTCTTGTTCACTCACTCAGTATGCCTCACTCTATATCGCGCTCTCTGGTTGGAATGGGGACACAGCAAGGTGAGTGTACCAGTGCTGGTTTATTTTGTGTTAGAATTGCGTGATGGGACAGGTTCATTCACTAACAACATCACCCCTGCAGGTGCACATGACACTTCCGTAGTGGATAACAAGGTGTAGAGCTGGATGAACACAGCAGGCCAAGCAGCACCAGAGGAGCAGGAAAGCTGATGTTTCGGGTCTAGACCCTTCTTCATTTCTGCTTGGCCTGCTGCATTCATCCAGCTCTACACCTTGTTATCTCAGATTCTCCAGCATCTGCAGTTCCTATTATCACTTCCATAGTGGAGGCATTATTTTTCAGTCGCATTCACTTTGCCAAGAAGTCATTGAAACACAAGCGACTAAAACCACATCTTCCTCATAATGCCACAGTTATTCAAAGAGCGACCGACCTTCGGCTATGCTTCTTTTGTTTGGTTGGTTGACATTCTCCTTCTATTCTTAGAATGCCTCTTCTCGCTGCCATCAACAATTAATACCTCAAGGAATGCCTCTGAGATACATGGGGTTGCCCTGGTATGGATAACTGATCTGGTGTTGCCTGGCGACTTGTTTCTCTCTTCCATCTGTGCCAGAAACTGTTACCATTATAATAGTTGCCATTTGTTATTTAAATCAGCCCCATTCACAGCAACTTCTGATTCCTTGCCTCAGCCACTGTGCATAATTGAACAATGATGTCAGCAGTAGGACAAATGGCCTTTACTTTCAAAATGGCATCATGCATCTAAAGATGTGGGATTGCACTTCTGAAGCTCCTAAATTTGGAATTCTGGACTCGGGCGAAATCCAGGCTATTATTTCCATTTCTGATCTGGTGAAGCCACAGGTATTGTCTGCTTTCTTGGTCTGCCTTTCACCTTAAATTCCTTGTGCTCGATCTTTCTTTCTTGATTTGTGTATTAATATTAAACTAAACGTCCAATTCATATGGCTATTGCTCTCCAGAAGGCAATTATTTCCAGTACTGAGCTTTATCCATCAGCCCACCACAATGACCAACTTTCCTTAACTTTGCTTTAACGAAGTAATTTACATGTATTCAATACTCCTTTAATGTAATTCAACTACTACCAGAGTAGATGAAGCCCAAGAGTGCGTTGATATCAATATCACAGCAGATTATCCCATAGATTATCAGCCCCTTTCCACTATGCACTGATAAACAATGTCTTCACCATCTGCTCCTGCTCACTTATACAGTATTGTGGCTTTCATCATGCGATCGATCAAATACCTGTCCTCCTGTTTCTCCTGAGCTGTGTACCTGAGCTGGTTAAGAATAGACATGAGTCTTGTGATGGAGCTTCCTGAAAGTCTGTCACCATGTCCTTGGATTTCCTTCTTCCCTTGTGGAAGGAATCAGAGATTTTTGTCGGACTGGGGATATGAAAATGTGAAAAAGAATTAATACTATTGTCTGTTTGAAGTCATGAATTTGCAAGTCACACTTCAGTGATTGTTAATGTCAAATCACCAGGAGTGTTACACATAGTGGAATGGTATAATATTATAGTTCTCTCATCAGGTCATTGTGAGACTTCTCCGCTCCAGCATTAATGGCCAGGTATTTGAAGATTCAGCCTACGTTCATCATCTCCTCCTTCTCTGTTATCATCAGAGGAACTACTGCTCGTAGGTCAACACTGTCACTCCACACCTCCTCAAGTTCTCGATCTCTCCTTGGTATTCTTCTGTAAGGAGAGAAAGAGTCAATGAATGTGAGCTGTGGAATGCTTTGTAAGGATGAAAGGATATCATTTATAGAGGATCAAAGTGCGGGACCAGTGTGACATTGCTGTGGCTCAGCTGGGGATTACTGATCAGATGGAAATTTGAAGAGGTGCCTTGAGAGAGAGAGTGATGGAGATCAATGCAGTGTGTGCTGGCCCGAGGAATGATTTGCAGAAATGGGAGGCAATTTTGCATGGTTAACACTTCTTATCTTTGCTGACCAGATCAGGTCATTGAACCCTTAGTAACACAGGAGTGAGATGCCACACATCTGCTGTTGACTTCCTCTACCATTTTCAGTTATGTCTGCTTGTTCTTTGTGGTTCCTTCTCCATTCCATAGGGGACAGAATTTTCTGTAGGTTCTCACACACTAGACCTTGACTTCCAGGAATATCTCAGAGAACCAGGGTGCAATGCTGTAATGTTCAGTCTCTAATCTGGATTCTTGGGACTACCATCCATAAATTCTGGCATCTCTATATACTTGGGTGCTGAAATAGATAGCTGTAGGTTATCATCATGCCCACCTTGCTTCATTAGATTGAGAAATCTGGGAGCCACTTGACAAGTACACACTGAAATGTCCAAATTTCTAATCCACTGCCAGCCTCCCCAGTTGTGAGTCACATTACAATTCAGCTCATTATCTCCAAATCGGCTAATAGTGCTGACTTTTAATTCCAGCATCTTTATGGCTGTTTGCAAATATGTTTTTGATAGCATTTCATGAAGGGCCCTGCGCATTGCAATGGAATTCCGACACCTTGTACTTTGCTATTTAAGAATTGCTGGCATCTACATTATGTTCCTCTTGGTGTATTTTCCAAAAATTGAATGTGCCACCATTAAGGGGGCCAAAGTCAACATGAAATGGTTTCTCAAAAAGACTCACTCTGGAGCATCCCCTGCAAGTCTCAGTCCATCTTGTTCAGTGTTAATACACTTTGTATCTTGATAGTAATGTACACAAGTGTCAGATTCATGATAGTTGCTTTATTTTAATTGTACCTGTCACACGTTTTGTGATATGTGTTCTAGCATTTAGACTATCCTCAGGAGAGAATGAATTAATTATTGTGGCAGGTTTTTAATGTCATCAGTTTATTTGCTGGCCTCTTTATGTTGATACCTATAACTCTTCAGCATTAGCTTGCTTCTGGCAGCAGCTGGAGTAGCAGTGAAAAACTTTACATTCATGGTTGGGCACAACAAAAATAATTGACGGCTTCCGTATTTATATATTTCATATCTCAGGACAGCATATATAAACAACCTTGTTAAACACCAACAGCACTAATAACATACTGTTATTTTCCAGTTTGCAGCAACAAAACTGATCCTATATAATCTAATTACATGAAAAGGTTTATTTAAACACAGGACAAATTGATAGGATTGTCTTATACTCATTTTACACAATGTTTAAAAGATGGTTACAAGCTTGGATTCAAATCAAAGACATATAGACTCCAACCACTGGAGGAAGTAAATTCACTGTTTAGTTTTAGTGTCAACTAAAATATACACCTATGCTTGTGGTTATAAGTCTGGCATCCTCTTGATCCATGTCCCTTTATTTCCTTGTTTAATAATAATCCTTCCCCTCCGTCATTTTTTAGCACTTTTTTTGCGTGTGTACCACATTCACTGACTTCTTGTTTGCATTGGTTGCCTTTCTTTCCTCACTGTTGCTCAGCGTACTTAACCTGGATTTCAGCCATTTCAGTGTCAAGACAGACAGCTAATGAGAACCTTACCTGAAGTGGATGACACAGACCACTCCATGATTTGTACCAATTACAGGTCTAAAACTATAACCAAAGAAAAGTGTATATATGCGACAGTGTGTGAAGTGGATTCAGAGACCTGCAGCGTGGCACTGATAAGAGTGTTTGAAAGATAGGGTCTGGTTCTCAGCACTGACAAAGTAGTCCAACCTGAAGCACATTGCTACAATACAAGACCTCTTAAAGGTGCATCAGGGGTACTAAGTAATACAGATTTACTTTAGGCTTGTACAATGTCTTCTTTTGTGATTTCCTGGTAGGTTCATACATTGCCTGCAGGTATGTTTATCTGAAATGTTTGTTTTTTACTTTGTAATAATATTGCAACTTATTCAAATGTTTTATCTGTGGCATCTGTCAAGTACAGGGATTGTATACTCCAGTACTGCAAAATATTGGAATTGCAGGTGACACTTTATCTAAATTAGTGACCACAATTCTGTAAGTTTTAGAATTATGACCACAATTCTGTAAGTTTTAGAAATTAGTGACCACAATTCTGTAAGTTTTAGGATAAGTGACCACAATTCTGTTAGTTTTAGAATACTCGTAGACAAAGATGAGAGTGGTCCTAAGGGAAGAATACTAAACTGGGCCAAGGCCAATTATATCAAAATTCGGCGGGAGCTGGGAAATGTGGATTGGGGACAGCTATTTGAAGGGAAGTCCACATTTGATATGTGGGAGGCTTTCAAAGATAGGTTGAAGATACTGCAGGATACGCATGTCCCTTTGAAAACAAGGGATAGGAAAGGAAAGATTCGTGAACCGTGGATGACAGGAGAAATTGTGCGACTAGCCAAGAAGAAAAGGGAAGCGTACATAAGGTCCAGGCAGCTAAGAACAGAACGGTCCTTGGAGGAATATTGGGAGAGGAGGACCAATCTTAAACGAGGAATCAAACGGGCTAAAAGGGGTCATGAAATAACTTTAGCCAACAGAATTAAGGAGAATCCCAAGGCCTTTTATTCATATATAAGAAGCAGGAGGGTAACTAGAGAAAGGGTTGGTCCACTAAAGGATAAGGAGGGAAGGTTTTGTGTCGAATCTGAGAAAATGGGTGAGATTCTCAATGATTACTTTGCATCAGTGTTCACTGAGGAGAGGGACATGATGAATGTTGAGATTAGAGATAGAAGTTTGTTTACTCTGGATCACATTGACATAAGGAGGGAAGATGTGTTGGGTAGGCTAAAGGATATTAAGGTGGACAAATCCCCAGGACCGGATGGGATCTATCCCAGGATGCTGAGGGAGGCGAGAGAGGAAATAGCTGGGGCCCTGACAGATATCTTTGTAGCATCCTTAAACACAGGTGAAGTGCCGGAGGACTGGAGAGTTGCTAATGTTGTCCCCCTGTACAAGAAGGGTAGTAGGGATATTCCAGGTAACTACAGACCAGTAAGCCTGACGTCAGTGGTGGGAAAGTTACTGGAGAAGGTACTGAGGGATAGAATCTATTTATATTTGGAAAAGAATGGGCTTATCAGTGATAGGCAACATGGTTTTGTGCAGGGGAGATCATGCCTTACTAACTTAATAGAGTTCTTTGAGGAAGTGACCAAGTTGATAGATGAAGGAAGGGCTGTAGATGTCATCTACATGGACTTTAGTAAGGCATTTGATAAGGTTCCCCATCGTAAACTAATGGAGAAAGTGAAGTCACATGGTGTGCAGGGTGTTCTAGCTAGGTGGATAAAGAACTGGTTGAGCAACAGGAGACAGAGAGTAGTAGTTGATGGGAGTTTCTCGAAATGGAGAAAGGTGACCAGTGGTGTTCCACAGGGATCAGTGCTGGGGCCACTGTTGTTTGTGTATACATAAATGATCTGGAAGAGGGCATAAGTGGTCTGATCAGTAAGTTTGCAGATGACACAAAGATTGGGGGAGTAACAGAAAGCATAGGGGATTGTCAAAGAATACAGGAGAATATAGATAGACTGGAGAGTTGGACGGAGAAGTGGCAGATGGAGTTCAATCTGGGCAAGTGTGAGGTGATGCATTTTGGGAGGTCTAATTCTAGAGCAAACTATACTGTAAACGGAAGAGCCTTGGGAAAAGTTGATGAGCAGAGAGATCTGGGAGTTCAGGTCCATTGTACCCTGAAGGTGGCTGCACAGGTGGATAGAGTGGTCAAGAAGGCATATGGTATGCTTGCCTTCATCGGACGGGGTATTGAGTATAAGAGCTGGCAGGTCATGTTAAAATTGTACAAGACTTTGGTTCGGCCGCATTTAGAATACTGTGTACAGTTCTGGTCACCACATTACCAAAAGGATGTGGAAGCTTTGGAGAGGGTACAGAGAAGGTTTACGAGGATGTTGCCTGGTATGGAAGGTGCTAGCTATGAAGAGAGGTTGAGTAGGTTAGGATTGTTTTCATTAGAAAAAAGGAGATTGAGGGGGGACCTGATTGAGGTCTTCAAAATCATGAAGGGTATAGACAGGGTTGATAGAGATAAGCTTTTTCCCAGGGTGAGGGATTCAATAACGAGGGGTCACGCGTTCAAGGTGAGAGGAGAAAAGTTTAAGGGGGATACACACGGAAAGTACTTTACACAGAGGGTGGTAGGTGCCTGGAACGCGTTGCCAGCAGAGGTAGTAGAGGCAGGCACGGTAGATTCATTTAAGGTGCGTCTGGACAGAAGTATGAGTAGGTGGGGAGCAGAGGGATACAGATCCTTAGGAATTGGGCGATAGGTTTAGACAGTGGATTTGGATCGGCACAGGCTTGGAGGGCCGAAGGGCCTGTTCCTGGGCTGTAAGTTTTCTTTGTTCTTTGTTCTTTGTTAAATATACTATAATTTTACTTGTCAGGGAATGCAGATTCCTAATCATTCTTTAGAAAATTAAAAACAACACACACACAACTACTAGGACACAGTGATTCATTCTGAATTTATTCCAGAATAGTAAAATTGTCAAAAACAAATATTCATGAAATGTATCAATTATTGCTGATAACTTGATTGTCTAATGCCCAACCACAATCTCGTACATTTCAAATCCAACATTTTACAATACACTAGATCAATGTCAATTTACTCACTCTGTACACAGTCACTGATGCAGGCAGCGTCCTGTCACTGCATTCATCATGGAAGTAGAGAAATTTGCAAGATCCTGTTTTAAGTATTAGTCATTCCAAATCCGTAAGCAAAGTTGGCCCAAAGGCTATTTGTTTAATGCTGTGTTAGCTACTAACTTTCTGGCACAGGCCATGGCGCAAATCAATATCCTGTATCTAGTTTCTGGGTGCATGTACAATATCCGTCCACCCCTTCAAGATAAATTGATGGGATAAGGTTTTTACTACAGCAAATACTACAGCTAGATTTTCCAACATATAATATGCAAAGTTAGAAGCAGCATAATCCATGGGCTACAATGGGGATTGCCTTTTCTGAAAGAGAACATAGTGGTGTCTTGGATATTGATGGTAGAATCATCCAGTCCCAAAGCTACTGAAATCAATGATTTGTTTGATCTGCATAATATATTGAGATTCTGGCAACGGTATTGCTTTCTGGCAATTTGATGGGAGCCTTATTTTACAGTAATATTGTACTGAAACTGACCTGCAAATCAAAATGGGAAAGAGTGTTTTGGATTGTATATGAGTTTCCCTCATTTATCTGGGATCAATTTTGAAAGTACCACAATCAAACCAGTAAAAACAATCAGTGCCCTCCTTCATTGTTACCTGAACATTGCTTCAGAAAAGTCTTTTATTTCACAGTAAATAGAGTCATGGAGCAATACAGCATGGAAATAGATCCCTCAGTCCAACTCATCCATGTTGACCAGATGTCTTAAATAAATCTAGTCCTATTTGCCAGCATTTGGCCCATATCCCTCTAAACCTTCCTATTCATATACCCATCAAAATGCCTTTTAACTAAGGTAATTGTACCAGCCTCCACCACTTCCTCCAGCAGCTCATTCCATACACGCACCACCCTCTGTGTGAAAAAGTTGCCCCTTAGTTTCCTTTTAAATCTTTCTCCTCTCATGTTAAACCTATGGTGTCTAGTTTTGGACTTCCCCACCCCAGGGAAAAGACCTTCTCTCTTTACCCTATTCATGCCCCTCATGATTTTATAAACCGCATTAAGGTCACACTTCAGCCTCCGAGGCTCCAGGGAAAATAGACCCAGCCTATTCAGCCTCGACCTGTAGCCCAAACCTTCCAAACTGACAACATCCTTGTTAATCTTTTCTGAACCCTTTCAAGTTTCACAATATCCTTCCGAGAGCAGAGACACCAGAATTGCAAACAATATTCCAAAAGTCGCCTAACCAATGTCCTGTACAGCTGCAACATGACCTCCTAACTTGTAGTCAGTGTGCTAACCAATAAAGGCCAGCATACCAAAAGCCTTCTTCATTATCAGTCTACCTGGGACTCCAATTTCAAGGACTTATGAACCTGCACTCCAAGGTCTTTTTGTTCAGCAACAAAAACTGTGGAACTCTTCGTGAATTAGTGTGTCATCCTTGTGCAGGGGTCATGTTAATCTTCTCTGTATCTTTCCAATTTTAATTTATATGCTACTGAAGTGAGCACTGAAATGTGTGAACTTGTGAACTTCCAAGATTACAATGAAACATTGCTGTAGATTCCTGGTGGAGTGTTGTGCAGTCCATGGCAAGAGAAACAAGGCATGCTCTATGACAATGACTATCAAATGATAAAACGAAGGAATCAGAAGAAGGACCCACAGCGGAGTGTCTTTTGGGAGACTCAGTTGAGGACATTCAGTGATATGGATCTACCTGCAATGTGGAACACACGTTTGCATTTACAAATATGTCCTTCATTGCATTGTGGCAATGCAAATAAGTGAATTATTGCTGTGTCTGTTTTATAATCCATATTTACAAGACAAGTACATTTTGCTGGTAAAAGGAACAAAACCAAGAAGGCATAGATTTAAAGTGATGTGCAAAAGAAACAAGACTGATGTGAGGAAAATAATTTTTCATTCAGCAAGAAGTTATGGTTTGGAATATACTGTCTGGAAATGCAGGGGAGACAAGTTCAATTGAGGCATTCAAGACGGCATTGGATTGTTATTTGGATACAAACGTGTAAGGGTATGGGGAGGAAACAGGAAATTGGCAATAGACAGTAATGCTTGTTTGAAGAGCTGGAACAGGCACAATAGGCCAAATGGCTTCCTTCTGCACTGTAACATTTCTGTAATTCTGTGATTTCAATTACCTCATTGCTTTCAATGTTGTAGAGGCGTTATTATGAGCAGGAGGAGGCTATTCGGCCCTTCGAGCCTGCCCCGCCATTCTTCACGACCATAGTTGATAATCCAACTCAATAGCCTAAAACTGCTTTCTCCCCATAGCCTTTGATCCTATTCACCCTAAGTGCTACATCTAGTCGCCTCTTGAATACATTCAATGTTTTGGCATCAATGAACTCCACAGGCTCACCACTCTTTGGGTGAAGAAATGTCTCCTTATCTCCGTCCTAAATCACCTACCCCCAATCCTCATATTGTGAACCCTGGTTCCAGACACCCCCCACTCCCACATTGGGAACATCCTCCCTGCATCTACCCTGTCTCGTCCTGTTAGAATTTTATAAGTCTTTATGAGATCCTCCTTCATTCATCTGAATTCTAGCAAAAACAATCCTAACCTAGTCAATCTCTACTCATACGTCAGACCCGCCATCCTAAGAATCAGGCTGGTAAACCTTCGCTGCACACCCTCGAGAGCAATAGCATCCTTCCTCAGAAAAGAATACCGAAATTGCACACAGTATTCTAGGTGTCATCTCACCAAGGCCCTGTACAACTGCAATAGCACATCCCTGTTCTTGTACTCAAAACCCTGCGCAAGGTGGCCAACATACCATTTGCCTTCTTTATTGCCTGCTGCAGCTGCATGCTTACCTTCAGCGACTGGTGCACGAAGACACCCAGGTCCAGCTGCACACTCTCTCTCCCAATTTACAGCCATTCAGGTACTAATCTAACTTCTTGTTTTTTGCTTCCAAAGTGAATAACCTCACATTTATCTAAAGTATACTGAGGCATCCAGGATCTTGCTTTTCAGCTGGAAATCCTCTTTTTGGGAAGTCCTGCTGAGCCGCAATCCAGCCAGGCACTGAGGATGGCCTGTGGTTGACCCATCTGAGAACTAAAACCCCAGCAAAACCTGCCATCCAATGAGAGGCTGGTACATCTGGCTCTGAGGAGCTCCCTAGGCAAGGTGATAGCTACTGCCAGAAGAACATGACAGTGATTTCAACCAGGTGGACATCAACTATGAGGTACTTGATTGGGGTTGTTAACCTGGACCAATCAGAATCCTCACAGTCAATGACATCCATCTGGTCCCAATCACTACAAACATCATAGGAGTCCCACTGTTATGGAGCGACACAACCACGAGTAAACAATGTGGGGTGGAGAGTTTGATGTTCATTGAGGTCATGTGGAAAAGAATAAAATGGTGGTAGAGGTGCTCACAGCAGCAAGAGCAAATGTGTAGCTGTCACCGACCCATCTCCCACTCATAATGTCCAGCCTCTTGATTGAGTACTGAGTGTCTTTGGTTGAGCAACCTCACTCCCAGAGGAACAAACTGGTCACACGTATTCATCTACTTAAATGTCCTTCTCACCTCCAAACTTACCACCAGCAACAATGAAAAATTCTACCCTTGCGTGGGGAATTCCAACTACAGGATGGCATTGACTTCAACTGCGTTTCAAATTTATTTCCATTCCTGCCCTTCATTTCTCAGACAGTGGACAGAACATCCTGAACATCAAAAATAATTCAGGGTTAAAACAATTATACGGTCTGCAATGGCTGTAGAACATTTGAAAAATAAATGTCCCAGAGCCTATATGGGACATTAATGTGTACAACAATCCATAAGAATGATACTGGCCACTTCTACATTTTAGCACTGTCATTGGATATGCAAGGAAAGTTTGGTCAGTCTTGGATAATGCCTCTCAATTGTTGGGGCATAAAATGAATCAATTGGCAGGCAACGTCCAGAAAACAAAGGCTCCCTCAAACACTTGTGGAATTGTACCACAGTTGTGATTCACTGACTGAAACCACTCCAGCCCACTCAAGGTGGCTTTAGGGGCAGGAAGGGTGGCCAGGAAATCAAGTTAGCTAACTGCAACAGTGTTGGTAGAATCCTCTCTTCTGCTCATAGAGACATGCACACATTTCTACCAGTGGTTGTATTTGGGCAATAACGGGAAGGTGGTACCTGTCCTTATAATTTCCATTCATCACTGAGCTACAACTCCCTCAGCACAGATAAAGGAGTGAACTAGGGTAAGATCATAAGAGCTAAGGAGCAGCAGTAGGCAATTCACCCCATCAAAACTGCTGTGCCATTCATACAATCATGAGTGATCTCATATTGTCATCAACTGCACTTTTCTACCCGGTCTTCATAACCCACAATCCATTACTCATTAAAAATCTGTCTATTTCCTCCCAAATGTTTTAATGAGGGATCTGAGGAACCTGACCTGCACCAATCAATAACACAGATGATAATGGATATGTCCATTGAGCCATCCAGGGAACATATTAGAGATTCCACATAAAATATCTAACTGCAAAGAATTTAACTAGTGGGTTTCAACCACAAAACTCAATCAAGAATAAAAGGGATAACTGCAAAACATAACTTTTGTATACATTTATGCTTTGATATATTTGTATGTTAATTAAATGTATTTCCTCTTATATGATGGCTTTCAAATATTTGTGGTTGTTATGACCTTCAGTCTCAGTGTTTATTTGGAGTATGGTTTATGGTTATTCAAGAACTGTAAGTAATGTTGATCTCGCTGTAGTTCAGAACCATGCCAGATAATTATGGATTGTGGATGTTAGTTTTACCGTAATACTTGCTTTGCTCATTTTAATTATGCATGCATAAAATTTGATCTTGAAGTAACAAATTTGATGTGCACTTTGTTTACAAATGAGAACTATAATTTAATTTTAATATATGTACTCTTCGCAGAAGGTCACTCAGCTCATTCGCTAATACTCCCAGGTAGTTTGTCACAGAAGTGCCTTCATGGACATAGTTGTAAAGCTATTAGCTCTTTATTCGGTTCACACATGCATAGCATTGGGAAAAGCCAGAATTTGCAATGTCTGTAAAGGACAAATAAAAAGATCCAATAAATACATTAAACATTTTGTACAGTTAAAGTAATAACAGGAGCTCAAGTTAATTATTCCTGTTTCACAATTCAAGACCAACATGATTAAGTTAAGAAATTGGTACTTATAAAATCATTGTGCTTCTTTTCAGCTCGATTATATTTGTATTTTTTCAGAATGATGTTCCTGAATTGTGTGTTTTGTTTCCAATAAGCAAAAGATCAGCATTTGAGGTTGGTTGGCTCGCCGAGCTGGTTTGTTGTTCATTACCCTGCTCGGTAACATCATCAGTGCAGCCCCCGATGAAGTGTCGGAGTGTTTTCCCGCCCGGTTTTTAAACTCTGGAGTCCGTTGAGCTGGATTGCCTTACTTCCGGTTTTCCTTCGTAGTGGATTGTATATGGGGTCGAGTTCTGTGTTTACTGATGGCTTTCTTCACGGACTACCAGGCTTCTAGGAATTCCCGTGCCTGTCTCTGCTTAGCTTGTCCCAGGATTTTGGTGTTGTCCCAGTCAAAAGAGAGATAAGGAGAACCACCAAGATTCTTGGAAGTGCAGGTGAAGTGTTGCTCTATGTAGTCTACTGCATTCGCTGCTCACAATGTGGTGTCCTCTACATTGGGGAAACGAAGCATAAACTTGGCGACCGCTTCACAGAACATCTACGTTATGCTCACAAAAAAGACCCTGAACTACCTGTTGCCTGCCACTTCAATGTACCACCTTGCTCCCTGGCCAACATCTCTGTCTCTGGCTTGCTACAGTGTTCCAGTGAAGCCCAACGCAAGTTGGAGGAACAACACCTCATTTTCTGCTTGGGGACCCTACAGCCCTCCGGCTCAATATTGAGTTCAATAATTTTAGGGCCTAAACTCTCCCATGTCCCAGCCCCCCACCCCACACACCAGGCCTTGTTACCACATAACCTGCCACTACACACCCCCTGTTAGTCACTAACAGTCCCCATTAACAACTACTCACCCTCCCAGCCTGATTGTTAGCAACTCCTTTGTCCGTCCAACTGTCTCTCTCTCTCTCTCTTTGGGCTCTATCCTATCGTTTACTCCCTACCACACCCACCTCCCTATTTTCAGCATATAAACTGACGTTTTCCCAGCCACCATCAGTCCTGCAGAAGGGTCACTGGACCCGAAACGTTAACTCTGTTTTCTCCTTCACAGATGCTGCCAGACCTGCTGACCTTTTCCAGCAACTTTGCTTTTGTTCTTGATTTACAGCATCTGCAGTTCTTTTGTATTTTATGTCAAACACCTTCTTCGCCACCCTGTCTACCTGCAATTCCGCTTTTAAGGCTCCCCATCCAGAAATTTCTGCATTTTCTATGTATTTAAATTGTATCGGGTTAAAAACACACAGAATTTTAAGAATTGCTTTTAAATCCCATCTGGTACTACACAAGATTTTAGCCCCATCAGATGGTGAACCCAAGCCATGTGAAACGCTTTCAGAACGCTTGTAGAAATGCTTTCAGAACAGACTAAAAAGGCAGCTCACTTTTATATAGTGGATTTCAGAACTTTGATGGCTCAACAGACCTCTGTAGCCAATGAACTTTTGAAAAGTAGTTACAATTGTGATGCATTCTTAAGTAATGCAATTTATATATCAATATTTCCACTCCAAGAACACTGATTTAGTCAGTATAACATTTTCCTTTTCAAGTACCTGACTGTTATACTCTAAGGTATTTTCCACAAATATATTAGGATCAGAGGAATTGTATACCTGAAAACATTAAAGTTGTTATTTTGTGTCATGCCCTTTTACAACCCATGAAATATCATCATTGACTGGGCAGAAACTGAGCTGGATTTTCATGAAGTCTTACCAACTCCTGAAACCTTTAAAAATAGCTAGTATGACCTAATGCAAAGGTTACTCCCTCAGTTCCAGCAGATCCCATTTTTGCCGGCATGGTGAAGAGGGCAGGGCATGAATCAGATGAGTGAGAATTCTGAACTCAGCAAGGCTACTTGAATGTGCCTCTGATTTCAAACAGACATCATTTTCATTGTTCCGGGGCTTTAACCCATAGTGCGGGAGTCACAAATTTATGGAGAAGGCTTAAACACTCTTGAAGGATGGATAATGTCTATTTGAACGTGATGATCCGAAATTATTTTAATTTCCTGCCCTAGAAACATGAATGAAACAAACTGCAGTAGCTGGAGTTAAATGACTGAGACGTTATCTGGTGTAGTTTAGGAAAATGAATTATCATTTGTATTTATTCTTTCAATGGATTATATTGTTGACATTTGCCAAGGGCTGTTATTGGAACTCAGTCCAATTATGAATCTTTATGAGCTCCATCACCATGTATCTAAGCAGTGAGACTAAGTTTACATTTTAATAAATTGCTTTATAAGGCATTTAAAGGATTAGCCCTCTTTGTAGATACCGAATGGAAATTTTTATTTTGGATTGACCACTCGGTTGGAGTTAACTCTGAACATGTTGCATGAATGAAAGCTTTTTTTTAATAAAACATTTATATGAGTAATGGCTCTCTGGATTGTTGGCATCTTACTTTTTTTTTCCTATCTCTACATAGGAACTGAGCTCTGGTAATGGTTGCTGTTGCATGAAATGGGATTTAGGTATCGGGGGCATAGAGGTGGCATTTAGACATAGTGGACATTGGGGTGGATGGAGATGAGGGTCAGAAGATCAAATAGCCTTGCATAAATTTGAGCTAAAGTCTCAAAGAACTGAACAGAACATTTAGCAAACGCACTAAGGCTCTTATGTACCTCTATGGCCACCTGGCCTAGGTGGCTGCCTGACTTGATCACAATGAAATGTAACCACCGCCAACTTTGGCCACAAAGGAAGTTAAGGATTGTATCAGGTTAAAAGAAAACGCTTGTGTAGTAGCTGGAAATAGTAATAAATGTGAGAGTTCGGAAGGTTTTAGAATATGACAAAGGAGGACCAAGAAACTGATAAGGAATGGGAGAACAGAATATGAATGCAATCCAGCAAAAACATAAGAATGGAGTGATAAGGCTTACAGGTACGTAGCAAGGAAACATATGGCTAAGAGAAAAGTGGGCCCATTAAGAACAGTCAGGACAATTTATGGAGGGGAGTGGAGAAATGGCAGATAAGCTAAATGATTATTCTGTATCTGTTTTCACTGAGGAAGGAACAAGCAATCCCCTAGAATTAAAGAAACAAGTGACAAGGGAGAATGAGGACGAGAAGGAAATTAGTATTAGTAAGAATGTTGTACTCAAGAAATTAACATGGTCAAAAGCTAATGAGTCACCCTGATGTGATAATCTATAGAGTTAAAGGAGGTAGCTATGGAGACAGTTAATGTATTGATGATTACCTTCCAAAATTTCATAGATTTTGGAATGATTTCTGCTGATTGGAGGCTTGCAAATGTCGGCACACTATTTAAGAAAGGCACAGAGGAAAAAAGAACAGGAACTACAGATTTGTCAGCCTTCCATCTATAGTAGGCAAAATGTTAGAATCCATCAAAAGGGATATGATGAATGTACACTTGAATAAAAAATATCCTGGCCGGACATGATCAGCGTGGATTTGCGAATTGAAAATTGTGTTTAAATCACAGCATTATACAGTACAGTAGAGACCCTTCAACCCATCATGTTTATACCACTAAAGGTACACTACTACCTATACTATTCCCACTTTTCTGCACAAGGCCCATACCCTTGAATGTTATGACATTTCGAGTGCTCATACAAGTACATTTTAAAGGTTGTGAGGTTTCCCACCTCAACCAACCTGCCAGGCAGTGCATTCCACACCTCGCCACCCTTTGGGTGAAAAATCTTTTCCTCAAATCCCCTCTAAACCTCCTACCTTTCATTTTAAAAGTATGACCCTTTGTCATTGACCCTTCAGCTAAAGGGAACAGCTGTTTTCTATTCATCTTGCACATGCCCCTCATAACTAATACATTTGTCAGCTCCCCCTTCAATCTTTCCTGCTGCAAAGGCAACAGCACCAGGTTATCTGGCCTCTCTTCATAGCTGAAAAGCAACATCCCAGGCAACATTCCGGTGAATCTCCTTTGCACTCTTTCCAATGCAATCACTTCCTTCCTATAGTGTGGTGACCAGAACTGCACACCATACTCCACCATGGTCTAACCAAGGTTCTATACAGCTCCAATATGAACTCCCTGCTTTTATAATCTATGCTACAACTGATAGAGGCAAGTGTCCTGTATGTGTTATGAACTGTCCTATTACCTGTCATGCCACCTTTGGGGATCTGTGGACAAACACACCAAGATACTTCTGTTCCTCTGAGCTTCCTAACATCTTGCCATTCATTGAGCTATCCCTCATCCTGTTTCTTCTTGTATGTGCATCACCTCACATTTATCAGGGTTAAATTCTGTCTGCCACTGATCTGCTGTTTGATCAATCCATTTATACTCTCCTGTAACCTAACACCTTCCTGCCTCACTGGCAACCATCCAGCCAAACCTTTTTCTATTCATTCACGGGATTTGAGCATCGCTGGCTGGCTAGCATTTATTACATGTCCCTACTTTCTCTTGAGAAGGTGCTGATGACTGCTTCCTTGAATACCTGCAGTCCACTTGCTGTAGCTTGACCCACAATGCCATTTGGGAGGGAATTCCAGGACTTTGGCCTAATGACAGGAGGAGAAATAGGGTGGTTTTGTTCCCATGTATTGGCTGCCTTGCCCTTCTAGGTAGAAATGTTCATGGGTTTGGAAGGTAAATTTGGTGAATTTCTGCAGTGCATCTTGTATATAGTTCACACAGCTGCTACTGAGCATCGGTGATGGAGGGAGTAGACGTTTGTGGATGTCGTGCCAATCAAACAGGCTGCTTTGGCCTGGATGGTGTCAAACTTCTTAAGTGTTTTTGGAGGTGTACCTATCCAGGTTGTGGTATATTTTGATTTTCAGAGGTTTTTGATAATTGCCCAAAAGAAGTTGCTTAGCAAAATTGAAGTACATCAGATGGGATATAGTATACTTGTATGGCATAATGATTGGCTAACCGGCAGAGAACAGATGAGAGGAATAACTCATTAATTCACACATTGATAGGCTGTGAGTAGTGGAGTACTGCAAGGATCGGTACCCCAACTGTACATAACATATCAATGATTTGGATTAGGGGACCAAATGTAATGTTTCCACATTTGCAAAGATATAAAGCTAAACAGGGAGGTGTGTTGTGAGGAAGATGTAAAACGTTTTCAGAAGGATTTGGACAGCTTAGTAAGGGGAGCCGATCTGCAGAGTATTTCTTAAATAGTGACAGGTTGGAAAGTGCAGATGTGTAAAGAGACTTGAGTGTTCTTGTCAATATGTCACTGAAGACTAACATGCAGGTGCAGCGAACTATTTGAAAGGATTTTGGAATATTAGTCATTTTTGCAAGTGAATTTGAGTACAGGAATAGTTAACTCTTGCTTCAATTGTGTAGGAACTTGGTTAGATCACATCTGGAGTATTGTGTGCAGTTTTGACCTCCTTATCTCGCAAAGGAAATTATTGCCATCGAGAGTGCAATGAAGGTTCAATTGACTTATGTCCAGGATGACACTATTGGCCTATAAGGAGATATTGGGCAAACTGGGCCAGTATTCTTTAGATTTTCGAAGAATGAGGGGTGATCTCATTGAAGGTTTCAAAATTCTTAAAGGGATAGACAAGGTAGATTAAGGTAAGATGTTCCCCTAGTTCAGGAGCCTAGAACTAGGGGACACAATTTAAAAACAAGCATTCTTAGAAGGAGACTAGATGCTTTCTTTCCTGCATTCAGCAGAACTAGGATGCAAGAAACAAACTTGAAACCAGAGACACAAAATGAGAGAGGGTGCTGATTGATTGGACCAGCATTAGCTGGAGATCGTTAGCAACAAGAACAGTTAACTGTCAATCTTAATGCTCAGACAAGGCAGGTAGATTCTGATTGGTCAAGACATTATCATGGGATTGCTGCTGGTTTTGGATTTGTATAAATGTGGCAAACTTCCTGGTTATATATGCGATAGGATATGTGATAGTTAATTATATCCATGAATGTATGAGCTACTCAACACAGAAAAGTGACGTCCCCTTATTCTATCAATGATTTCTTCTGTACAACATGAACTGGCTAAATGGCTGTGTCCGCTGATGCAACCAGTTATAAATGAGTTTTCCACATAAACAGTGAAGGATTCAGTTATGTTCATTAAGGCCATAAAAGATCTACATATTGAAAGCAATAACACGTCCATGTGCTATTTTGATTTTTCCAGCTTCTTTATCAACATTCTGATCAAAGAAACCGTTGACATCTGCATGATTTTACCTTGTTATAGCAATCTAGATGTACCACCTCTGTCTGAATCTATTCATCAAACTCATGAGCATTGCAACAGATATATTGGACTCAATTTCAGTGACTTCCACCCAAATAGATGGCTCTACTGTCGGATTCCCTCTCAGCCCAACTCTGGTTCAAGTTTAGCTTTGAAATGGAGCAATTAAATAAGTTCTCCTCCCTCAACGTGTCAGGTGGGAAGTCTGATAATAGATTTTTAACAACTATCTACCAAAGGCCTACATTTTCTGGTCAATATACACGCTGGGATTCCCTCAGTCCCACCAATACAAGATCAGTCTTATTGGCAACCTCGTGAGTAGGGCTCTGTTCATCTGCTCGCTGTATAAGCTTGACATTGAGATTGATCTAACAAAACTAACCTGCGTTATAATATATATCCAAATCAAATCTTCACTTGCTGTATAACACAGAACCTCATGACAGGGCCTATGAGCACCTTGTTTAGCCCACAGCAATGACCTGTGTATTTCAGATTGCCCTGGAAAGGGATGTGACAGGAAACATTTGAATGACAGGTAAAGCTAGCTGTCTCCTGCTGCACCTGTGCAAGAAATTCATAAGTGGTTTCTCCACAGACAGGATGCTGTCTTCAAGCCAAAATGAAATTTTACCTACCATACAAATGGGTACTGTGATTTGAGTTTCCATGTTGGCATTATACCAGGTTATGAAGGCTGTGCGGCCTGATAATGATGGACTGTATCAAACATATCCCATTGACCACTCACAGCTGGTAGTATGATACTCATGCTCATCCAGCCCATGCTTGCAAGCCTCAGAAAAGTGTATCTACCTTTCAACGTGATTCTGCTATTGGATGTTATTTATTAAGTAATCCAGACTGTGCTGAAACAAATTTAAGATCATCAGCTTGGCTCACAGTGTGATACTTTTACACATGCTTGGAGCTACACACATACTCAAGAGTCTGTATTACTAAGGAACAGAATTTTGTGCAAACATTGTATGGAGACGGTGAGTCTGTGCTCTATCCCTATGGCAACATTCTGTCCTATCAGAACGTACCTATCAGGTCTGAAAATTAAGATTCACAGTTAGATGATCTTGTTGCATCTCCATGGCAATGATAGCTAGCCAATCAGTGCTCTGTTCTTATTCTGCATTAAATGGTGTGTTTTCTTTCCGCCCAAGCCTGTCTATTGTCTCAAACTCCTCAAACAAGAACCATAGGGTGCTATTATAAGTATAATGATATAGAAGAAAAATACCTCAAGTCACTTCACAGCGGTGTAGCAAAAAAGGTGATGCTGACCCAATGAGCCAACAAAGGAAGGAAAGTCAAAAGGTGATTTCTAAGTAGAAGTAGGAGATATGGAGTGGTTTAGGATAAGAATTCCAAAATGTAGCACCTGAACAATTGAAAGCATGACCTCCTCTGCTATAGCAAAGGAAGTTGTAGATTCACAGAGGTCAGATTACAGAGTTACAAGAGTTTGGGGTAGGGGAGAGGGTTATAGAGTTATAGATATAGATTATAGCAATAGATAGGGATAAAGCCTTCAAGGCATTTAACTCCTTAAAGCTAACAATTTTGAACTAGAGGTGCCAAAGTATATGGAAATAAAGCTACCCAGAAGCTTAATTCTTTCATGTGATGCAGGCATCACTGACAAAGACAGCATTTGTCATGTCCCAGAGCTAGTAGGACCTGCAGATGCTGGAGAATCTGAGATAACAAGGTGTAGAGCTGGATGAACACAGCAGGCCAAGCAGCATCAGAGGAGCAAGAAGGCTGATGTTTCGGGCCTAGACCCTTCTTCAGAAAAGACCTGCTCCTCTGATGCTGCTTGGCCTGCTGTGTTCATCCAGCTCTACACCTTGTTATCTCATTTGTCATGTCCCAACTACCACCTTGTAAGAACTTATTACAGATGATTATTAAGAGATCTAAAACTTATTAGTGGTCTTTCAAAGAGATTTGGCAGTTTTCATATGAGGAACGATAAGAACCTAGTAGTGGATTTGCACCCTATGATACAGGTGCGTTGGAGTCAACCAGCTTGCAATGAGACTGGAACAAGATATTGACCAGAATGATTAAGGTTACCAGATTTCTTTCCCTCAAGTACCACTGTAATTCAATTTAATTGTAATCTTGCAGTTTCATAGTCTTATTTGTCATGCAGCTTTTCAGTGCCGGCTGATTCAATTGGTCGAGCTAATCTGTACAAATTAGAATTGTCAGGCTTGATTTTACAGGTTCCTGAGGAGTGGAATGCAGGCCAGGAAGTAAAGTTGGGATGTGTGGGATGTTAGCTCCGTAACATTGTTTCATTGGTTCCATTGGTGGGATGATTCCCAGCAGTAAGCCTGGAAGTGAATCAGCTGCCTACTACATAGTGATAAACAATATTTTGGATATTAAAGGCTTCGGTTGGGTCTAGCATCTAGGTGGGGTTGGTGGTCTGAGTGGTGTCTTCTCCTGGAGGGGACTTCCCTGCAGTAGCCTTCAGAGTCCATAAGAGCTGCAGGGTCCATGGCCCAAAGCAGGGATGCTGGCTAGTAAGCTGCTGTCACAGCCAGGCAGGGTCATCTCAAAGTGCCGTGTGAAACCCTTCCAATTCCCCTCCCAATGTGGTGTTCTCCTGGCTGCCTCAGCAGAGGCCATCTCTCCTGTGGTTCTAGTCAGATTTAATGGTGGTCTGCAAATTAATGTTTTCGGGGGAGATAACAAGTGCAATCTGACAGTGAATGACATAACTATTGTAGAAGGAAAAAGCAGAGTTAACGTTTCGGGTCCGGTGACCCTTCCTCAGAACTAATGGTGGCTGGGAAAATGTCAGATGAGATGGAGTGGAATGAAGGCCATAAAACTGATGTTTTCCCAGCCACCATCAGTTTTGAGGAAGGGTCACTGGACCCGAAACTTTAACTCTGTTTTTGCCTTCACAGATGCTGACGGACCTGCTGAGCTTTTCCAGCAACTTTGTTTTCGCTCCTGATTTACAGCATCCGCAGTTCTTTTGATTTTTATATAGCTATTTTAAAACCTGCTGAAATTTATCCCTTTCATTTCTTTTAAATGACAATCAGATAGTTATGGCTAAACAATCTGGATTATAAGAGTGCAGTAATGTTCAGAACTAAACTCTGGCTTTGTTACGGTGGAACTGAAATTCCTGTAAGTGACCCTTGGCATTTGATGGAGTTGGTGCAATTTAATATTTTAATCTCATGATAATTCAATGGAACGTAAAGTATTTATGGAAAAGCACTCCCTTGGTAAATACTGTATCAGTCTCGTAAATGATTGCACTGTTACATGTATTCCCTTTGTCCCTACTCCAGTCATTTTCCACTGACATAAAACATTTAAAATCAATCTTTGCCAATCTTGCTTATTCTGTGCACAGTGAGATGAAGAAAACATTACAATAATGACACTTTCACCCATAATTGAATTGCTCTGTTGTACGCAAGGGACCTTGAAAAGTGTTTTCAGTCAGCGATGTGAAAATACCGTCTGATTTCCAAACTAGGAACTGTCTACCCATCTAGACTGAAAAGTTGTTCTACTTTACTATTCGTAACCTTGAAATAAAACTGTCTTTTCTCATGGGTGTCAATACTTTCTACAGCACTGATGGGTGGCTATTTCTGAATTGGTTTTGTTGCAACAGGTATGAAATGGGAATCCATCCGACCTTGTTATCTTTCAGTGAGATCAGGGCAGATGTGATGATTAGAAACATCTATGAAGTTCTACATATTTTTACATTTGTTCTTTCGTGGGATGTGAGTATCACTGGTAAGGCCAGCAATTGTTGCCCAGTTCTAATTGCCCTTGAACTAAGTGACTTGCTGTGCCATTTGAGAAGGCATTTAAGAGTCAATCATGTTGCTATGATCCTAAAGTCACATCTATGAAGTCAGATCAGGTCTGGATAAACGATTTTCTCCCCTAGGTATCAATGCAATCAATTTCATCATCACCGTAGCTGATCCTACCTTTAAATCCAGATTTGGTAATTCAGTTGAAATTCCGGGTTATTTTCAGATTCTTGTTCCCAGACATCAGTCTGAGGCCCCTGGAATTGCGGTCCAGTGAAATTACCATTTTGCCACTATCTTACTGAAAAAAGGGAAAATAAAATGAGCATTTAAAATGTGATATCGGATTGGAAGTGCATAAGACCTCAAACAAGGAAAAATTCCAACATTTACAGATTGAACAAATAATTACAATTAACCAACCAAATCAAGATTTGGCACAGAAGACTACACATTGCCTTGGAAAAGATGTTTCTGGAGAAATTGCTGGCCTTGTTGCCAAATTTCTAAAAGCCCATTCTCAGAAGCAAATTGTATTTAATGGCACCTTTACCTTGTTAACAAGCATGGGGCTGGATGAACACAGCAGGTCAAGCAGCATCATAGGAGCAGGAAAACTTGACGTTTCGGGCCTAAACCCTTCATCAGAAATGGGGGAGGGGAAGAGGGTTCTGAAATAAATAGGGAGAGAGGGGGAGGCGGATAGAGGATGGATAGAGGAGAGGATAGGTGGAGAGGAGGCAGACAAGTCGAAGAGGCGGGGATGGAGCCAGTAAAGGTGAGTGTAGGTAGGGGGGTAGGGAGGAGATAGGTCAGTCCAGGGAGGACGGACAGGTCAAGGGGGCGGGATA
>JAHRHZ010000009.1:45790206-45841081 GCA_024137785.1 Ginglymostoma cirratum
GGGATGGAGCCAGTAAAGGTGAGTGTAGGTAGGGGGGTAGGGAGGAGATAGGTCAGTCCAGGGAGGACGGACAGGTCAAGGGGGCGGGATGATGTTAGTAGATAGGAGATGGGGGTGTGGCTTGAGGTGAGAGGAAAAACAGGTTAGGGAGGTGGAGATGAGCTGGGCTGGTTTTGGGATGCGGTTGGGGGAGGGGAGATTTTGAAACTTTTATCCAGAGGAAGTACAGCAAACATTGTGGGAAGAAGGAACAGAGTTTGACTTTGATAATGACACACCAAGAAACAACTATCTGAGATGGCCACGATTTATGATGAGAGATCATTCTAAGATCTGTCACAATAATCTGGCACTAATTATATTTTCAAGAGCAAATGATCAGAATCCTGCTAACCATTTTATTGTATTGTTTAACAATATCTACATTCTGTGAAATCTCATTGTGGGCTTTCTATGCTCTTATTCAAGACTTCGTGGTATAGTATCTTTCTTATGTCTGAGTCTGTTTGCACCCTCTTGTTGTATGCCCTCATGTAATTATTTCAGACCAAACTATGAGATCTCGGGCAGAATTTTATATTCCCTCACTTGTGAGCTTGCAGGTTTATGGAAGGCTCATCAAATTCCTTGGGTGAGCCATTGGCCTCTGACTTGTCCTAAGCTCTCCACAATTTTTTGTGGGGTACAGGTCAGACAGCAGGCCTGCCCACTCTTTCACCAATTTAGTGGCTGATTAATAACCATTGTAGGGCTGTTTCCAATCTGACCTTAATATTCAGGCTGGAGGAAAGAGGAAAGAGATGTGGGGGTTTAAGAAAGTGATGCTGCTCAGGCTTCATGGAGGGGGGTTGGGGTCCATCAGTGGCCTCCTTTCAACATTGGGCATACTTTGAGAATGTCTGCCCACCTGCTTGTGCTGCCTCTCTCCTGGATCTCTGCCAATGCCCTACATAACCCGTCTGCCCCAACGTTCAACCCCTCCTGAAGCCCTACTCTCTGCTCTGAGACCTCACACCTATCTGGCCTTAGACTCCAATGACTATTTGAAGTCCCAGTCCTGTGTATAGCACTGTGACTTCTGCCAAGTGAGTGCCAGTATTGACAGAATTTAGTTCATCACTGACTCTTCAGGTGAAGCAGCTGGAAAGCCAACAATCAAAAAATCCAGGCCCATGTCCTGATCACCAGCGCACACTGCATTCCTTTTGTGTCTTCAACAAATGAATTCTGATAGCACCAGTAGCACTCTGAGAAGCATTCAACATTGTAATTATATCATACTTCATACCATATGACAATAAAGTCCCACATAAGATGATACCTACAATGATTTTTCTAATGCTTAAATGTTACCATTCACAAGTGAAGCATGTACATTGTATAAGTAAACGCTGTATGCACTGAATATGATTTTAAGTGGACTAACGTTTTCTGACTGGTGCCCCTGAGTTTCACTCACGCATTTATTCAATCGATTTCTCTAGTAGTATCTTATGTGTATGTACGGTTTTAATTGCTCCATGTTGGTCTTTGATTGGGACTGACTGGTGAATCTTTTCATTTCATCTTCCCTAAAATCTGTACTTTTTTTAAATTCTTGCAGAATTCTTCAGAGAACTGTTGGAAAATTCTGAGAAGTCACTAAACGACATGTTTATCCGGACATATGGCCAATTGTACATGCAAAACTCGGAAGTGTTCCAGGATCTCTTCGCAGAGCTGAAACGCTACTACACAGGTGGCAATGTGAACCTGGAAGAGATGCTTAATGATTTCTGGGCCCGTCTACTGGAACGGATGTTCCAGCTGGTAAACCCCCAGTACCAGTTCACTGAGGATTACCTTGAATGCATCAGCAAATACACTGACCAGCTCCAACCATTTGGAGACGTGCCTCGCAAGCTGAAGATACAAGTTACGAGGGCTTTTGTTGCAGCTCGGGCCTTTGTTCAAGGTCTGACCGTTGGCAGGGAAGTTGCCAACAGAGTAGCAAAGGTCAGTGAAGAATTCTTCTAGGTTACGTATTGTGTCTGACAAAATACAAACACCATGGTAGTGCATATATAGGTACCTGCTAGTCAGCAATTTAGAAGGGTACAGATTTACAAACAATGTGGCACAGTGGCTCAGTGGTTAGCATGGCTGCCTCATAGCACCAGGGACCCGCGTTCAATTCCAGCCTTGGGTGACTGTCTGTGTGGATTTTGCACATTCTCCCTACGTCTGCCTGGGTTTCCTCTGGGTGCTTCGCTTTTGTCCCACAGTCCAAAGATGTGCAGGTTCGGTGCATGCTAAATTGGCCCTTGATGTCCAGGGATGTGAATGTTAAGTGGATTAGCCATGGGAAATACAGGGATAGTTTATTGGGGGGCGGGGGGGGGGGTGCGGCGGGGGTGGTGTGAGTCTGGGTGGGATGCTTGTCAGAGAGTTGGTGTGGACTTGTTGGGCTGAATGGCCTGTTTCCACACTGTAGGGATTTTATTATGCAATGTACACCAGGTGATTAGGCCCAACTGGGCTATGTCATCATTTCTACTTTACTCAATTCTTCCTCATCTCAACATATTTCCATGCCCCTCATGTACTTATCTAGCCTTCTCTGGTGTGTGTCTGCACTATTTTCCGGAAACACTGTGCTAGCTGGTTCCATATTCACACTCCATCCTGGGGAAAGACGTTCCTTCTGAATTTTGTGTTGGAGTTTTGTCTTTTTTAGTGCATATCTTGCACTCACGTCAGCTGTTGGTTTGTTTTTTCCCATAAGTGGAAGCACTATGCTATTAAATCTTTTGTAAGGACCAAATGGGACTCTCAGCTTTCACTTTTCAAAAGAAAAAAGAAGTAATCTTTTTGTCAAATACAAGCTTATACAACATCCTTCTTATTTTGCACCCTCTTCATTGCAGTGCCCCGAATCCATTTTATAGAATTGGTATTGGGTTTAGGTTTATTGTCACATGGTCTCAGGTTACTATTTAAATCTATTTAATCTAATTAAAGTAAAACCGAAGGACAGAATTAATCTACATTTGAGTAGGCACCAATTAACCAAGAACAGAAGTTTTGCATGGTCAGGAAGGAGGATCAGAGTTGTCACAGCCTGAGTGAATATATATTGCGGGGAATTTGGAGGCAGCATAGGCATTAAGTAGATTTTTTTTGGAACAGCCTGCGGTAAAACCCACTAGGGAACAAGCAATTCTGGACTTGGTGATATGTAATGATGCAGACTTGATTACAGAGCTTAAGCTAATGGACCCCCTAGGGAGCAGTGACCATGATACTATAGAACTCACTCTGCAGCTTGAGAGGGAGAAGCTGGAATCAGATATAATGGCAGTACAATTGAGTAAAGTAAACGACAAAGACATGAAGGAGGAGCTGGCCAGAATTATATGGAAGCACAGCTAGCAGGGAAGACAATGGGGCATCAATAGCAGGAGTTTCTGGGGTAATGCAGGAGGCACAGCAGAAATTCATCCCAAGGAAGAAGAAACATTCTAAGGGTAAGAATGAGGCAACCATGGCTGATAAGGGAAGTCAGGGACAGCATATAAGCAAAGGAGAAAAAGCATACAATGTGGTGAAGAATAGTGGAAAGCCAGAGGATTGGAAGACTTTTAAAAATCTCTCCTCTCCTAAGTCCTAAATTATCTATACCCAATCCTGAGACTACGTGGCTGCTTCTAGCCCAGCCAAGGAAAGCAATGTCTCTGTGACTTGCTTGTCAAGCTGCTTTAGAATCTTTTATTTTGTGATGAGATCACCTCTTTTCTAAATTCTGGAGTGTATAGTTCCAATTTACTCAACCTCTTGTTAAAGAACAGGAACTGATTGAGTGAGCCTTTGCTGTACCATCTGCAATGCAAATATATCTCTCCCATAGAAATGAAGATCAAAACTGTACACTGCTGGAGGTGTGGACTAAGCAAAGTGCTCAGGAATTGTTGCAAGATTTTTTTATTTTTGTGCCCCAGGTCTGTTCCACTGAAAGTCAGCATGCTGCTTGCCTTCCTAAATGCTTATTGAACTTGGATACGACTTATCGTTCCTCATATGAAAACTGCCAAATCTCTTTGAAAGACCACTAATAAGTTTTAGATCTCTTAATAATCATCTGTAATAAGAAATAGAAAAAAAGAACAATGTAAACAAACTTACACTTGCTCAAACAATACTTCATCAGGCAACTTGTTGCACACTAACCTAACCTGTCTGTATCTTGTCGCAGCCTTTATATCTTCCTCACAACTTATATTTCTGCCTAGCTTTGTATCATCAGCAAACCTGGGTGCATCATTCTCAGTTATTTGTCTAATTTATTAATTTAGACTGTGAATAGACAAAGCGTTGGTTCATGCGACTAGTTAAAGCTGCGTTTTGAAAATCCAAATATATTACATGTACTGGTTCTCCTGCATCATTCAACTAGTGATGTCCTCAAAAATTTCTGACAAACTTGTGATAAATCAATTAGATTGTCACTAGTGACAGATACTATGGCGAGTAAGAATAGGGAGGAGGAGATATTTTACCAGGTGGTGGCTGACAGTTGTAACTGGAGTTGGGAAGTGGCAGCATATGCAGGCTTGGTGATGGAGGCCAGTGGAGAGGTGAGGGGGAAATTGGATCTTCATGGGGGGGGGGGCAACAAAGAGGATGGGAAGGGGTGTGTTTGAAATGCCTCTAATTGACACAATGGCCATGAAAAGTAGATGCTCCTGACTCAACCCCAACCCAAAACCTGCCCTACAGTGGGTAAAATAGTCACAAGGCAGAATGAGGCCCTCAAATGGTTGGTAACTTAAGACCTTCAATAGGCTCAAGGAGGAGGTTAAGGGACAAGAGGCAATACATTGGTTTTACGAGCCCCACTGTCTTCAAATTCTGCTCAAATGTCCTGTTTAATGAAATAGATCAGTTTATATGTAATTCTCAATGCTCACTTGGCTCATTTTATTCAGAAAAAAAAAAACTTTATATAAAGCTTGGGAGTATCGAATTGTGCTTTAACAGAATCACTCAGTAGTGTAGGGATCACTCTTAGCTACAGCATGATTCATAGGGACAGGAGTGAGCCATTCAGCTCTTGGAGCCCTGCCATCTAACATAATCAAATACTTCAATACCTTTTAATCACCCCATCTCCATAACCCTGTGTTGTACTGGTAATCAGAAATTTTATCATTTTCTGCCTTAAACATACTCTAAGTCTGAGCCTCCACAGCCCACTGTGGTAAGGAAGGTTCAAACCCTCTGAGTAAAGCCATTCCCACATCTCTGACTTAAGTAGTATGCCAAATATTTTTAAATTGTGCCCTGGTTCTAGACTCCTCGGTATGGAAAACGTCTTACCTCAATCTACTCTACCACTTTAAGTATTTTATAGGTGTCAATGAGACCATCTCTCATTCTTCGAAACCATAGCGAATACAGGCCCAGTTTGCCCAGTCTCTCTTCATAAGACCTGCCACCCTGGGAACAAGTCGGGTGAACTTTTGTTGCACTTCCTTAATGGCAATGCTGTCTTTCCTAAAATAAGGAGACCAAAACTGCACACACTTCCTTTGTTGAAAATTTTCCTCTCGACTTTGTTGTCTTCAAAGTTGACTTCTGATGTGTCTTCTTCTTCTAAAGCAAATTGATCGTCTCTTCCTCTTCTTCCATCTATAATACCAATGTAAGTCTTAATTTTCGTTTGTGTGTGTCTGTGTGATGGAAGGAGACGACCAGGATGGTCAATTCCCATCCTTTGTAAGGGTTTCCTTTGACTAATTTTCTAAAACAAGGCAAGGAGAAGAATAACCATGTTATCACCAGAGCTTGAGGAAGACTAAAGGAAGGTTGTCAGCAAGGGTTAGTACCAATTGAGTCTTTTAGAACTGTTCCAAGTATTATCAAAGAACTAAAGAGCATTGACAGCGCACAGTGGAAGGAGACAAATAGGGTTTCAATGCTGAAGCATTCTGATTTGGCTTATTTCTTTTCATTTATGTAATTAATGAGTATCCTCAGATGGGAGGAATTGTCAAACAGGCTCCTCAACTGCATCAGGAATGCATCAGGAACAATGGTGTTTGAGTTGATCAGAGCCCTTTACCTGAAAATTTTTTTTCACCTACAGTGAGACTGGATTGACTTTGCAGTGGAATGATTAAGTTATCAAGTGCACAGCTATCTTACTGCATCAGGTTTAGTGGATATTCCCACTAGCTGCAGGATTTGAGGCAAGCTGAGCTTGAAGTTTCATGTTGATTTCTGCAAGAACAAAACATCTTTGAAAACCATTTCTCAGCCAAATAAAAATGGGCTGTTGAACAAAGAAGTAAAATATTTGCTCTGCACTGGAAGAAAGAACAGTACTTGTTGGTGAATATAATGTGGGAACAAGGTCAGACTGATCAGGCAAAACATTCTTCCCCTATTCCCTAAATTGGCACACTTCCTAGATTACTTATGAGCAGTGTGCTGTGCAAAGACTCAGCTATCTATAATTTTTCCTTCATTACTAATCAGAAGCTGAAACACAGCTCCAATAGTCTTCAAGAACCCAAAGAGTTTTGATCAGAAATATTGCATAAAATGAGGGATCTGTGTAGAACCTTGTAATTCCACTTTTGTGCATTTTGCTGATTTCCTCAATTGAGCTTCACAAACAGTTTTTATTCCAATCATTCCACTGAAACTGCATCCACGGTTGTTGGACTTTGACGATGAATGTTTCAGTATCATGCTGCCCATTTTCACATGATAAGTCATGGTTCCTGTTTTGAATTCAATCACACTGAGGGCATTCCTTCCACAATCCTGTCAACAGGCTCACGGCAAAGAATGTCAGAGAGAAGGTAAGGAGCTGGACCGCCTCACGGCCTGAGATAGGATTCTACTTTGTGGTTGGGCCACTGCTAGCCACTCCATGGCCACTCATAACATATGAATTGTGGCTGGAGTAGGGGGCCTGAGCTGGCAGTAATTGTCTATGCCCTCTGCAATACAGTCATTATATTCTGGAGCTGGCATCTAGTAGAGATGGTAGAACAAGCAAAGGAGTTGCATTAAATATTCAAGAGGATGAGTTGAGGTAGTCCCCTTGTTTTCTGTAAGCCCAAGCAGCTTGCTTATTAAGGATTTCGATCTCATCAGTACCGCTGCAGAGTTCTAGTGGTTGGGAATGGAGGAGCCCCCTCAGATCCATGGGAATCTCTTCAGGAGCATATTCTGTGTGTCTAATGAGACCCAACCCAGGTAAAGGGGTTATGGGTAGAAAAAGTGTGCAGTTAAAACTTAGCCTTGAGCCAGAAAATCCAACCAACAATTTATTGCCCAAATTGCTGAACTATTTAGCCTTGCTCAAATACAAGAATGTGGCCAGCACAGCAGTAATAAAACCCATTGGATTCAGTGCTTTTTTTTGACTTTGCTGTTTATCAGTTTTCTACTGACTAGCTTAGAAGTATCATAAATGAGGGTGAGTCATTCCATGAGGACAGAAGTGAATGAATATAAAAGCAAATCCTCAGAGAAGAGACTTATGATCAGTGGTAGTGTTCTTAATTTTAGCCCAGAAAGTTCAGCTTCAAATCCCATCTACCCCCAAAGTGTGTTTGAACATGTCAATTCAAATAATTTAAAACAAATTCACAAATATTTCATAAGGAAAGGAGGGAATTGTTTTCTCTTTTCACAAAATGATGTATATTAAACTACCAAAATATTACAGACCAAGGAAGCCTCAGATTCTCTGGTTAGTTGATATCAGCCAGATGCTGCAGCTGCAGGATAATTAGCCTCTATCTTTTTGGAAAAGAATGGTAAAATCAGCAAGCCTAATTGAGGTTGTGACAGAGAAGCACTGAAACGGAAGGATAGAGAGATAGGGCCTTCTCTTCTTGCAGTTTGGCTGTAAGCGTAAAACTCTGTAGGTTTTGGAATGGGTTGAGTCCTTTAATAAATGTTTTCATCCCCTTCAGGACTTTTTCACTTCCTGATCACCACCTCTTCTGATCCTACAACTAGAGTAAGACCAACTGCCCTTGGACAATGAATATATATAAGCCTTTTTGAATTTAACTGTGCCATGATCCTGGACCAGACGGCCAAAACTAAGTTATACTCTAACTAGAGGTCAGTTACCACTTTTAATACAGTAAACTAAGGTGAGATCCCGACTCTTGAGAGTGAAGCCATGTTAAATACATGTTACTCTATGATGTTAGAACAGTAATAGTCAAAAAGTTATATTTTAATGTCCAGAATTAGTCTGTGGTAATTACGGATAAGACACACACTGCTATGGTCAAACACTTCACATGGCACATCAAATAGCAAATGCAGTCTGAAATAGAGACTGGTATCCCATCACCAAGTAACCCTTTATTTATTCCTGGAGAGCCCTTGACACTTCCAGAGTGACTGGATGTCTGACATTCCTGTTCTGATCTGTCAACCAGCGCACTCTGTTCGGGGCTGTTAATCTGGTCCTATTCTATGAAGTTCACCTGGCTGACCTTGTTACAATCACTACATCCCTCCTCCTCTTAGTCTGAGGATAGAGGCCTTTTTATTGTAGCTAGTCTTGGGGTGTTTTAGATCAGGTCCTTCAACTCTGCCTCTGATGCAGGTGGTGTATAATGCACAGTAGCTCACCTCTTGCACCCAAAGCGTGTCAGAAGTAATTCATTCTCTTATTCAATAAGCAAAGGCATTGATTCAGCACCATCTGCTGTGTCCATCTCAGATTCTGAGGTATCTTTAATGCTTGACAGAGAGGGAGAATGCACGTTTTGCTCCTGCACCATTTGCAAGTTTGCAGCTTTTAAATGGTCTATGTGCTTGTTTAGGACTGTCACACCTGTGCGAACTTTACATGTCACTGGACCTGACCTTGCCTCTTACCCGTGCAGGGCCATTCCCATGGTTCCTGCACCAAGTTTCGACCCCTGAAGTAAACTGTCTCTCTCGCTTGGCGGAGTCTTGTATCTGGCATTAACATTCCTGCTGCCATTTCACTGTCCCACCTCAGGCCCAGGAAGATCAGATTTAACCCGGTATGGTGCCTTATCCCCATTAGCAACATTGCTGGAGCTATCCTTGTAGTTGCATGAGGGGTGGTCTTATAATCAAATAGGAACCAGGACAGTTTGGTATCAAGTGAAGCTATAGGCTGTTTCTTTAATTCTGCCTTCAAAGTTTGGACTCCTGTTTCTGCCAGACCATTGGATGATGTTTGGTATGGAGCCGTGCTTATATGTCAAATACCATTCAACTTTAGGAAATATTCAAATTCCCTGCTGGTAATAATGCCCTGTTATCTGTGGCCAACACTTTCAGGAGTCCATGTATCGTATAAGATGCGCACAGTTTTTCTATCGTCATCTGCAAGTTTAATGAATGAACTTTATGTATGTCTGGCCACTTTAATTGGACGTCCACAATGACTAAGAACTTTGAGCCCGTGAAAGAACCTCCATAGTTGACATGTAACCGAGTCCAGGCTTTACCTGGCCATTTCCACAATGGACAGAAGTGGCTGGTGGTAATTTTTGTCCTTGTTGGCACTCTGGGCACTGCCCCACCAACATGGCGATGTCTACATCCAATCCTGGCCACCAGAAATAACTTCTCGCCAACATCTTCATTTTGGAGATCCCTGGATGGCTCAGGTGGAGTTCAGCCAGTATCTGGCAGTAACCTTTGTTCGGGACAATCAATCCTGCTTTCCATAATAATATGGTATCCTCTACTGTGATCTGGTCTCTCTGGGTCAACAAAAGTTACAATTCTGGTTGTGACGGCCCTTTTCCTTCAGTTTTCCCCATCACCACCAGCTGTTTCAGTTTTACCAGGACAGGGCCTTTCTGATATTGTCAGCTGTGACTAGAAGTCTGTCCAGAAAATTTAAAACCATTATGGACTTTTCCCTGGAGCTTTGGAGGCCGAGGGGTGACTTTATAGAGGTTTATAAAATCATGATGGGCATGGACAGGGTGAATAGCCAAAGTCTTCTCGGCAGTGTAGGGGAGTCCAAACCTGTGGGACATAGGTTTAAGGTGGCAGGGTGAAGGTTTAAAAGGGACCGAAGAAGCAACTCTTTCATGTAGAAGGTAGTGCATGTATAGAACGACTTGCCAAAGGAGGTCGTGGAGAATGGCACAATTACAGTATTTAAAAAGCAAATGGATGGATATATGAGATATAGAATCCCTTCAGTGTGGAAACAGGCCCTCTGGCCCAACAAGTCCACACCGAACCTCAGAGCATCCCACCCAGACTCATCCCCCTACAACCCACTTAATCTACATATCCCTGGACACTACAGGTAATTTAGCATGGCCAATCCACCGTGCCGCCCTATAGGAAGGGTTTAGAATGATATGAGCCAAAAGCTAGCAAATGGGACTAGATTAATTTAGGATATCATAGAATCCCTACTGTGTAGAGACAAGCCATTCAGCCCATTGTGTCCACACCACCCCTCTAATGAACATCCCATCCCCCACAGCTAATCCACCTAACCTGCACACTTTGGGCAATTTACCATGGCCAATCCACCTAACCTGCAAATCTTCAGACTGTGGGAGGAAACCGGAGCAGCCGGAAGAAACCCACACAGATATGGGCAGAACGTGCAAACTCCGCCAAAGCTGGAATCAAACCTGGGTCCCTGACCCTGAGAGGCAGCAGTGCTAACCACTGAACAACCGTGCCACCCTGACATCTAGTCCACATGGATGATCAGGACTGAAGGGTCTGTTTTCAAGCCGTACACGCCTATGACTCTGACTCTTCCAGTGGCGGTACCACCAGTGGTGTATCTGCCAGTGGCAGGCAGCTCAATGCATCCACCTTGCAGAATCATGAAGTTGCTTCCTAGTCAACAGGCAGGATGACCTTGGCTCCTTTGATAGTCCCTAGCCCTTCCCGAAAATCTTTGGAGGTTTAATTAGGACTTCACTTGGGCAGCCATTTACTAATTGAAAAATATTGAGTCAATCTGGGTGAATCCTTCTAATCCAATTTTGCACCATCAAGCTTGGGCCTGAGCCTTTTACTTTAATCAGTGGCAATTGAAACAGCTGTTTCTCATTAGAGACCAGAACCAAAGTTGTACCCTTAATTTGTAAAGTTCCTCAGTGTAGGTTCTCAGGCGAGCTGAGGTCTCATGCAAACTTAAGGTTGGAGTCCAGAGTGAATTTTGTTAAAATCTGATTCCATGATCACTGAAAAGGCCATGCTATTGTTGAACTCCATTAGGACCAGGTGACCATTTAACTAGACAGTTATTTTGATAGGTTCTGATTTGGATGTTGTAAAGCAATTTTTTAAATTGCTTTGTGGCATGTGGGCATCACTGGCTGGTCAGCATTTATTGCAGAATCCCTACAATGTGGAAACAGGCCTTTTGGCCCAACAAGTCCACACAAACCCGTGGAGCATCCCACCCAGACCCATCCCCCTATAACCCACCTAAGCTATTCATGCCTGAACACTATGGACAATTTAAGCATTACCAAACCACCTAACCTGCACATCTTTGGACTGTGGGAGGAAACCCATGCAGACACAGGGAGAATGTGCAAACTCCACACAGATAGTTGCCCAAGGGTGGTATTGAACCCAGGACCCTGGTGTGGTGAGGCAGCAGTGCTAACCACTGAGCTACCATCCCTAGTTGTCTTTGAGAAGGTGGCGGTGAGCTGACTTCTTGAACCAGTCCAGTCAACTGCTGTGAGTTGACCTACAATGCCATTAGGGAGGGAATTCCAGGAGTTTGTCCCAGTGACAGTGAAGGAACAACGATATATTTCCAACACAGGATGGTGAGTGGCTTGGAGTGGAACTTGAAGGTGGAGGTGTTCCCGTATATCTGCTCCCTTTGTCCTAGATAGAAGTGATTGTGGGTTTGGAAGATGCTGTCTGAGAATCTTTGGTGAATTTCTGCAGTGCATCTTGTACATAGCACACACTGCTGCTACTGAGTATTGGTCGTGAATGAAGTGGATGCTTGAGAATATAGTGCCAATCAAGTGAGCTTCTTTGTCCTGGATGGTGTCAAGCTTCTTGTGTTATCAGGGCTTCACTCATTCAAGCAAGTAGGGAGTATTCCATTAGTTAATTGTTCCAAACCAGATGCAGCTGGACTTTCCAGGATGTGCGCTTTCCTGAATAGCAGCCTATGAGCTCTCCCTTTAGGCCCAGTCGAACTGTCCTCCTGTCTCGAGTCCGCATACCAGTGGCAATTACGGTGGCTTGGCGGTCGGGATTCTGAAGAAAATTCTAACTGTTTAGTCAAAGCTTAACTTTCTTTTGAGGTTTTGCTGTGGGCTGACCTAGAGTCCCTCTGTTCAGGATATGTCGTGAGTGACGCTATGCAATTGCTTCAAGAGGTGTTCCCCAAGCTCAGTCAGCCTGATGAGGGTGTCCACTTCCATCATAATACCCTGCAACTCATATACTCCAATTGCCACATTTTCCAATCATAAAGCCAGCTGTAGTGCTTGTTGGAAGTCCAGTTCAGCTTCAGCTAGTAGACACTTCTGCATAGTCACATCTTTAATCCAACGTACTGAATGGTCTCTCATATTCTCACTTAGAGTGAAACCAAAATTGCATGCCTGTGCCAGTCATCTTAACCTAGACAAAAATCTCAATATGGATTCCCCTACCTCCCGAATTGCTAAGTAAAACTGGCAGCATCTCAGAATTAGAGGAGGCTTTAGGTCATAATATTCCTTAACTAAATCCATCAACTCTTGAAAGGTTTTGGCATCAGGTATCTCAGGGAAAGTTAGGCTCCTAATAACAGAAAATGCTGCTGGTTCACAAACTGTCATGAGAATTACTCATTGCATTCCATTTGCCCCAGAACAAATAATGCATTCTTTCCACATACTGGGCTCATCTTCAAAGGCAGGATCAAACAAGTCAAGCTTCCCAAATAAAAGCATGATGCCAGAAATGTTTACCCAAACTCAAGGATGACTGTTGCAAGCAAATTTCTTCAGGAATGCATTTTTCTCTTCTCACCATGAGATAACTGCACAGAAGCTGGTATACCATCACCATCTCACCCTTTATTTATATGTGGCGGTCCTTGATACCAATCCACCTCTCTCAGCGCCAGCTGTTGGGGTGAACAAAATATCTGACACTCCTGTTCTTATCTATCGGCCAGGGTTCCCAGATTGGACCAGATTAACAGCTCCCATCAGGGAACTTGTATTTTATCAGGTCGTCATTCTGAGGTGACCTCATTACAATCAGTATACAGTCAAAATAGATCCTGTCGATCTATCATCAATCTCCCAATGTTTGTGACACGGTGGGTCATCACATCTCATTAAAAGGGATTTCAGTTCTTCTCTTTTCAAAGACCAAACTTCAGAATATAATTCCATCACATGTTAGAGAGATTCCCAACCTACTAATGAAGCACATACTGAGACTAAAATGTCATGAAAGAGCTTCTTTATATATCTTCTACTACTCAGGTTGAAATAGGTCTAGATTCTTGAAACTGCACTCTAGCTTTAGAGGCATAGTGAGAATAGTGTTGGTACTGCCTGCAGTCACATGCCACAACGTACTGACCTCGTCTTTTACTAGATTATCATTGGGAGCTGAAGTAATGTGGCATTTGCATCAGTGTGGTCAGCTAGCTCAGTTGGGTGGGTGGTTAGTTTGAAAATAGTGTGATGCCAACTGTGTGGGTTCAGATTACTGTGAAGGACTCTCATTCTCAACCTCTCCCCTTGTCTGAGATATGGTGGCCGTCAGGTTAAATCATGAGTCTTTAAGCTCTTTCACAGCATTTTAGTCTCAGTATATGCTTCATTAATAGGTTGGCAGTCTCTTTCTAATGAGAGAGCAATCCTATGGTCTAGTAAGACTGTGGCGACTGGACTTGAAAGCACAGTATCAGTTAATTTAATAAACACTGTGATCTGGATTCTCCACATGGTTTGGAGGATTTGCTAAAGGCAACATATTTTTCATCACCAGTGTATTCACTATGTAGTTGATGGCAACCAAAACCTTTTGTATTCCCCTGCCTCTTTTCAGTGTTGAGTGCTTCTCCTCTCATTCAATTTTCCCTTCATAAAGACTTCCAATCTACAGTACTTTTTTTACTCATTCTGTAGTTGAATAGTCATTTTGCATTGTTCTCTGCTTTGTCTGCTTTGCACAGGCTTTCACCATCTGTGATCAGATGCCTATGTAGACTTTGAAATCAGTTACCTACCACACGGTACTGCCATTAGACTGTTATTCAGTACTTTTCCCCAAGTGGTGAAATCTCTGGGCTGGCCTACCGCTGCAAAAGAATGGTACTTGTAGAATGGTACTTCTTTTGGGATTCATTTGAAGCACTCCTTTCCCCTTGCCTCTGTTCCATAAGTCTGGTCTTCATTGCTACCATATAGTGAGCTCAGGCCCACACTTAAGTGAGTGAGCAGTAAGAGTCTTTATTGAACATAACCATATATGGGGTATGGTAAGAGACGGCATCTGTCTCAGCACTACAGACAGAGGCTCCAGGTCTATGTGATCTGATGCCACTGTTGATGTGGTACCTGCCCCAGCAGGTTATCTTTACCTGATGCAACAATGCTTATGTTATCTCTTGTAAGATGTAAAACTAGGATGTAAGTAACATGATATTGAAAGACCCAACAAATATTAATTACATAGAAGCAGAGAAAATAGAAGCAGGAGTAGGCCGTTTAGCCCTTTGAGCCTGCTCCACCATTCAATATGACCATGGCTGATCATCCAACTCATTACCCTTTTTCCCACTTCAACCCAATGGCCTTTGATCCCTTTAGCCCTAAGAACTATAATTAACTCCTTCTTGAAAGCATTAAATATTATGGTCTCAACTGCTTTCCATGGCAGGGAATTCCACAGGCTGAGCACTCTGTGGGTGAATACATTTCTCCTTATCCTATTTACCCATATACTTAGACTGTGACCCCTATTTCTGGACTCCCAGTCATTGGGAATGTCCTGCATTTACCCTGTTAGGATTTTCTGGGTTTCTATGAGATTCACTCTCACTCTTCTAAATTCCAGTTAATATAGCCCTAACTGATCCAGTTACTTCCCATATGCCAGTCTTACCATCCCATTAATGAATCTGGTAAACCTTTGTTGCACTCTCTCCATAGCCAGGTCATCTTTCCTCAGGTAGGGAGACCAAAACTGCCCACAATACTCCAGGTGTAGCCTCCTGTACAATTACAGCAAAGTAGCCCTCTCCTGTACTCAAGTATTCTCACTACTATACAGAAATGTCACATTCACAGGCACATCAGCGTCTGCGCTAACACTGAGCTGTCCAATTACAAAGGGTAGCAGATTTCCATCTGTGTCTCTAGCTTCAGTTAAGCTGGAGTGTGAAACCTTTCTAACCTCAGGCCCTATGCTATGATACAGTGATGACATCATGAGCATGCTCGTTGGGAGAACAACACCTAATTTTCTACCTGGTGACCCTGCAGCCCTCTGGACTCAATATTGAGTTCAATAATTTTAGGGCCTGGAATCCCCCATCTCCTAGCCCCCTACCCCACACACCAGACCTTGATACCATAAAGTCTGCAATTATAGACTACCTATTGTTAGTCACTAACAGTCTCCATTAACAGTATTCACTCTCCTGGCCAGATTATTATCCACTCCCTTGTCTTTCCAACTGTTCTTCCCTCTCTTTCGGCTCAATCCCCACCTTTTGTTTTTACTCCTAATCCCCTCTCCCCACCCTACCTTCTGCGTATAAACCAACATCTTCCTAGCTACCATCAGTTCTGAGGAAGGGTCACCGGACCTGAAATGTTAACTCTCATTTCTCTTCACAAATGCTGCCAGTCCTGCTGAGCTTTTTCAGCAACTTCTGTTTTTGTTTCTGATTTCATTTTTCATTAGAGAAGGCATAGTTAACCCTTGACTCCACAGCTGCCATCACAAACTTTTTCTAGCTTATCATCAAGCTATCAGCATTGTTTATTACCATGGGGAGATACCAGGGCACACAATGAAGCCAGTTTATTGATGGAGATTGAGATAGAAGCACAGAAGATATTTTTAAATTAACATTGGAGTTGATTTGCAAGGGAAACTACATTATTTTGTCAATAGTCCCTTCCATTTCTCTTTCAAATAAAAGAAGATTTTACAATGAATATATTCTGATATAAGAGAAGTAACCAGTGAAAAGTAACTTGAAATGCTCATGTTTATTCTTATGCCATGGGATATCTAGAACCCTGAATGAATTTCACAGCCAAGCACACAACACAGTCAATGGGTCTTTTTTTTTGGTTTGTGACTTCATTATAAGAAAAAAATACATATTGGAACGGTGGGAAAAGCACAGTAGAAAAGCAATAAACTATCATGTTTGTATCCGCATACCTGGAGTGAAAGGCCAATTATGAGAAACCTGTAAAGAACATAGGCGCAGCCTTCAGAGAATAGGGAGATTAAATTTAAACCAAAAACATTGTAATGCACAGCTAATGTTAAAAGTTGTCACTTATAAAAACAAAAGTGATTTGACCAGGTTAAGAGTTGGATTCTCATGTGTATTTTGCACATAAGGCAAGACAGACAGAAGAACAACTATTCTTACTCTTACACAGGATATGAGCATAACTAAATAACACAGCAATTATTGCCCATCCCAAATTAATCTGGACAAGGTGGTGGTGAGCTTCCACCCACCATTCCATTACAGAGCAAATTCCAGGATTTTAACCAGTGACATTGAAGGAATAGCCGTACATTTCCAATTCATGATGGTGAGTAATTTTAGAGGGGCATTTGCAGGTGGTGTTGTTCTTATGTATCTGCTGCCCTCATCCTTCTAGATCATATGGATCATGGGCTTGGAAAGTGTTATCCAAATAACTTTATTGAATTTCTGCAGTGCAGCTTGTAGACGGTATACACTTCTGTGACTGAATGTTGGTGACGGAGGGAATAAATATTTAAGCTGATGAATTAGTTGCCAATCAACCAGATTGCTTTGCCCTGGATGGCATTGAGCTTGTTGAGTGTTGGTGTTGCATGGATCCAGCAGGTGGGAAGTTTTCGATTTCATTCCTGATTTGTGCTTTGTAAACAGGCTTTGTAGAATCAGGTGGTGAGTTACTTGCTGCAGAATCCCCACCTATAACTTCTCACAGGAGAAATGGGGAGTTTGTTGGTTTGGGGAAAGTAAGAGCAAAGGCTGGGTATCGTCAGTGTGTAGTTACCTACGAGTTAGACGCAGTTTGCACGTGCAGGTAAGGAAGTCACAGCTATCCAGTAGGTGGCTGCCTTTTAACCTGAGATAATTCCCATATAGCCAATGCACCAGTACATCTGAGGGCATCCAATGTGTATCTTTGGGGCTGCATTTGGTCTCTGATTATGAAAGGTCTGGAAGATTTGGGTCTCCTATTCTGATGATTCCACTTATGGTTTTAATCTCGTACAGGGTCTTTGAGCATCCTACAGGAATTGATAAGTCCTTGAGGGTGGTTGCTAACTCTGGGGGTACAATATTACAGGACTTGTGTACACCATGGACTGTGTTAAATATTCCTACTTGGGGCTTGTCATTGATGTCTCTCGCACATAACAGATGGATACAAGAGAATGATAGAGATGCTATAGTGGTAGAAATCTCACTCATATTGTATAGTGCTGTACTTTAAGGGATATTGATGAACAGGTTGCATTTTGAGCATCAGTAAACAAAATGCAATTTTCAGCAGACGTCTCACCTTCGCTGTGCTTTTGAAGCGAGAGACTGGAGAGATAGAAGTGTCCAATCAAATCCGATGACCATGATCTGTCAGGACTTTTTGAGTACATCTTCATCCATGCAAATGTACTTTCTTGCTTGGAGTATTATAAAGTCTCCCCTCCATAACAAGTCCAAACACCAATTTCAATTCACCTAGCAGTCCTCTCCTTGCTGTCCTACAGTGGGGTGAAAGTTCATGTCCTTGTATCAGATCTCTGTATAGCCTTGACTCTCCCTGTAACTGCGATCTCTTTCATTCCCACAATCGGTTGAGATAGCTAAGCTTTTGTAACTCTGGCCTTTCTCTGGCAGACCCTAAATTCCCTCCATAAATCTGTCCACCTCTCCACCACATTTTTTCCTCCCTGTAAAGCATTTTTAATGCAATAGTGCATTTTCACAACTCATAAGCAAAAGAATAGTTTGTAACTGGCATGTATGGCTTGTCTTAGGAAAAGCATATGCTGCAGGCCCAGTGAAGAAGACATTTCCATTTCTGAAGGGGAATCGAGGTGGCTTCAATGGCTGGAGTCATATATCAGGACTTTTCAGGATTCCCTCAAAAAGGTGGACTTTCAGCAGGCTACAAAGTTTGCTACTTGCAGTCTTCTTAGCAGAAGGTCAAGTTTCTATCCTAATATATCTAATATCCTAATAATCCTGACTTGGGAATTTTCAGAGAGATTGTATTCTCTAGTTTTTAAAAGCATTGATTTTTTTTCTGCCCTGCCTGTGAAGTTAGGTGATTAGTCTGAACGGCTTTCCCCCTGGTTTTTATAGTCATTAGATTTGTTACCTATATTCTACCCAGTTTTGGTCACATGACCAATACCAATGACCAGAATGATCTAAAATTAGAAGCCCTAACTACACAATGAGGACTCAATGGGGATTATTCACACTTACTTATGATGGACTGGTTTCTCGGCAGCTCTGTTTGTTAAATACCAAGCTGAGAGACAGTAGATTTTGAAGTCCATTGATTTCGACTTTTCAATAAATCCACTATCAAAAGAAGGCATGAATTCCACATAACATTGACATCGCTGAATATCCATTCAAGGAAGGTTACTCAAACATGGTAATTCAGGCATGAACTTGCTGAAGGCATGAGGAAGTCTCTGCAAAAGTTGTCTGACCCCTGGCAGCATTTTAGCAGTCTTTTAATGTCCGTTTTTACAAGAGGTGGTGGTTTCAGAAAATATTATACAAAATATAGTTCATGTTTAAAGTTATAAACGTAATGTGCTTCTATGAAATGCCTCAGGATATTTTACCATATTAAAGGTGCAATATAACTGCAAGTTGTTACTGTTGTTAGATTTTGAGTTAATTTACATTGCACATTTGCTGGCATCATTTATTTTTTTCATTGTATGGAGTTTTCATTCTGTCTTTACTAAATTTATAGGAAATGTTTGCATTCGCAGGTCACAGTAACTAAAAAAAATTCAACTGGACCAGTGCTATTATTGGCAAGAGGGATGTCTAAGACAGATGCATGTGTTTTTTTAATAACTGAGTGGATAGGGATTATTGTTTGTGCTGGAAAGATTCACAAAGGGAGTGTCACTCAGGAAGTTCACTGACAATTGGGATTTGCACATTTTGTTTCAACTATTTGATTTGAAATCACTGAAGTAACGTGCTTCTCTAGAGAAGCAATGTTGCTTCAAGGCGGTGGTTTATGTACTTGGAAAAGAAATGTTGTTTGTGTTCTGGCAGCATTATCAGCATTTTTGTAAACTACAGTTTTCTTGCTGCCTCTCAATCCCTTTAGTTTTCACATGCCATCCTTGATAATAATTACATCAGGCTTGAGGGTGGAGCAGTTACAATCACAGACTTCTTCAAAATCTAGCCACTTTGTCAGCCAATGTAAATATGGCAAACAGACAAGATATATTTTTTTCTAACTCCACCCACCAGTTGCAAGCTAATTCCACGAACGGTTTTATTTAATATGAACCAGAATCAAAATTGTAGCCATAGCATGGAGCAACCGTTGATCAATACTGCACGCAAAACCTCTATACCTTGTTATTCAAATTTGCATTTAAGAGCTAAAAATTGTTTCTGTTACTGTGAAATAATGACAGTATTACCCATTCTGCAGTTTCAGAATGTGCTCCTTTTTCTCATAGTGAAGCTTGGCTCTTTCTGTATGCTTCTCTTCATGAGTGGCTGTAACGGCCTGGTATTTCCAGCTGACTTCATGTGCAAGGTTACCGAGGAGACCAAATGTGCATGTTGCCTTCAAGTGTTCAATATGCAGGCTTTCTGGTGCAGCCATACGTTTCCTCCAGCCATATGGAAAACAGATCCCACTAAAGGGATCTGTCCAAGGGAGATTTATATCATTTTGTCTTGGCTGCATATTAGCCTTTTTATTGGAGGCATGGTTAGTTAATTTGTGGATGACACCAAAAGTGGTGGTATAGTTGACAGTGAAGAAAATTACCTAAGAATACAATGGCATTTTTATCAACTGGCCCAATGGGCCAAGGAATTGCAGATAGAGTTTAATGCGGATAAATGCAAGATACTGCATTTTGGTAAGACAAACCAGAGCAGAACTTACACAATTATTGATAGGGCCCAGGGAGTGTTGTAGAACTGAGAGACTTAGAGCAGTACGCAGTACCTTGGAACTGGCATCACAGGTAGACAGGGTGGTGAAGAAGTCATTTGGCATGCTTTCATTGGTCAGGACATTGAATACAGGAATTTGGATGTCATGTTACACCTTTACAAGACATTGGTAAGCCCACATTTGGAATACTGAATACAATTCTGGTCACGTTGCTCTCAAAAGGATGTTATTAAATTGGAAAAGGCGCAAAAAGGATTCACAGGGATGCTACCGAGACTGGAAGGTTTGAGTTATAAGGATAGACTAGATAGGTTAGAGCTGTTTCCCTAGAGCGTTGGAGACTGAGGGGTGACCTTATAGAGGTTTATAAAACCTTGAGCGGCATAGATAAGATGAATAGCCAAGGTCTTTACCCTGGGTAGGAGAGTCCAAAAGTAGAAAGCGTAGGTTTAAGGTGAGACAGGCAAGATTTAAAAAAGACTTGAGGGGGAACTTTTTCTCATAGTGGGGATGGTACATATATGAAATGTCCTGCCAGAGGAAGTGGTAGAGGCAGGTACAATTACAACTTTTAAAAGACATTTGGACACATACATGGACAGGAAAGGTTCAGAGGGATATGCGCTCAATGCAGGCAAATGGGACTAGTTCAGTTTGGGAAACCTGTTTGGCATGGATGAGTTGGACCAAAGGGCCTGCTACCATGCTGTGTGACTCTATAACTCTATGATTATATGTTCTTCCTTCTTGGGATGTGGATGTCACTAGCAGGGTCAGCATTTTTAATTTCTCTTGAGGAAGTGGTTTTTACGACAGATTGAAATTTCTGTAACAGTTTAACACTATGACCAAACAAGTTCATAGAGCATTTAGTATCAGCCACACTCCTGCTGGCCTGGAGTCACATATATCCTACTAGGTGAGAATTTTTTTAAAAGTTTGTCCATGGATTGTGGGCATCGCTAGGTAGATTGGCTTTTGTTGTTTACCTTTTTGACCTGGAAAAGTTGATGGTATGCTGCCTTCTTGAACTGCTGCAGTCCTTGGAATGTAGGTTCCCCAAAGTGCAGTTACAGAGGGAGTTCAAGGATTTTGAGCCCATGACAATGTGGTGGAGTTCCCACACAATTACTGCCCTTGCCCCCCCCACCCCCCTAGGTTTCAGAGGTCATGAGTTTGGAAAGTGATGTTGGATAAATCTTAATGGATTGTTGTACTGCATCTTGTAAATGATCTGAAAGACACTTGTGAACCAGATAGAGTTTTATGACAATTCAGTAATTTCATGGCCAGCAATAGTTGTTTAATAGTACAGAACATATGTATTGTGGCAAAGCAAACCCCATTTTAAAAAATCCATTTCATCTTACACTCAGAACAAAGAGCAAAGAACAGTAGAGCGCAGGAACAGGCCTTTTGGCCCATCAAGATTATGCCAACATATGGTGCCTTTCAAAAATAAAAACATCTTTGCCCATATGTGGTTTGTATGCCTCTGTTCCCTGCCCACTCATATATCTGTCAAGATGCCTCTTAAACATTGATATTGCATTCGCCTCCACCAACTCCTCTAGCAACACACTTCAGGCACTCAACACCCTCTGTGTAAAAAACTTGCCTCTCACATCACCTTTGAACTTTCACTGTTTTACCTGAAACCTATGTCCCCTAGTGATTGACATTTCTACCATGGAGAAAAAGGTCTCTGACTATCCACTCTATCGATGCCTGTCATAACGTTGTAAAATTTTATCAAGTCGCCCCTTGTCCTTTGAGGTTCAAGAGAAAACAAAGTAAGTTTAACCAATCTACCTTCATAGCCAGCACCCTCCAAACCAGGCAACGTCCTGGTAAATCGTTTCTATACTCTCTCCAAAGCCTCCAAATCCTCCTGCTAGTGTGGTGTCCAGAACTATACACAATATTCCAAATGTGGCTGAACTAAAGTTCTTTGTATAGCTGCAACATGACTTGCCAATTTTTATATTTGACCAATGAAGGTGAGCATTCATATGCGTTGTTAACCACCTGATCCACTTGTTTTGCCAATTTCAGAGAACTGTGGATCTGTACACACCTAGATGGCTCTTTATGTTGATGTCATTAGGAGTCCTGCCATTTACTGTATACTTCACTCCTGCATGAGATCTTCCAAAATGCATTGCCTCACATTGGACCAAATTAAACACTATCTGCCATTTCTCTGCCCAAGTCTCCAGCCTATGTCTATATCCTGCTTTATCCTCTGGCAATCCTGCTCACTATCCACAGCTCTCAATCTTTGTATCATCTGCAAACTTGCTAATCAAGTCACCTACATTGTCCCCAAATCATATGTTTATATTTACAAACAACAGGGGTCCCAAAACTGATTCCTGTACAGCACCACTGGTCACAGATCTCCAGTCAGAAAAACACCCTTCCACTGCTACTTCTATGACTCGCATCAGGACATTTCCCATTAATATAAAACCATGGAGAAAACTAATGTTTATACTGCAGAATAGGATACTGCTGATTGGTTGAGGCATTGCCATGGATTTACATCTGTTCAAAAACAAAAGTTGCTGGAAAAGCTCAGCAGGTTTTGCAGCATCTATGGAGAAAAAAAATCAGAGTTAACATTTGGGTCTGGTGACCCTGCCTCAGGACTGATGGTAGCTGAGAAAATGTTGGTTTATATGCAGAAAATAGGAGGGGGAATGGGGTAGGGAGTAAACAATAGGATAGAGCCTGAAGAAAGAGAAGAGCAGTTGGATAGACAAAGGAGTTGTTAACGATCTGGCCAGGAGGGTGAATAGTTGTTGATAAGGACTGTTAGTGACTGACAACAGGTAGTGTGTAATGGCAGCCTACGTGATAACAAGGCCTGGTGTGTGGCGTCGGGGGCTAGGACATGGGAGAGTTTAGGCCCTAAAATTATTGAACTCGATATTGAGTCCAGAGGGCTGCAGGGTCCCCAGGCGGAAAATGAGGTGGTGTTCTTTCAGTTTACGTTGAGCTTCGATGGAACACTGCAGGAAGCCAGAGACAGAGATGTTGGCCAGGGAATAGGGTGGTGTGTTAAAGTGACAGGTAAATGTTCTGCAAAGTGGTCACCTAGTCTACGCTTCATTTCCCCAGTGTAGACAAGACCACATTGTGAGCAGCAAATGCAGTAGACTGGATTCTGGGAAGTGCAGGTGAAGTGTTGCCTCAGCTGGAGTGTATATTTGGGCCCTTGGGTAGTGGAGAGGGAACAGGTAAATGTCAAGTGTTGCACCTTCGCTGGTTGCAGGGAAAGGTACTTTGGAGCTGTGAGGGGGTGTTAGGGGTGAAGGAAGAGTGGCACCAGGGGTGTCCTGGAGGGAATAGTCCCTGCAGAAAGTGGACAAGGGAGGAGGGGGGATTATGTGTCTGGTGGTGGCCTCTCGCTGGAGGTGCCAGAAATGGCGTCTGATGATCTTCTGGATGTGGATGCTGGTGGGATGGTAGGTGAGGACAAGGGGAACCCTATCGCTGTTGCAGGAGGGAAGAGAAGGGGTGAGGGTGCAAGTGCGGAAGATTGATCAGACCCGGTTGAGGGCCCTGTCGACAACGGTGCTGGGTAATCCTCGGTTGAGGAAGAAGGTGGACATTGCGGAAGGTGTCTTGTCGAAGTTGGCCCACAAATACTAGGCCTTATTATCACATAGCCTTCCATTATACACTACCTATTGTTAGTCTCTAACAGTCCCCATTAACAAATATTTACTCTCCTAGACGGATTGTTATTAACTCCTTTGTCTATCCAAAATCTCTTCACTCTCTTCGGGCTCTATCCTATTCTTTACTCCCTACCCCATCCCCCTTCCTATGTTCTGCAAATAAACCAATATTTTCCCAGCTATCATCAGTTCTGAGGAAGGATCACTGGACCCGAAACGTTAACTCGGATTATTTTTCTCCACAGATGCTGCAAGACCTGCTGAGTTTTTCCAGCAACTTCTGTTTTTGCTCCTGATTTACAGCATCCACAGTTCTTTCGGTTTTTATTTAGGAGTTACACCTGTTAATTTTGATTAACAGTTGAGAGGTGGGATTTGTTAAAATTTAAAGCAAGCAAGTTGACTCTGATTTCTCAGGCAAATGCCCTAAGCAATGAATCAAAAAATGACTGTCACCTATTTTGTTGAGTTGAAGCAGGTGGCATGCACGTACATGTTTGTCCTGTCTATAAAGAATGGAGCCTTGTGTGTTAAGAAATGTGGCTTCCAGTAATGCAAGTGCACCAAGGAGGATAAAGTTTGTATTCCATTTAAAAATAAACGGTATTCATTCAAGTGATTCAATATGAAATTAATAATCTTATTCAATCTAATGTTCAGGCTGCAGTCTGCTTCATTTTATAAAAGCCACCTAATCCTTTATGTTACTGTCTTATCGTGAATCCACTTCTAGTGAGAAATAATTGGACCTCAGCCTCCTCGAGCATGGCCTCTTGACGCCCATTAATTTCGTGTGAGTTTAGCTCACTAGACTGATTGCACAGCAGAATGAACCCCTGCCAATTTATCCCAGACATTATATGCAATGAAACCAGGAAGGAAGTCGACTTGTCAGTTGTAGCTTGTAACAGATGAGATTGGTATCAGACCATCAGCAATCATATTCCCGAACAGTTGGAAATGCTGTTCAAATTGTCAAGGCAGGGTTACTTTGACTTCATAATTTTGGAGAGAGTCAAGATAGACCAGATCCTTGTTGTATGTTTCAAGATGCTACTCATGTGATTAATGTACTGTAAGAGAGCATCTCAATGTGGATTGGTAACACTGACTTCTCTAAACATTTTCAAATCGAGCAGTGAAAGGAGAGACTATTTTTTAATGTACATTTAATTAACTTTGTTTATCCTAATGAAGGATTGCCTTGATGGGAACCAAGAAATACCTTGAGTACTTCTATAATAAATACAAATTTTGTTAAGGATTTTCATCTTGTGCTTTTCAGAACAATTCAGCAGAATACCAATTCGAAGGAAGAACCAACATTTGTATGGTATGGGAAGCTGGTGCTGATTTGGTGTCAAGTGAACTCTGATGGTGGGGGACTTGCCAACTAATCGGCAGTCTCCCCCTATTCAATATATATGTTGGCTTTCTCTTTGAATTGATATTGTTGTGAGTTGTTCTGATGAGTGTAAAGCAACATTTTTCAACAAAATGTGTCTTTTTTTCAGCAATACTCAACTTCTATCCTCCCAAATGACCAAATTACATTCTTTAAAAGATTTACATGACTAAAGATGTTACAGTTTATAGTGTCAGTCTTCTTAATGCCTTATCTTTGAGTTTGATTCTTCAAAAAGAGGCTTTCAAGGGCCACAGGCTCAAGAACTGGAAAACAGTTCGATGAATCTTAAGCCTGGGGTGGAATTTTGCCCAATACTAGGCTGGGAGGTGAGAAGCTGTCCTGGTCACTGGTGGCAATCGAAGGCAAAGTGGAAGAGAGGTCGGGACCTTAATTGGGCTGTGAGCTGGAATTTTGGGGCAATGATCTTCAAATTAGCAATCGCTGCCATGGAACTGTGACTATTATCACAGCTGCTATAACAGATAGACAACCCACCTTGCATCACTCTCATAGGTCTCACTGAGAGTGCTGGGACAGCTCTTAAGACTCAAAGTAGGGTGACAGAAAGGAAAAGTTAGGGAAGGGTTGTTCTTTAGGATCCGATTAGCTGCCTGCTCTACATAGTTGGGAGATCAATTTGCATATTACAGAACTTCTTGAAAGTTATTTGATTGAGTCACCAACATTTTACCAAAGGCAGTGCAGCCATAGGTCCCAGTCCCACTGCAGCAGCCAAGTGGAAACTTTCAGGGCTGGAGGTTCCATGACCCCATGAGAGAGCCCAGGGCAACATAGACAGTCCTCCATACCCTGACCTTGTCCCATGAGTTTTCCTTGAGGATATTCCTTCAGTCCCTCCATTATTAAATGTTTTAGTTCAGCTTCCTGGAGGTCCCACAAGTCTCTGCTATGTGGACACGGCTTTTCCCATCAGAACTTTGCCAATAACCTCAGGATGACAGATGAAGGGGGCATCATTAGTGTGGACACATTCTAAGGGAGCATCTCATTAGACCAAAGGCACCACAGAGCCACTCCAAAACTGGCAGTCTATAATCTTAAGCATGATCTGGAGCCCAGGTAGCTGGAATACTGTGAGAATCTGCATGTCCCTTTGAGCATCAGTGTCTGCAGGAGTACAGGTCTACTTGGCACTATGCTAGACTTGTCTGGAAACAGGATGAAAGTTCATGAACTCTGCCTGAGCTTCTGTCTCAGCACACATATGTCAGTTGGCCTGTGGTGTGTTTCAGTGGCAGCTGACCTGTTGTCCACCTCATTGCAAGCACTATTCCACATCAGAGCTGGAATTCTCCATGCTCCTTGTCAGTAATGCAAGTCTCTTCATTGGCAGGCTGCCATTACCCCAAGCATCCCGGCATGTGTCCAGAACTCATCTATGGTCAGTGAGCTGGTATATGTGTAATCCATTCTCCTTGGCCTGTCTGCCACCCACTTATATCCAGTGATCCTCAAGATTGCTCCTTGCATGGTACAAGCATTGCCAATATCTGAAGTGGAGGCTGCAAATGCCAATCAAATGATAGTGTTCCTTCCTCAGATAATTGCTGTTCTTCTAACTTTTCAGTGTAATACACCATTGGTTAGCCAGGTGGCGTATTTTGGGTCTCTGAAAACATTATGGCAGAAGGGCAATGTTGAAGTGAGAGAAGTGTGGACAGAAAACTAAAGCTACATGGTTACACCATCTGCAGTTTATACATCAGACTATATTGCAGGATGATGTCACAGTGAACTTTGAGGAGATATAAAATTCAGGAACAAGCCATCATCCTGAGAGACTCACAGTTGCCCATTGCAGTGGGTATTAGCAATGATAGCTGCACTTATAATGTGGCGCTGCATTTCCTCAAAGGAAATGCGGCCTGTACACCAATTTATTCATTGCTGGTCTCTCCTGTATTTTCTCTATTCTTCTGAGGGTTACGGTTGCTGCTGGCAAAGCCAGAGTTTATTGCCAATCCCTAATTGCCCAGAGGTCAGTTAGGAGTCAGTCACATTGCTTGGAGTTACATGTGGACCAGACCAGGTAATGTCAGCAGATTTTCTTCTCTAAAGACATTACGGAACCAGGTAGGTTTTTACAACAATTGACAATAGTTACACGGTCATCATTAGGCCAGCTTTTTTTTTAACCACTTCATCGGAGCCCAAGGGTAGCAAAATAATGAGGAATATGTTCTTAATTGGTCCAGATGTGTTGTGACATAGTTTTAGCATAAGTGGAACTCAAACCTAGTCCTTGTGACTCAGAAATTAACTGTGTACAAATGGCGTGGTGAGTTACTTGCTAAGCAGTGGTGAGTTGCTGATGTAAGATGGATTACCACAGTACAGCACAGACAAAGGCCCTTAGGCCCAACCCATACCAGTCAAAGGCAACCACCTACCTATTCTGCATTTTCCAGCGCTTGGCTTACAGCCTCATTACTTTGGCATCTTAAGCATACATCTAATAACTTCTTAAATATTATTAGAGTTTCTGCCTCTACCAACCTTTCAGGCAGAGAGTTCCGGATTGCCACCACACTCTAGGTGAATAAATGTTTCCTCACATCTCCTCTAAACCTCCTGACCCTTGCCTTCAATCTATGAACCCCTATTAAGGTGAAAAGTTCATTCCTGCCTACCCTATCTCTGCCCCTCATAATTTTATACATCTCAATCATGTCCCTCATCAATTTCCTCTGTTTCAAGGACACAAACCCCAATCTGTCCAATCACTCTAGTAACTGAAAGTCATCAGCCAAGCAACACCCTGGTGAATCTCGTTTGCATCATCTCCGGTACTATCGTATCCCTCCTATAATGTGAATTCAAGAACTGTACACAATACTCTAGTTGTGGCCAAATCAATGTTTTATACAGTTCCACCAGAACCTCCCTGCATTTAAACTCTATGTCACGGCTTATGAATTTAAGTGTCCCATATGCCTTCTTAACCACTTTATCTACTTGTCGTGATTCCGTAACAGACCTGTGTGTATGTACACCAAGGTCTCTGTGATTCTTAATGCCACCATTCACCATCTGTTCCCTTGCTTTGTTCGTCCCTCCCAAGTACAAGTACTATGTTAAACACCTTGTAATACCCCAACATACCTCACTAATATTCAGCTTCTCATCTTTCTGTGCTCACCAAATAGACTAAACACTGAGAAAACTCGATATAGATACCAGAAGAGATACCTGACGAATCCAGCTTGCCACATAGTTCTAAAGAACCTCCATGTTGGACATCAGACACCAACATCTCAGGGCACTTGCATGGGCGCTGAACATATACACCCCACATCTAAGGACATTGGCATCTGACATGTGCCAGCCTCTAAGAATTTTCTTTTTAAATTTCTGATCCATTTATAGGAGACTTCTGCACTTCAGTGCTCCACCTTGGGCTGCACTGGCAACTATTGAAAACGCTGCAGCAAGGACACTTAGAGACACACACACACCCAGCACATGGATTAGATAAGGTTGTATCTCTAGAGTCTGCCTCACTGTTATAGTACTCACTGATACTGAGTCAATTTGGCTGCTTACAGCTTACCTGCCCTGTTTATTTATTTCACTGATTGGACATGGACATTGTTAACTGGGCCAGCATTTATTGCCAATGCTAGTTTCTGTGCTGCAAAAAGTGGTCGAGGCCAAAAGAATGATTGTTTTCAAGAAAGAGTTAGATATAATTCTTAGGGCTAAAGGTATCAAAGGGTGTCTGGAGAAAGCAGGAACAGGGTAATGAGTTGGATGGTCAACCACAATCCTATTGAATGGTGGAGCAGGTTCAAGGAACCGAAAGGCCTGGTTATGCTCCGATTTTCTACGTTGTCCTTGAGAAGATGGTGGTGACCTGCGTTCATGAACCACAGCAGTCCAGATGCTGTATGTAGAACCACAATGCTGTTAACCCAGTGACAGTGAAATTATGGCAGTTGTCAGGATCGTGAGTGGCTTGGAGGGAACTTGCAGGGGGTGGTGTTCCCATGTATCTGCTGCCCTTGTCATTTTAGATGGAAGTGGTTGTGGGTTTGGAAGGTGCTGTCTAAGGATCACAGAATCATAGAATCCCTACAGTGTGGAAACAGGCCCTATGGCCCAACAAGTCCACACTGCCCTTCTGAAGACCATCCTACCCAGATCCATTCCCCTCATTTCCCATGTATAACCCACCTAACCCAAAGATCCCTGGGCACTATGGGCAATTTAGCATGACCAATCTACCTACCCTGCACATCTTTGGACTGTGGGAGGAAACTGGAGCACCCAGAGGAAACCCACGCAGACACGGGGAGAATGTGCAAACTCCACACAGACAGTGACCCGAGAGTGGAATCGAACCCGGATCCCTGGTGCTGTGAGGCAGCAATGCTAACCACTGAGCCACCATGCCACCTGAGTGTGCAGGATCTTTGATGAATTTCAGTGGTGCCTCTTGCAGAAAGTACACACCACTCCTGCTAAGCATCAATGATGGACGGAGTGGACTTTTATGAACTGGTCAGCTTGGCTAGGGTTCAGGTTTGTTCCATTCTGGATCACAAGTGTCCAGTACTATTGCCAGAATGTTGTCAGGGCCCATAGCCTTTGAGGTATTCTTTGCCTTGTCTTGCCTTTTTGTGCTTTTACCTCCTCAGACAGAGATAACAGGCTCATATTACTGCTGTATTGCCTTGCCAATTTAGCACAGATAAAAAGGAAGTAAATTTGAAATGGTATTCAGCAAAACTCATTCAAGTAAAGGTTTAACCTTCTTTGAGCGGGTCTTTGCACAGCAAAGTCAAGAGCAGCCTCTAACACAAGTCCAAGAAGTTGGACATTGTCAGTCAACCGCAAGATGGTCACAATGAGACTACCATCCACATGGGCTGAGGAGTCAAATAGCAGGCAGCCCTCCACTGTTAAGATGGTATTTTTTGTCCAGGTTGGAGATTCCCAAGTGAGTGAGTAGGCAGCACAGAGGGCGTGCAGGGTTAGTGGTGTTAGGGCTTGGGTTGTGTGAGAGTGTGAGGAAAGATGTTGCAGGCCATAGTGATAGTGATAGCACATGAGCCTTGGTGGGAGGTAGGTGCAGTAACAGAGAGAGAGTAAGAGTGAGGTATTGGAGAGAAGGTGTTGACACTTAGAAGAAGTGATGCCTTTGGGGAGATAGTAGTCTAGTGGTGTTATTGCTGAGCTGTTAATCTGGTGAGGGGTAATGTTTTGGGACCTGGGTTTGAATCCTGCCTTGGCAGATGGTGGAATTTGAATTCAATAAAAATCTAGAATTAAGAGTCTAATATTGACCATGAACCTATTGTCGATTATCAGCTAAAGTCCACCTGGTCCACTAATGTACTTTAGGAAAGAAAACTGTCTTCCTCACCTTGTCTGGACTCCATGTGAGTTCAGACCCATAGCAATGTGTTGATCCTTACTTGCCCTTTGAGATGAGTAATAAATGCTGGCCTACCCAGCGACACCCTCATCACATGAATGAATAAAACCAAAAATTACACCAGAGGGGCAGAGAGGATCATTGACCAGATCTACAAACCACATCCACATACAGTGGCAGGCATTCCTATGGATGAATGAGACTGCTCTAGCTCGGTTGGCAATCTCAGACCAGGCTGACTTGGTTTGGTGATAACAAGCATGGGGCTGGATGAACACAACAGGTCAAGCAGCATCATAGGAGCAGGAAAACTTGACGTTTCGGGCCTAAACCTTTCATCAGAAAGGTTTGGTGTTGTGGCCTCCTGTGCTGGTCCTGGGGGAAGAAGATTTCATGTGTCAGCACCATTGCATCCACCAAGACCCTGCCTGTAAATTAGTTTATGATTTTCCCCCTATCTACCATGACCAGGGGAAATGATAGGAACCATGCAGGGCAGCTCTGGAATGACAGAACTTCTCTGAGGGGTGGCACAGTGGCTCTGTGGTTAGCACTGCTGCCTCACAGCACCTGGGACCCGGGTTTGATTCCTGCTTGGGCAATGGTCTGTGTGGGGTTTGCACATTCTTCCCTGTGTCTGCGTGGGTTTCCTCTGGATGCTCCAGTTTCTTCTCACAGCCCAAGGGCATGCAGTTATGTTAGTCTGGCCATGATAAATTTACCATAGTGTCCAGGAATGTGCAGCCTAGGTGGATTAGCCATGGGAAATGCAGGGTTACAGGGATAGGGCAGGGGGTGTGTCTGGTGGGCTGCTCTTTGGAGAGTCATTGCAGACCTGATTGGCCAAATGGCCTGCTTCCCCACTATAGGGATTCTATGAGTAATCAAGAGTCATTTAAAGATGGTGCAGGCACATGGGAGAAAGGTTAGTTCTTGATTTTGGGGGTTTATGATTACAGTTACTTAATATACGCAGTCGACAACTTGTAGGAACTCATGATCATTTATTATATTTGTTAAGAAACAGCAGTTTATATTATTTATTTAATTAATTAGTTAATTAGGCAAAGAAAGCATACGACCCTGACAAATGAGAACACTTCACCAATCTCAAAGCTGTCCTGTCGATTGGATGAATGGGGTTGGTGGGTTTGAAGTGGTGTCTTTGTCTTTATGCTTCCCGCATGCTAATGTAAGTTTTTTGTCTAGTCTTCTTCCAGGAACGGAGTACTCATTTCTGACTTGTACCTCACTCTCTCACCTATCTCAGTTAATATTTCTTATTTTGAGGGTGGCCATTTTCACTGTCACTTGTCTAAACCGTCTTGGCCAATGACCATGGGCAACTGCTCATCATATTACAATGACTGCTACCCTTTGCCCACCTCCAATTGGAGGTTAGTTTTCACTCCTTTTAAAAAGAAAACCTTCCTATTTTCAAAACATTGCCCATTGAATCTTTTGCTTATGCTTGTGGAAGGCTAGTTACTATGGTAATACAGTTAAATGAGGTTTCATGCTACACAGGATATACCACATATGGAGTACTAAGTGACAAGTTGTCTTGGGATGCCACATGGTAAGATGGGGCTGCATTCAGACATAAGGGACACCATGGAGCTGCATAGGTACCATAGTTAAGGAGGCCAATTTGGTAAGATAATGGTAAGAAATTTTACTAGACCTTGTTGTGAAAACCCTCATAATAATTCAATGCAACTTGGATTTTGCAAAAAAAAAAGCACAATTCAGCATGGCACTACCAACTAAATTGTTGGCACAGATTTTTTGCTTAAATTTCTGGAGTTACAAATTCGAATTTCTTTTTTAAATTTCCAAGGATACTTTGGAGGACATGTTTGCAAACAACAACTCTGTATTGCACAAGGCCTTTCTCTGCTTGTCCACTGACCGTAATGACAGGTTCTGCATAGATTTAGAGATGTAGACACAGTGCTTGCCCTGTGTACAAATTGAACTCATGCCAGCAATCCATATCTTAGTAAGCTATTAGCCACATTGGTATAGCTATTCAACTTGCTTTATCGAGATATTCTGAAGGATGAGATGAACTTGATGACTTGAGAAATCACAGAATTGAGATACCAGCCTAGTTGTAGTACATTATCATTTTTAATGCGTATTTGAGAGAAGCTGCCTTAATTTTGAGGGCAGTCATTTCACACAGTTGGAAATCATAAGGGTGTCCTGTCACAGAAGAGCTGAATTAATTTTTGGGCATGAAAGGTCTTTAACTTATCCCTCTGTCATCCCTGACAAATTTCTCTGAGTACCTTTTAAGTTCTCATAACCATGAAAAAAGCAGCCAAGAGCCTTCAGATGTGTTTGGCATTTCAATTATACACGACTCACAGATTAAATCCCCAGAAAGTTTTCCTTTGATGTCTTTTCATTTTCAATTACAATGGAATTTTAAAAACTATTAATAGTTTATATCATAGCCCCTTCGTTTTTCCAAATTTAGAATTTTCTATTATTTCTAAATGTGCAGGACTAATGAGAAATTCTTACTGTATGCAGCAATCGGAGTGTTAAGGATGGTGAACACAGATACTTTTGCCTTCTCCTTTCTTGTGATAAAACATCATTTGATTATCTTCTTTTTAAAAGATGTAGCTGTAAGTGTGAACCACTGGTAAACAATAACTTGCACTTTTAGAACATCTTTTTCATGGAAAAATGATTCAAATCAATTGATTATCAAACCAAATTTCAGAATATCTGCAGACAGAGATATTACAGGAGCTTGGTCACAGCAGGAGGTTTTAGGGAGTGTCTTAAAATAATCATAATGTAGTGAAGCAGAGAGGTTTGGAGAGGAATTCCAGAGTTTAGGACCTGTGAAGACAGCTGATGGTGTGGGTGCAGTGGTGGGTGAAGAAGTTTGAGATATGCAGAGTTCTTCGAAGGTTAAGTTAAAGCAAAGTGCTCCTCTACATTGATGAGACCAAATGCAGACTGCATGACCAGTTTACAGAATACCTCCATGCTATCCAGAAGAATGCCTCAACATTCCAGTCACTTGCCATTTAATGAACCATCTGGCTCCCATTCAAACATCTCTGTCCTGGGCTTGCTACTGTGTTCAAGTGAAGCCCAACACAAATTTCCACTTGGGTACTTCACAACCTTCAGAACCAACATGGAGTTCAATAGCTTCCAGCCATGAACTCCGTCCTTCATTTTGATGAAAACTCCTTCCTCCGTTCCTTGTTTGTATGTGTTTGCTGTCAGCAGAGTTGACCCCTTATTTTCTACTATTCACACCACTCTCGAGTGACTGTCTGTGTGGAGTTTGCCCATTGTCCCTTTGTCTGCATGGATTTCCTCCAGGTATTCCAACTTCCTCCCACAGGCCAAAGATGTGCAGGTTCAGTGGATTCACCATGGTAAATTGCCCATAGTGTCTGGGGATGTGCAGGCTATGCGCCATAGCCTTGGGAATAGGGTAGGAGAGTTGGTCTAGGTGAGATTCTTTTCAGAGAGTCAGTGTGGACTCGATGGGCTGAATGGCTGCTTCCACAGAGTAGTGATTTTATGATTCTATAATTCTATCATTAACATCCTACTACCATTGATAATCACTTTGTGTTTTGCTCTGGACAATCTTCCCAGCTGTTCCATTTGCTATTTCTTCTTTGTCAACAGCATAAAAGCCGTCATTTTATAGCCCCTTGTAAGGAGTCATATCACAATCAATGTGTTACTTCTGTTCCTCTCTCCATAGATGTTGCCTGACCTGCTGAGTTTCTCCAGAATTCTCTGTGTTTATTTCAGATAATGTTGGACTCGGGTAGGTTTCATAGACAACAAGGATTGTTCTATTGTCAGCTTGTTTCCTCCTCCAATGAGAAAGGCAGGTATAAGGGAGATGAAAGTGAGTGGCATAGGTGTTACTGATGGTGCCAAATGAGGAGGTGTCCTGATCGAGTGAGCATGCAGCGCAAAAGACATGCAGGATTAGAGGTGAGGGAGTTAGGGTGGGTGAGGGCAAGTGGGGAAGATGTTGTAGGCAGCAGTGACAGTGGTAAAGGATGAGCCTTGTTGGGTACAGTAGCAGAGATTGAATAAGTGTGAGGTATCAGAAAGAAAGTAATCACACTTGATCTGGGTTGAAGAACATTTTGAACTTCTTCTCCTGCATTGCTGATCATTCCTCCAGATAGCAGAGACTGCAATGACCCAGGTGGCAACTTCAGAACCAGACTGGCATAGTCTAGAGTCAGGGTCCCCACTGCTGGTCCTGGGGGAAGAGGATGTCTTAATAGTGCACTATGCCATGCCTGGAGACCTCCAGAATGTTGCCCACAAAACAGGGCATCAAATTTCACCTCGGTCATGTTCACGGCAAATAGCATGAACTGTGTAGAACTCCGGACTGACAATTATTGTCTAGGTTTATAACTGTGCTTTAAATATGGTACTGGAGCCAATAATGCTAGTCATCTCTGGGATATCCCAGCAGTGGCAAGTTGTTCTGGCAATGGTATGTGGTAAGATTATGCTAGAATTTAAAGTGACGCATGCCATCGGGCTAGGGTGGGTGACTGAAGTGAGATTGGGAAGATGTGTTGGAAATGCATTTGGCCTCAAAGAGAAAAACCTTTAAAAAAAACTCAATGCAACTGTCACTTAGTCAAAATAAAAGATTCGGTCCAGGGTTGTCAGTTCATACTTAATCTGTATAGAAGTTGACCGTGATATACTCAGATATTTATGACCATGATGTATATTAAGGTACTACAAAGAAGAGAATATTTGTACAGAACTATATTTATCATGTGTAAACATATTTTTAATGTTTATAAAAGCAGTACAAACATGCCTATTGTGAACATTTTGTACTCTTTGATAATGTGGGTTTACTTTCAGTGCAAGTACAAAATCTCTCTGAGTTGTAAAATGCTATTATCGAAACCAAAGGATGGTACAAATAAATGGGTAAGAGGAAGTGAAGTGCCATTTGCTCGAACCCAAAAACTGATGAAAGGTTAAGTCAGTCAACTGGGAAAAGTGCTTCAGCAAGATTGAATTGTGGTTCTGACATCATTGTGATTGATTGGTTAGCTTTGTTGTGGCTTAGCTATCGATCTGCTGTTCAAAAATAAGGATCATGAATATTAGAAGTGTTCAACAACACCTCCCTTTCATTTAGTAAAGAGCCAGCCCTGTCTGGAATTGAGTGATCCAGGCTCATCAACCAGCCTGTCACACCAAGGAGGTAGAAAGGACAATGTGATAAGCCACAGTTGTTTCAGTGTAACAGCCAGCATTCTGGTTCCTAGTCCCTGTGTAGTAATTTCAAATAAAGAATGATTGGACAATCTTTATTGCTGCTTAAACAGGTAGCCAAAGATTAGGGAGGTGGAGGGGCATTGATAAACCAAAACCTAGCATGATGCTATCCAAGAGAACACCAAATAAGAGATTTTTCTTCTACAAAACTATTCAAAGCAGAGAAACCCATAGCATACTTTATTGCTAAATATAAAGAATGAAGATATTCTGGATTGCTACTGATTGTGATTTGATCAATACTTTAATCATATTCGTGTCTCCCACATTAAAACGTGCTTGTGGTGCCGTGGTAGTGTCCCTACCCTGGACCAAGAGAATCAGATTCAGGTCCTACTTGCTCCAAAGTATGTAATAATATCTCTGAAAAGGTTGATTGGAAAAATAGGTATAACTCTGTCCCACCCCAAAGAGTTTTGTGAATGATCCTGAGGACAGTGGCTGCAGTTGGGCTTTTTTTAGGCTTGACAGCTTGTCCTTCAAGATTCAGTTACATGTTCATGGCTGTGTAATTTATCAGTAATCCTGCATTGTTTATTGTTTTTAAATTAACCTTTTTGACCAAATGTTGTTTCTGAATTAAAATAAAACAATATTTGTTCAAGAAAGCTATATCCAAAAATACTTGATCCTGTACCCTATGGGGAGATTATAGCATTTATCCAATATTGAATTTATCATACATTTTCATTTGGTTCTTCAGACAGTTCTGTGGTAGGCTGTTAGTGTACAATCCAAACCAGAATTCAATGGATTTGGATGTATAGGCATTAATTAACTCTTCTAGAAAGAAGGATGCGCATCAAATCGCACCTTTCACAACAACCTAAAGGCCCAAAGTATTGTCACTAATGTATGAGATACACAGCCCTTCATGCACGGCGAACATCACCATACAGCATCTCTACATAACAGATCCATGTTCACTCATAATATGTTCCCCAACTCAGTGATATTATTATCCTTTCAGCCTGAAACACAGCACATTGGCTATCTAATGAGCTATGCAGCCATAATGCCCTCAATACCAACTTGAGTCTATATATTCAGTTAGTCTGGAAAAAGCATTGTAATGTAACAGAGCATATTGAAACAAAGGATAACAATTTGAAGATGGAATCTTTAAGCATACAGAAGTAAGAGTAGAACATTCAGCCCATCTACCTACTGAAATGCTGGACATAGGACAAGATATCACAGACGACAGAGTGTTGGATGGATTAATGACTAAAGATTGGCCCAACCTTGTGCTTTCTCACTGGCTCAGATATGTGCTAGCTTTTGATAGAGACTACATTATTTTTGATCATGTCAGTGCAATAATCTTGGGATCCTGTTCCAGGAGTCAAAGTAGATATCAAAGCTCTAAAATGAAGTCTTTAGAATGTCTTTTGGCCAGCAGGAGGGCGGCCCTGTTGGTAAGCAAGCATCAAGCATCCTGCTATAATACAAGCCCAAGTCAGTTGTGACACCTCACTATGGTATGAACATTTGGCATGCCGGCTTGGGTGAGCATGCAATATTTGGCATTTTGTCTTGCCATATAATCTTCAGAAGCTCCCGAAGACATGTCAAAGTGTAAGTGTTTAAGATTCTTTGCATGACACTGGTACACAGTTCAAGTCTCGTGAGTGAGGAGTAGAGTGGGCAGGACTTTTGCTCTACAGACTTCCATTTTGATAAGGAGACTGACTCCTCTTTATTTCCAGACTGATATTTGAAATTTGCTAAAGGCTTCTCTTGGCAATTCATGCATGTGCCTTCTGGAGCAGCTGATACATTACTTCAGTTCTCCTTATCCTGATCTAAGATGGAAGTGGCTGCATGCATTAGCAAACAAGTCCTTGCTACATTGAATGCTCAGCTTTGAACCATCAGCTAGTGGGTAGTCATTAGCAAACAACAAAGTGCATTATTGGAGACTTCAGTACCTGCCTGGAATTCTCCCAGATTGAGCAGCTTCCCGTTAATCCAATATCTAGTTTGATGTTGGAATCATCATCCAGGAAGCCTTCAGAGAGAACTACAGAGTAAAACACCCTGAAGAGGGTTAGTACTAAAATGCAAGCCCATTAATGACTGGGAACACGTTAGAAAGTCAAATCACATCCAAGGTGCACACAAACTTGTTATCATGGAACTGTTTAATGAACGGCTGTGATAAGTTATTCAGGGCAGCTGGATTTTTTTCATTACCCTCAAAGTCCCTCACAGTGACTACGTCAAAGGTACAGATTCCTAGTCACATAACACAACTGGGAAGGAAAGTACCGGTACTTCTGTGCTGTTTGTTTACTTGCACTTCCCTGATCCAACTCTTCCTGAGTGGAATTGTATTTTGTGGCTTTCAAATTATCTCACATAGTAAAATTGAAATTTCTTCTCTTCACTCATGGGACCCAGGTGTCATTGGCTGAGCCAGCGTGTCCCTATTTGCTCTTGAGAAGGTGGTGATGAGCTGCCTTCTTTAACTATTGCAGTCCATATGCTGTAGGTAGAACCACAATGTCATAAGAGAGGGAATTTCAGGATTTTGACCCAGTGACAATGAGGGAATGGTGATATATTTCCAAGTCAGGATGGTCAGAGGCTTAGAGGGGACTTGCAGGTGGTGGTGTTCATATGTATCTGCTACCCCTGTCTTTCTAGATGGTAGTGGTCGTGGGTTTGGAAGATGCTGTCTAAGGAGCCTTGGGAGTTACTAAAGAGCATCTTGTAGATTTTGTACGCTGCTGTTACTGAGCATCGATGGTGAAGAGAGTGTATATCAAATATTCCATTAGTGACCAATATATATTTTCCGTGAACATGGGAAAAGATCACTTAGATTGTGCAAATTGTTGTGTCACTCAGGTCTTCATTCAGGTTCTGCATAGCACTGTTTGATAATGGTCAACTAGGGTTGCATATATTAGTTAGTAGTTCTTGGTTTCAGATTGGAAAATGCTTGAAATAGAGACTATTTTGATTCTAAATATGTACGGATCATTTCAGAACTGAAGCATGTTGGATACTGAACTTTGAATTGTGTCTTTGTAGCAAATAGTGGATGCAAAATAGGTCCGTTTGGTTAAAATAGCCTACAGGGAGGTTATGACTGTCAAAACTCTGTCTTATATGAATAGTCACATTACATATAACTGATGGGTTGTCTTCAGACTATTGAACTGTCTCTTTACATTCAATACTTGTAACAAAAAGGTGATATGTATGGCATCAGGAGACATTGACAAATCTGTGGGGTCTTACAAAAACAGCTAATTTGACAAATTGAAAGGCAGAGAATAGCATGCACTCTGTGGCATAGAGAAGTGAGAAACATATAGCTATCTGAGGGCCCTGATACAGGCAGCTACTGATCTCATTGCTGAGGTGCGCTAAGTAGGATGACTGTTACTTTTCCATGTGAGGGGAAATTGAAAGACAAATTCATTCAGCCACTCAGGGAAAAACAGCATTGTTTAAGACAAGAAGTCAGAGTGAATATTCCACCCTCTCTAAGCTGTGGATGTCAAATGATGGCATGGTCAGGAAGGCAGTAGTGGGAAATAATGAAAGAAACTATCTGAAAGAAATCACAAAGTAAATGTTCAGTTAAGTGGATCTGCTAATTGGTTCCTGATATCTTTCCTCTGCTGATGAGTAAATACACAAGCTTAAGAAGAAACTGCTGACTTTATGAGATGCACAGTGTTATGTCTCATAGTCAACAAGTCAGTATACTTCAATCATACACGCTCATAAAATTTTCAATGTGTCAAGTGACCTAAGGCTGCAAAGATTACATACTCTATGTTATCACGGGGGGGGGTCACTTGGTGCATGACACCCTGCTGTAGGAATGCTGCTCTTCTTAACCTATCGTCTTAATGTTAGCCCACTGATGTAACTGAGGACTGCAATGCTTACAAATTACAGCTGGTTGTAATAAATGTCTGTTGAATCCCACAATATCCATGCCCAGGGAGATAACATATATTTTGCTGCATCAGAAAACACACCCTGCCAGAGGCAATAAATCACGCCTGAATGTTTGAGTTGTTTTCTGGAAGTGTATGCCAATTTTTTCCTGCCTTCTCTTGAACAGTGGTACCATTGATGATAACAGCCCACCGGTACCTGAGCTCACATCATTGAGGCCAAGAGAGATTTGTTCCATATTCCATTATTCCATGTTTAACGATAATAACACTGGGCCATCATCTCCTATTACTAATTATTGTTATTGTTGTATATCTGAAATCAAGTGGTATATCTTAGTGCAGAAAAATAGGAGGATGGAAGTGGCTCTTAGAATCAGCAGCATGTTTTGCTCTGTTGGTGTCCTTTTCTTTGTCAATGGAAGGCTTGCTGTGTCATTTAGATTAGCACTTATCCAGAAGCCAGGCATAAAGAAGGTATTAACATGGATCATTGTTAACCCATGGTGTTCAGTTAAGCCATTTTATGTCAACCACATATACAGAGCTTTGAGAAATTCAATGAAATTACATGGATGTTTTGAACAGAAGCTAATTGATATTCCTTTCCCAGTGTGTGGAAAAATGATTTTTACTATGCTGCTGAGAACTATAGTTTGTGCTGGTTTGGCATGATTAATGCAAACAAAAGTGAAATTTATCATGAACATCAGCAAAGAAATTCACAATCAGTATTTCATGACAATTATTACCATCCATTTTAACAAGGCAGCAAGGTGGATGAGAAGTGCAGATCTCTGGTCCTTTTGACAATCGACAATCACCTTCCTGAAGATGTCCATTGTACCTCCAGCCACTTGCAACACAGCCCACATGGTGCACCATCTTGAGAAGTGTGCTGTGTGGTCGTCTCCTTCAAGTGCCAGAAGTGACTGATCTGGTGACACCACAATGTCAGACAGTGACTGGAATAGCTGACATGATGCCCATTTTCCAAATTTGGGCTATTCCAGAACTTTGAATGAGTTTGCACTTCATCACAGACCAAACATTCAGTTATAAGTGGGGCCTGCAACAAATGATGATGTGCTTCTGCTTTTGCTAAGCATCTGAAATTACTCAGGGGCATTTTTGGAGTTTTAGAGTGTGAAAGACCATATATTTGTTTCATTTCTTAAGGCTATAAAATGAAATGAAACATAAACAGAAATTGCTGAACAAACTCAGCAGGTCTGGCAGCATCTGTAGACCGTGCTGTTTCTCAGAAGTCACTAAACTCAAAATGTTAATTCTGCCTTCTCTGCAGATGCTGCCAGACCTGTTGAATTTCTCCAGCAAATTCTATTTTTGTTTCCAAATTCCAGCATTTGCACTTGTTTGTTTTGTTAAACTGACATGGAAATTGGATTGCTATAATTGGAATCCAGGAAAGTTTAGCAACTTGAAAATTAGATGTTGCTTATTGTTGAGCTATGAAAATGCTTTTGGAATTTTTAAGAGGGATAATTTGAGATTGAACAGCACTGAGAATCTTTCAAGTTAGGAAAATTCTACTAGGCAGCAACTCTTTATTCATACAAGAAAGGGTATAAGTTCACCTGATCAACCATTAAATCAAGGATAACTTTTACTGTACAGACAATAGCATCTCATCATTGCGGTCTGAACTTTTGATCTTCAGAATTTTGCTTACCCTATCTGAATTCATTCCATCCATATCTGACTTAATCATAGTTGAGTTTGTGTGTTATTGAGGTTTTGAAGCAGTGAAGTTTAAGTTGCATAATTTAGAAATTTCTTCTTTCCACTGTCCTTATTAAAGTTGTGTGTTCCAATAGATACAGGCAACCGAGGGTTGCAAATACGTTCCATTCTTGAGTCCATTTGCAAGTCCGTCCATATATAAGTCAGAACACAATGCAGGACAATATAAAATATTCATTCATAAGTACTAGGAAACATTTGTATGTCACATCTTTAAAATTATACCCAAGTATGGGATCACATTCATAAGTACAAACATTTGTAAATTAGACAATCATAAATTGAGGACCCCCGTAGTTTTTTTTTATGCTGAAGAAATAATGCTGTGAAGTTTTTTTGTCGTTGTGATTTAGAGGTGCTGGTGTTGGACTTGGGTGGACAAGGTCAGAAATCACATGACACCAGTTTATAGTGCAACAAGTTTCTTTGAAAACACAAGCTTTCGGAGCCTCACTCCTCCTTCAGGTGTTAATGGGAGAAGTGGTATCAGACACAGAATTTATAAGTAAAAGATCAAAAAGTCACACAACTGATGAGGATGTATTAAACACACCTAAGATGCGGTTAAATCTTTAATCAGGAGGTTTTAATTGATTAATATGTATATGTAAATCCCCAAATTTCTTTCAAGTCACTGCCCTGAGAGAACTACTAGTTTTATCAGTGTAAAGAAGAGGTGACATTTTAAGTCAGACATGTTAGATGTAAGGCCTTGTTTAGAATCTGTTTGTGTTTTGGTTTGGAGTCTGACTGGTTTTATTTCTAAGGTAGGAATTTATGAAATGCCACATTGACTGACTGTCTATAAATTGTATACTTTTTGAACAAAATAGATTTGACAAAATGTTTCAGAGATAGTAGGAACTGCAGATGCTGGAGAATCTGAGATAACAAGGTGTAGAGCTGAATGAACACAGTAGGCCAAGCAGTATCAGAGGAGCAGGAAAACTGATGTTTCGGGCCTAGGCCAGAAATGGGAGAGGGGAAGGGGGTACTGAAATAAATAGGGAGAGAGGGGGAGGCAGATAGAAGATGGAGAAAGGAGAAGACAGGTGGAGGGGAGGCAGACAGGTCAAAGAGGTGGGGATGGAGCCAGTAAAGGTGAGTGCAAGTGGGGAGTTAGGGAGGGGATAGGTCAGTCCAGGGAGGACGGACAGGTCAAGGGGGCGGGATGAAGCTAGTAGGTAGGAGATGGGGGTGGGGCTTGAGGTGGGAGGAGGGGATAGGTGGGTGGAAGAACAGGTTAGGAAGGTGGGGACAAGCTGGGCTGGTTTTGGGATGCGGTAGGGGAAGGGGAAATTTTGAAGCTTGTGAAGTCCACATTGATACCATTGGGCTGCAGGGTTCCCAAGCGAAATATGAGGTGCTGTTCCTGCAACCTTCAAGTGGCATCATTGTGGTACTGCAGGAGGCCCAGGATGGACATGTCATCTAAGGAATGGGAGGGGGAGTTGAAATGGTTCGCGACTGGGAGGTGCAGTTATTTAGTGCGAACCGAGTGTAGGTGTTCCCCTCCCCCATTTCTGAAGAAGGGTCTAGGCCCAAAACGTCAGCTTTCCTGCTCCTCTGATGCTGCCTGGCCTGCTGTGTTCATCCAGCTCTACATCTTGTTATCTTTGACAAAATGTCACCTCTTCATTACACTAATAAAACCTTTAGTTCTCTCAGGGCAGTGACTTGAAAGAAATACATATTAATCAATTAAACCTTCTAACTGAGTAAAGATTTCATGGCATCTTAGGTTTTTTTTAATACACCCTCATTGGTTGTGTTACCCTTTGATCTTTTACTTATAAATTCTGTGTCTGATGCCGCCCCTGTCACTAACATGAAGAAGAAGCGAGGTTCCAAAAGATTGTGTTTTCAAATAAACCTGTTGGACTATAACCTGGTGTCATGTAATTTCTGTTTTTGTCCTCAGTAGCAGTCAGTAATGCAAATTGGTCATTTTGGAGATCATAGTCAGATTTCATACATTTATATGTGTTGTGACATATTGTAGAACCATGGGGCTTAATTATTGGTGCAGATTTCCCAGTTAAGTCATGACATCAATGAATTTCTGGATTGAGCAATTAGTGTTGCAGCATCCCCACAGGATGGGCAGTTGACCTGTTCAAAAGGGTATGGATTCTGCAATTGCTTCTGGGTCTGCAGCGTGAAAGGACAGAAAACAGAGCCTATAGAGATATCAAGCTCTGTACTCCACCCTTTGCCAATATGGACCACAATTCCATTAAACTCTAACATTGATGGTGTGGTCTGGCAATTAATCTAGCACCTCATTGTGCATGTTCATCTCAAGTCTCCTGTCTTCAGTGAGGTGCTCAGTCTTAGGCTGCAATCCTAGAAAGGAACTGGCAGTATCAAATATTAGTGTTGTTTTTCTCCACTATTACCAATGCATGAAGGTGACAAATCATGATCCCCATGTGTAAATAATGAAACAGGACAATTTTTAGTCCACAGTTGGATAATCCAAATAGTTCCAGTGAATCATGACATTATCTGAGCAAAATCACAAGATCTTGTTTAGCTGTGTAGGAATTCTATTTAACATTCTGCTACCGGATGATTAATAGAACAGGTTTAATGAGGAGAAAGTTGTTCAGCTTTTGTATACTGGCTGTATAACAGTTTAAGAATTTATTTTTAATGCTGAAAAGTATAAATGTTAACGTAAAAAAGAAACTGGAACTGATTTTCTTCTCATAACAGTTAGTCTACTAAAGAAAGCATGACCTCACCGTTTTTAATGATTTACTGATTTTGTTTTGTTTGAAAGGTCCAGTGGTCAATGAGACTTTAATATCACGTCAGTCTGAACCATTAGATATCATAGACTCTGTCTAAATTACAGATTTCAAGTGTATTCCAACCATATGAATCAAGAGTTATCTCCTGGTTTTGTTAATACAAAATCTGGAATTTAGACCTCAGTGCAGATATCACTAAATATCTAAATTTGAAAATCTAACAATGGCAATAAAAGGGCAAAATGTTGGCACATATCCATTATGGTATGCAACAACACTAGAATTGTGGTAATGTCACTGAAGTAGTAATCCAATGGTCCAGCCTAATATTATTGGGACATGAGTTCAAATTCCCCTATGGCAACTTTGGAAATTTGGATTTCATTAATAAATCTGCAGTTGAAAGCTAGTCAAATAAAACTACTACCAATTGTTGTAAAACAAGTTCATCTGTTGTCTTGAAAAGCTCAGCAGAGTTAACGTTTTGGGTCCGGTGACCCTTCCTCAGAACTGAGGAAGTTCTGAGGGAGGGTCATCAGACCCGAAAGTTAACTCTGATTTTTTCTTCACAGATGCTGCCAGACCTGCTGAGCTTTTCCAGCAACTTCTGTTTTTGTTTCTGATTTGCAGCATCCATAGTTCTTCGGTTTTCATCTGTTGTTTTACCTGGTCTGGCATCCTTGTAACTCCAGACCCACAGCAATGTGGTTGACTCCTAACTGTCCTCTGAAATGGCCTGGCAAGCTTCTCAGTTCAATGACAATTAAGGATGATGAACAAATGCACGATTTGCCAATGACAGCCACATCCCATGAATTAATTTTTTTTAAATCCTGAAGAATTTTCCATTTGTTTTCTGGGTGTTCAAATGTTCTTTTTCACTGTGTAGGTTATACCCAAGGATGAGGTTTTTCCAAGAATAGTCTGTTTTCGTGGTTTGACAACAGTTCCTCTGAAGTACTTTTATACAATGCGGAGCCTTTTCCATAAACTGTCTGTGCAGAAATGTAACTAAGGGTTTAAATACTTGCAGTAATCTTAGCACTATGCTTATGATTGTCTTGAGGATGGTTTCTATTACTTTGTTGTATTATTCCAATATGATTTAGGAACCATATATATTTATGCATAGGTATGCTTAAGTATTCAGAGTTTCACATCATTCCTTACTGCACTGTGGTCTTTCTGTGGAAGTATTAAGCTGAGTAACAGAGATTTAGATCTAAAGACCAATATTTGTGCCTGAGACTAAAAGATTCAGCACGCAGAGAGGCAAAAATTCCACATTGACAACATGTGGGATTTTGTATCTTCTTTTTAGCAGGTAGAATCTTTTGATGGCATTTTTGACCACTATACTACAGATTCTTGGGGCTTCAAGAACTTGATAGAGGGACTGTCTGGGGAGGTACTGCGCTATCAGCCCTGAAAGACTGAAACATTCACTATGAAATACTCTGAGGATCTGATGGAGAAGAGGAGAAGAACAGATATAGACCCTGCAAACTTTACAGCACTATGGAAAATCAATTCTACACCAAACACATTTTCAAGGAGATGTCAATGAAAATTCAAAAAGAGGAAACAAAAAATACCAGCTATGATGTTTGATATAGCATACAAAGTAAAAGGCATAGCCATACGTCTAAGCCAGAGAGTCCTGAAGATACACCAACAAATTCTATAAAGGTGGCTTAGGACTTCTCATTTATCTCCAAAGAGTTTGTAACTCAATATTCCCTTTTATCTAAGATTTGAGAGCTTTTGACATTTGCCTCAGCAGCATGGAGTTCTGTTCTCTGTGCAAGGGATTCCTGCAGGAATAATATTTGATAATGGAACTCAGTTCATTTTCAGAGAATTTAAGAGATTTGCCAAGAAAAAACAGACTCGATATCACTTCCTCATCACCCATTTTACCCTGGAGGACATGTTTCATAGATTACATGTTCACATGGTCAAGAGAACCCTCAGAAAATGCTGAAAGACAAAAGACCATCCAAATCTTACCTTAGCGCCATTTTGACCTGCATTTTCAAGACTTACATGAAATTACAGGCAATACTGACAGACCAGCGTTGCCAAGCAAATTACACACTCCAAAAGATCAAGAATAAATGACACAGCAATTACAGATTGATGCTCAGAAACATTCCAACAAACATGCCAAATCCCAGATTGAACTATTTGAAAAATGTTACATGTGCAGGATCAAATCATGAAAACTTGGAATCCAGCAAGACTTGATGAAGCTGAGACCCAAGGTTGTACATCATCAACAGGTAAGCAAATGAAAAGTGACAGAGTCCATAGTCATCGTAACGTAAGTTGGAGGAGCTGAAAAGTCATCAACACCAGCAACATAATTATTAAGCAAAACAATATCAACCGACACAGAGAGGAAATTCAATTCACAAAATCAACAAGAAGTGCCACAACATCAGCAGCATCAAGTACAACCTCTCTAAAGTGCGCAACATCATCAACACACCATACCAATCTATCGATGATAGTTATTGACCAATTCCATGAAATGGCTGCACAATACCCTATTGCACAAGCAATACCAGGAATACTGCTTTTGAGAAACAGAAAAACACATGAAGTTCTCAAAGTGTTCAAATTATTTATACAAGTCAATTTTAATCTTCTTTACTTTAGACAATACATAAAAGTTAACGTTTCAAGCAGTTATGTAAGTATTTATTTAAAGTAAGATGATGTTCTATTGTTATACTAATTCCAGTATGATTTAAGAGTTACGTGTTCACACATATATCAGTATACAGGGTGCTATTTCTGTAATGCAGTTTGCTTACCATGTGTCAGACTGCAGTACGTGGTGTGTTCGAAAAGACCATTCAAATAATCTCCAACATCTGAATTTAAATTTGTGATCATTTCAAATTTCTAGTATCTACAAGACATAACTGTACCACATTCAGTTTATAATAGAATTATAGAATTTCTACAGTATGGCAACAGGCCAATTGGCCCCACAAGTCCACACCGCCCCTCTGAAGAGCATTCCACTCAGACCCATTCCCCTACACTTGATTTCCCACATCTAACCCAAATATCCCTGGGCACCAGAGATAATTTAGCATGGCCAATCCACCTAGCCTGCACATCTTTGGACTGTGGGAGGAAACTGAAGCACCTGGAGCAAACCCACACAGACACAGGGAGAATGTGCAAACTCCACACAGACAGTCGCCCGAGGCTGGAATTGAACCCTGGTCCCTGATACAGTGAGTCAGCAGTGCTAACCACTGAGCCACCATGCCACCAAAAACTAGGAATCCCCATCCACGTCCATCCAGAAACCTAACGCTGTAACGAAGGAGCACCACTGTTTCTGCCTGGCTACAGTAGCAGATAGCTACAAACCAAAACAGTATTTTTCTTCACTTTCAATCAGTTAATAAGATGAAGCACAGGATTTGGCAAATACTAAATGTTCATTTCCTTGGACCTCATGAAGCAGTGGTGGTGTCCCTACCTCTGAAATGTGCGATGATCTGTCCAGATATGTTGATTTAAAAATAATTCAAGTTAGTTCATAAATGTACATACAATGAGAAAGTCTGTTATTCTTAAAAGATTTCAGAGGGAATATCAAAGTTGTTTTGATTTTGAAGGACCAAGTCATAGCTTATGACATAGAGAATTTAGTTACTTTTTTTGTTTCATATGAATTGTAAGTCAGAACTTCTGCCCAGTTAGCAAAAATACTCCAGTGTACTTCCACACTCTGGCAGATAGTCTCTTAGGTATCAGTTGCATTCTGTAAACTCTTTTGAAGTTTTTTTTTTCAGAGAGCCTTAACAACATGACACACATGCATATGTGTGCCTACAATGGGATAGACACAATCCACAAAATACAATAATTGGATGTCTGTAGAGGTACACAGTTCTCATCTCCAAATAAGCAGGTTTACTGGATATGTGTAACAAGATCATCATGAAAGGAACAACAATTCCTTCAGATACCAGAAGCCTTTAAGTTAATGCGATAGAAAAGCTACTTGATCTTTTGATCAGAAGGCATAGTCTAACTTTTGAGTAAATGAAACCAGCGGCCATGCTTTGCAACAGTACTTTTGATCTGAAATTGTAATACAATATCTATGAAGTCCACATTGATTTCAGCTCCGTTGTGTAATTAGTTTACCAAAAGAATACTCTTGAAATTGACATCTAATAACTCCGGTCTTAAATTAGGACCTGATGCATTCTGTAAAACCCTTGGTTTATCTTAAAATTATGAACATCTTTGTTGCTCATGCCTCATCTCAGGTTTATCAAGTCATTTTTTTATTTGCATCTTCCATGCACCAAGGACACCTCATTTCACAGAATCTGTACCACTGATTTTGTAGTCTCATCAACATATTCTCAAAGGAGATGTAAGCTGTACCTCAGTTTAGCATATTCAAATCCACAATTAACAGTAAAGCTTTGAAAGGAATATCCATTGCTTATGATCAACTTCAACTGAGAAATGGACAAGATATCAGTAACTCAATTTCGCATTTGTACACCTACAGAGAAAAACGCACATTATTGATTCTTGAGGATTTGTAGATATAAAGTACTAATTAAAGCACGTTTGCATTTTAATAATGATTTGAAACATGAGAAAGTTCATCAAATTTTTAAAAGAAAATAAATTTGTCAGTTACCTTATTGTGATTTGACATTAATCAAACAATGACAGAAGGGAATAACCAAGGTACTTGATTTTAAGTTTGAGTCAAAAACTGGTAGAAACATGAAAATATATATTAAATCTTGGCTTGATCAAGTAACTAACCACTTGAGTGAAACCTCACCTCAAATCCTTAGATCAGGGCAATCACCATATTGAGGGCAGGCAGCCACCACCCCCATAGACATTACTCGGATAGTGGGCTTTCTAATTATCCTGAAAATTGGGATATGCTACCCAAATGTTGACACTTGAGAATTCTGCTACTGATTTAAAGTTACAATTAACCACTCAATAATAGGTTTCTTTGGGAGGAACCAGCTAGAACATAAGAACTAGGAGCAGGGAGACATAATTCAACCTCTCGAGCCTGCTACACCATTTAATACCATCATGACTGATCTCATCTTGGCCTCACCTTCACTTTCCTTCCCGCTCTCCATAACCTGCCATTAATTAAAAATCTGTTCATCTCGTCCTTAAACTTATTGGGTACCTTGGCCTCCACCATACTCTGGGATAATGAATTCCACAGATTGCAAGAAGTAAATCACTAAGATAATATTTAGTTAAGATGCAAATCACGCAGTCTGTTAGCATGTCTCAGTAAGTAATGGTCACACCACACAGTTCTTGTGCTGAGAATTTGGATCTGGCAAATTTGCTTTACTAATTATGAACAAAAAATGAAACATAAAGAAACACAAAGCAGTCAAAGTTTTAAAGTAACACTGCAAAGACTTTGACTGAGATAAAAGGCCTTATTTTTGGCCCTGGGTTGAGGGTATAGTATGGGATTTAAAAATGGCCATCTCTTTTTCCGATTTTTGATCGGGGACAATGGGCTGCATTGGGAGTACAACCAGATTACCTACAAAGAGTGGTGGATGCTGGCAGTTTCTGATACATATTAGGCAGATAGTCTGCCCAGGAACTCTGGCACTGTGTTCAACGTTTGAACCTAAAAATACCCCCTGCTCTAACTCCCTCACTCCCATTTCTCTCTATGTCCCATTTATATCAAACCATGCCACCCATGACCCTGTACATATTTCTACAATCCCCATACACCAGCCCCAAACTATGCCCTCATTCATGACCCATTATACCCCTTGCTAATCTATCCACCTGTCTCCATCCCATTGCTTGCCAAAATCCCAGTGATGTCGTATGCACACATTACAACTTTCCATGGCCTTGCAACCATGCTGTGGTCCAAATCATCCCATGGGCCTTTATAGCTCCTATTCCTAGTAGGTGGAGCTGACCATCAAAATGAATCCTATTATATAATTTTGGAAATCAGCAACACAAATCCAATAATGGCTTTGGTCAACAGGAACACTGAAATACGTAGCACTTTTGAAAAAAAAAAGACTATACATTTTTGAGACAGTTTCCTGACAGCTTTAGCAGTCCAAATCATCATCCCAGTCATCAGTAAAGTGATAAAAAGTGTCACAACAGTGCTATTAAGCAGAGATAGCAGGAACTGCAGATGCTGGAGAACCTGAGATAACAAGGTGTAGA
>JAHRHZ010000009.1:45841481-45876341 GCA_024137785.1 Ginglymostoma cirratum
TGCTTGGCCTGCTGTGTTCATCCAGCTCTACACCTTGTTATCTCAGTGCTATTAAGCAGCTTTTGTTTCACAATAATCAACTCACTGGCATCCAGTTTAGGTTTTGCCAGGGCCACTCAGTTGGCAACCTCACTTCAGCCTTGATCAAAACACGGACAAAGGAGCTACACTCTAGGATTGAGGTCAGAGTGATCGTTCTTGATATCAAGGCTGCATTTGACAGACTGTGACACCAAGGTTAAAACTGGAGTCAATGGAAACCCAAAGAATACTCTCCATTGGCTGGAGTCATACATGGTACATAGAAAAGATGTTCATAGCACATGGAGAGACTTTTCACAATCCAAAGGAGTGCCTTACCTCCCCAGAAGATGCCTTGACACCAGATTCAAAGGGGTGTGCTGCTTCTCCAAAAAGGTACTGTGCCAATCAAAAAGAAACATACTCAGAACAGGCCTGCTGTTACCAGATTGAATCTGCAAATTCAGGGTCATTGGAAGCAGCTGATGTTTAAATGGTCTACATTCCCCAGGAACGGCACCTGTGCATAACATGCGCAGCCCCCAATCCTGGTGTGAGAGGTGCCATGATAGGGGGTGGGGACTGGGTCATTCCCAACTCCTTCTGGCATTTCAGCCCAAAGGAAAATGTGAGCTCATGTTTGGAAAGCCAGAGAACTCATTTTATTCAAGCCACGTAGAATGACCCACTTTTATGGAGAAGTGTGATGAATAGCGTAATTTGTAAATGAATACAAGTGTGACTGGTTGCATTGAATCTGTTCATAACTTGTTCTGTATGCACACTTTTCTGCCAATCACGGTAGTTTAATGATTCAGATCTGTTCTCAGCTCATGAAGCATTTGCTTGGCTGTTTTCAGAGTGTTTGAAGAAATACAAATGAAAAAGACATGAAGAAACAATTCAGTACGTTAGGGAGCATTATTGTTACTTCTGCACTGAGGCTTAAGCAGAGTTTCTCCCAAGACTCAGAGGTAAAGATAATCCAACAGGAATTAGTATCAAAAAAGAGAGTGATGGTCCAACGAATTAAAACATATATGGAGCCTGTTTCAAAACCAGCTCAAAGGAGTTCAGTATCTTCTCAGGTTCCTAACTCCCACATTCTACCCCTCAGAAACTTGAGGTTATCTAAAATTGCCAGTGCTTGCAGAATTGATCCCAGTCGAGCAACATCTTGTTTTTAAAATTGTTATCTTTGTACCCAAATCCCTCCCTATATCTTTAATGTAACCCTGCATCCCTCAAAATCTGGCATGTGTCAACCCTCCATTTTAATTTCTCCACCATTGGTGACCTTGCCTTCATTTGTTTCGGATGCAGGTTCTGAAATTCACTCCCTAATCCCCTCAATCACACGTTCGCCTTGAAGATGCTCCTTAAAATTTGCCTTTGACCAGGTTTTTGTCATTTGGACAAGAGTATCCTTTCGTGGCTCGGCATTTTTTTTTAATATAAAGCTCCTGTGAAGCACTTTTGGATGTTTCATTCTGTTAAAGGTCCGCGAAAAATATTTTGTTGGTAAAGTAGCAGAAATAATCCCTTAACATGACAGTTCCATTGTTGCTATTTTCTGAATAATTAGCCCTCTTGATATTTTGTTGACTGCTGTCTGTTCATTATGCTGACAATTGATCAAGGAAGCGTTCATGAATTATAGGTCAGGGTGATACTTGGACTGCATGTAGTCCCTGATAGTGGATTGCGTGAGGTAGGAACAATAGGTGATGGCATAATGTAACAAATTATCACTCATTTTCCCAATTAGATCTGTCAATTTTATGTGGATAAAAACAATTGGGAAGTCATGTTGCACCTGTATAGAACTTTGTTAGGCCACATTTTCAAATTTTGTGTACAGTTCTGGTCATCACACTACAAGAAGAATGCGGACACTTTGGATAGAGTACAGAAACAGTTTATTAGGATGATGGCTAGTTTAAAAGGTATTAGCTATGAGGAGAGATTGGACAAATTGGTTTATTTTCACTTAAATGTCGAAGGATGAGGGATGACCTGATTAAAAATCTACAAAATTATGAGAGGCGTGGATAGAATGGATAGTCAGAGTCTTTTTCCCACAGTAGAATTGTCAATAGCAATAAGGGATATAGGTTGAAGTTAAAAGTGGGTAATTTTAAAGGACATCTAAGACACAGTTTTTTTTACACAGAAGGTGTTAAGTGCCTAGGATGGGCTGCCAGAGGAGGCCATGTAGATGGATAGAATGGCCACAGTTAAGAGACATCTTGACAGATATATGAATAGGCAAGGAATAGAGTTATATGGACCAAAAAGAGGCAAAAGGTTTTTATCTAAAAAGGCATCATGTATCAGCATGGTCTTGGTGGGCCGAAAGGCTGTGCTTTACTGTTCTCTGTCCTTTGTATAAAACAGACAGCCAGCAACACACAAAATACCAGTCAAGATTTAAAGTATGCTGTAAGGAAATTTATGAGGAAAAAGGATTCAGGTTAATTTGAGGCTGGTGGATTAGGTAAATGTGGAAATAATCCAGGGTAGATAAATAGATTCACTGCGCAGGTGTTAATACAAAGAACAAAGAACAATACAGCACAGCAACAGGTCCTTCGGCCCACCAAGCCTGCACTAACACATTTTGCCCTTCCATACTAAAACTATCTTCTCTTATAGGATCCATGTTCCTCTATTCTCTTCCTATTCATGTATTCTTAATATGGCAGAGCAGCATGCAAACCCTCGTATAGAAGCCAGTGAAATAAAAGACTGCTAGGTTCAGGCAAAATGGTTGATCTACCCACCATTGTGCAGACTGGGTCACTGATAAAATTGAGATTGACAACATGGTTGAGAAAGAGTCACACATATAGCTTAATAGTGACTGAACAAAAGGTAAAAAAATACAGTCAAAACAGGAGGAAGCTTGTTCTATAAGACTGGATCAAATTGAAAAGCTGCAGGTAATTTTGACTTCAGATAACCATATGGCTTGGTTACCTATTTATTATTCCTGTCCTTCATTTAGACTGGAAATCAGATGGGGAGAAAAAGTTGTTTCATTTAGCAGACATAGCTTTATAAAGTTCCTCTAGTTACTCCAGTTGGTAGATGTAATGTAATATGGAAAAATGCGAGATTGTGCACATTAACAGGAAGAATTGAAGAGGTGAATATTATTTAAATAGAAAAAGACCGTGGAAAGCTAGGGAGTCGAGGAATTTGGGAGTCTTCATTGATAGTTCATTGGATAATGAGGAAGGTAAATGGATTATTGGTCTTTGTTTCAAAGGGAAAGGGGGATAAAAATAAAGAGGTCTTGCTAAACCTATTCAAGACACAAGTCAGTCCACACATAAAATATCTGTGAACAGTTTTGGTCCCCTTATTTGAGGGAAGTTATACTGACATTGAAGGCTGTCCATAAAGCTTGTTGGGCCGAGGGCCTGTTTCCACACTCTAGGGATTCTATGAATTTCTATGAATAACAGATTCTGTAGGTTGATTCCAGGTATGGAGGTACTGTCTCAAAAGGAGAGGTTGAGTAGGTTAGGCTTGTAATCACTGAAGTTCAGAAGAATGAGAGGAGACCTCGAAGACTTATCAGCATGTAGATTTGGAAAGGTTGTTTGCCCTTGTAGAAGAATCTAGGGACTAGAGGATATAATCTCAAAATAAGGGGTGGCACATTTAAGGCAGAGATGAGGAGGAATTTCTTCCCTCAGTACTGAACCTGTGGAGCTCTTTACCACGAAGAGCTGTCAAGGCTGGACCATAAAGTACATTCAAGGCTGAGGTAGACAGATTTTAATCAGTTAGGGAATCAAGGGTTATGGAGAAAAAGCAGGAAAGTGGAGTTGAGGATTATCAGATTAGCCATGATCTCATTGAATGGCAGAGTAAACCAGATGGACCAAATGGCCTACTTAGGTTCCTGTGTTTCATGGTTTTGGAAGAATGCTGTTTGTGTGGAGAGAGGGAAGCATTGAGGAGTTCAAGTTGAGAAACCATAGAGTCATACAGCAAGGAAACAGATTTTTCAGCTCAACTTGTCCATGCCCACCAATTTTCCCAAACAAAACTAATCCCATTTGCTTGCATTTGGCCCATATCCCTCTAAACCCTTCCTGTTCTCCAATCTTTCCAAAAGTCTTTTAAATGTTGCAACTGTACCTGCATCTACCACTTCCTCTGGTAGTTCATCCCACACACAAACCACCTTCTGTGTGAAAAAGATGCCCCTCAGGTTCCTTAAAAATCTTTCTTGTTTCACTTTAAAAATATGCCCTCAAGTTTTGAACTCCCCTACCCTAGGGAAAAAACCTTTGCTTTCACTTTATCTATGCCCCTCATGATTTTATAAACCTCTATAAGGTCATCCCTCAACTCCCTAAGCTCCAGTGAAAAAGGTCCCAGCCTATCCAACCTCTCCTTATAACTCAAACCCTCCAGTCCTGGCAATATCCTTGTAAATCCTCAATAATAACCTACTCCAACACCTCCTCACTCCCCCAATGTCCTAAGGAGGGTTGGAGGGCAAGTTTAGAACTTTATGAAGTGGGGAGTGCAATCTGAATGTGCAATAGGGTACTTATTACTATTTCAGTGGAGGCAAGTGGCAAGTCATGCATGCTACTTGAGTCATCTTGGAGAGCCAAAACACTTACTTAACATTCAAATCAGGTTCCTGTAGCACAATCAGGAGTTTGATTCAAAATTAAATACTGCTATCAGGGTTGCTGTAGCTCAGAAAATCCAACAGGAAAATAAAAATTGAGCGTTTTAGGCTCAAGAAATTCAGTCTTTATTATACACTTCTTGTGAGCCTGAAAGAGCAAGGTATTTTCTTCTGGCTCCTCAAATAAGCATTTGAATTCTCTCTGTCCTTCTCCATGGTTGCCTAGCTCTCCTGTTCTCCAATACCTATGGTTTGATGTGTAGTGCTGGGGTAACTGACTCAATCCAGACAGGAATTGTAACCTTGGATTAAATGTAAACTCTGTCAGAAGAGGCTCTCCTTCATATGAAGGCACAAACTCCTTTTCCAGTAGTTTGGTGATATTAATTAGAAAATGGAGAACTAAATAGTCAGAAAGAGACAGATTAGAATAAGCAAGGATGTACTTAATTTCAAAATTGTAGGTGCAATTTTGATAAATAAATGGAGAAAAGGGAACACAAGAAGAGAGAGGCTAGAGTATTGTAGGAAAAGTTTACACATAGAAGATGTTCAAGGCAAGGGTAGAAAGGAAGCCAAACGAGGTAAAGGCTGTGGTAAAACACCTCAGCATTAGGTAGTTGTTTGGATTTGGAGAACATTAGGTATTGGAACTAAAGCACATCCGAGGTCAAAGTAAATATTAAAAATCTGTCATGAGATGAAGTTAGGAAAAATCGAGTCAGAAGAAAGTGAAGAAGTGATGACTGGCCACGGACCTTGCTATCTGAACATAAGACAGACAATGTTTTGTGTTGGACTGCCAAAGGAGACAATGAATGAAGAAGTAATGAATTGATATTGCTTTGTATAGAGGTTGAAGTTAAACATGCACAGCATGTGGAAAAGGAGAAGGTTGCACTTTTTTGCCAAGAATAAAAGTTAGGATTTTTACAAATATTTCACCTTTACATGTCTATTATTGGAACCAGTTTTTGAACAGAAGCTAGCTGGATTGGAAATAAATTCTGTGTTTTTGGTCAGGGTGGGGCAGTCATGGAATACTGGACGGAATGGATTTTGGCTTGGAGTAAAATGTGAATTGCTAAATATAGTAAATATATCACCAACACAGCAACATGGCAGATGGCTGTGTAAATCTCTAGAGGCAGACTTCAAGAGGCAGAAATAAGGGTGATTAATTTTCCAGTCAGTTAGCATGATCATGTGATCTCACTGGAAACCAAATATCCTACAATAGATCTTTTTAGCTGCCGGAATGAAAATACTTCGCCTCTAATAACTCAATAGTTGTGGTTGACACGTAGGAAAGGCTTGTATTTATATAGCACCTTTCACAACCACCCAAAACATGTTAAAGGCAACAGCATACTTCTTTTGAAATAATGGTACTGTTAGAATGTAAGAAATATGATAGAACATTTGTGTACTTCAAGGCCCAAAAATCAATTATGTGATTGTGACTTGACAGACTGTTTTAGTGACAATAAATATTGACCAGAAAATCAGGGAGAGCTCTAAAATCTTCTTTGATATAGACCTATGATACCTCTTATGCAGTGAATGTCTTGGCTCAACAATTTTTCTGCTGCACTGGAGTGTGCGCCTAGATGATTTGCTCAAGAATTTTGAGTGGAAATTGAAGTCACAACTGAGCTGAGCTTGATAACCATTGGGCTGCATCAGCTCATGGTGATGTTGTTGCTCTCAGTTTGCATTAAACAATTTTACAAAGCCACGAATATCTGTTATGGAATCAACAAATTACAATTAAACTCCAGCTGCAGGCTTTGCTCCCCGCTTTAAACACAAGTTAACAACAGCAAGTAAACTCAGGGCACCTATTAGAAATTCTCTACTCCTTGCAAAATGCATGATTTATTGAAAGAAAACTATATGCAGAGAGCAGAGAGACAATCCAGTTGTTCGTGTCTGCTTAAAAATCAACTAATCAAGCAGTTCTCAGGGATGTTCAACATGGTTCATCTGAAAGATGTTTAGTTTGGATTGAGACTCATAAAATATATTATGAAGGTCAAAACCACAAATATTTTATGTTTTTGCAAATCTTTGTAACATGGAATCAGCCGTTAGATTTTTTTTGCAATCTATGGAATTTTTCAATCGCAGAGAATAACAAAACTCTAAAGTCCATCAGAGCTTGTATTATGAGTGCAAGCTATTCAAATTGATCCACTGAATCCAAACTTCATGTTTTGCAGTCACCTTGAAATGTTGATGTATTTTACTGAATAAAGAACCCTTTCTGCTTGCACCTCTCATTTCTTTGGTTCCTGCATTATATTTTAATTCTTTTATCCTTAGAGGAATTGTCTACCAGATTTTAACTCGGAGTTGTTATAGTGCTAAGCGTAATATACTCATAGTGTGTTTAAATTATATATGCAGAAGTGATAATTCTAACAAAGTGTGTGTTATATGCTGACATGTGTACGTAAGCCGCAGATGTTCAAATAATTTGGCCAGGGTGATCAAATAATGCCAGTAATTCTGATTTTCCCAATACAGCCAGCGTTAAATTTAATGTAGTGTGGTTTGCTGAGGATTGGTAACTTCAGACAACTAACCTTGCCATCATGGAGATGTACCAGTGACATTCCCTTTCTATCATTAATCCATGACCAGCAGGCTAGAGAGAACTTCATAGGAATGCAATTTTACCTTTGCCAAAGCCTTTTAAGCTCACTTCTTAGAAATCATCAGCAGAAAAGAATAGAATAAAGCATGCTATTAAGGTAGCACCAATTCATAATTCACCATGTACTTCACTGAAAACATAGATACCATAACAATCACAGAGGTTTTCCCCATTACCAGCTAGAAGACATGATCTCTCAAGCCACTTAGCCAGAGGCAAATGTAAGGCTGTAATAAATTGCAGCTGGAATGTCTACATTCCTGTGGATGTAATAATGTTTTGCATTGAAAATTTCTAAATTGTGCTTCTGATTGAATCTTTCCATTCATTTCATCACAATACTGCAAGAAGCTGGTGTGACAACATGTAGTCCTGATGTTCTATGCAAGAATAATTGTATTTACTTCATCATGGATATTATACAGTTCCCAGATACAACAGGAATGGGTGATGGTAGCATAGTACTTATGAAACTGAATTTGTAGCCCAGAGACCTAAATTAATGTCTCAAGAACATGGGTTCAAATCCCACCATGACAGCTGAGGGAATTTAACCTCAAGTAATGTATAAATCTGAAATAAAATGTTTTTTTTTCCATTAATAACGAGGTTTATTCTCGAATGGTAGAGGAATCGAGGGTTACATGGAAGGGGCAGGAAAGTGGACATGAGGAATGTTGGATCAGCCCTGATCCTGTGGAATAACAGAACAGGTTTAAGGGGCCAAATGACCTATTCCTATTTCTTATGGAACGACTGAGGTAAAACCAGTCTGATTCACTGATGTCCTTCAGGCTGACTCCAGACTTACAACTACTCAGTCAAAAGGCCCACTCAACTACTTCGTCACATGTGCTTCACCACTACCTGCCCAAAAACAGCTGGGGATGGGCAATGAATGTTGGGCTTGCTGGCAACACTTTATCACCAGAAAAAAAACGAGATTTAAAAAGCACCCAGAGAAATGATTTATAAAGTTAACCCTGTGAAAGTTCACTTCCCTTGTGATGGAGCCTGGACTGAAAAGTAGATGGGAATACAAACATATGAATTAAGTGCAGGAGTAAATTGAGCCTGCTCCACCATTCAACATTTCATGGCTAATCAGTTTACTCCACATCCCTGTCTGCCACCAATGACAAGAGGAAAAATCCTCTCTTCAATAACTCTATAAACACCCCTCAGAATCTTAGATTTTTCAATCAACTCAACTCTTACAATCAGCTCTTCTATCAACGGCAGTATTTTACCGCCTACCACGTCAGTTCTTATTTTTCACAATAACCTTGGATGTGGCACTTTGCTGAATACCTTATCCATATCTTTGTTAACTTTTGCTGGAATTTCAGCAGATATAGACCTAGCCTGTCAAACCTTTCCTGGTGAAAAAGCCACCTTTTGTAGGTATTAGTCTTGTAAACCTTGTCTAAACTGCTTCCAATGCATTTACATCCTTCTGTAAATAAGGAAACCAGTACTGTACACAGTACTCCAGATGTGGTCTCACCAATGCCCTGTGTAACAGAAGCATAACCTCCCTACTTTTGCTTTCAATTGATATTCTATTAGCTTTCATAATTACTTGCTCTACCTGCAGTCTAACATTGTGCGATTCATGCACTTTGGCGTCCAGATCCCTCCATATCTCAGGGATCTGCAATCTCACACCATTTTAATAAAGTGCTTCATTTTTATTCTTCTTGCCAAAATGGCCAGTTTTACATTTCCCTACATTACACTCCATTTACCACATGTTTGCCCACTCACTTGAAATATCTGCATCCCTTTCTAGCCTTTTTTATCCCCTTCACTTTCCCACCTATCTTTGTGTTACCTGCGAATTTAGCGAAGTACCTGCCATTCCTTTACCCAAATCAGTTGCATAAATTGCTAGGGCTCCACAAACATTGGAGCCCTAGCAGTGGTGCCTGTGACACACCACATCTTGCCAAACAGAAAGTGATCCATTATGCCTACTTTGTTTCCTAGCAAGCCAGTCTTCTATTGAAGTGTCTACGTTACCTCCAACACCATTAGCTTCTATTTTCTGCAATATCTTTTAATGTCTCACCTGATTGAATAGCTTCTGAATGTCTTTGTTAATTTTGAAAATATGTATAGAAATTCTTCTTTCTATTTCTAGCTGGGTTTCAATTGAAAAGTGTTGGGATCTACTGTCCTCATCTGTTCCAGTACTCCCACTGAACTTCCATTTCACTCCTGCGTTTTCCAGTATAAATTAATTATGATTGATAACTAGATGTGAGACTGACACTCTTTATTTGTTGATAATATTTGCAGTATATCCATAATTCTTATTATAATGATTTATTTCCGTAACTGTTTGTAGAATTTGACAGTATGTCATATCCTGATGTAATTTATGATGATGAAATGTGAGGTGAAGCCTTTTAGCAGAAGGGAGAGGCAGCATAGATTTAATGGCATAGTTTAAAAACGTGTGCAGGAACATAGGGATCTGGGAATTAATATGCAAAAGGCTTTAATGCTGACAAGACACACTGAGAGAGTGGTTAGCATAATTTATAGGATCTTGGACTTCATAAATAGAGGTAAAAGGTATTAAGACCATAAGACCATAAGACATAGGAGTGGAAGTAAGGCCATTCGGCCCATCGAGTCCACTCCGCCATTTAATCATGGCTGATGGGCATTTCAACTCCACTTACCCGCACTCTCCCCATAGCCCTTGATTCCTTGCGAGATCAAGAATTTATCAATCTCTGCCTTGAAGACAGTCAACGTCCCAGCCTCCACTGCGCTCCGTGGCAATGAATTCCACAGGCCCACCACTCTCTGGCTGAAGAAATGTCTCCTCGTTCTAAATTGACCCCCTCTAATTCTAAGGCTGTGCCCACGGGTCCTAGTATCCCCACCTAACGGAAACAACTTCCCAGCATCCACCCTTTCTAAGCCATGCATTATCTTGTAAGTATCTATTAGATCTCCCCTCAACCTTCTAAACTCTAATGAATACAATCCCAGGATCCTCAGCCGTTCATCGTATGTTAGGCCTACCATTCCAGGGTGATCTGTGTGAATCTCCGCTGGACACGCTCCAGTGCCAGTATGTCCTTCCTGAGGTGTGGGGCCCAAAATTGGACACAGAATTCTAAATGGGGCCTAACTAGAGCTTTATAAAGTCTCAGAAGCACATCACTGCTTTTATATTCCAACCCTCTTGAGATAAATGACAACATTCCATTCGCTTTCTTAATCACAGACTCAACCTGCAAGTAACCTTTAGAGAATCCTGTACTAGCACTCCCAGATCCCTTTGTACTTCGGCTTTATGAATTTACTCACCGTTCAGAAAATAGTCCATGCCTGTATTCTTTTTTCCAAGTTGCAAGACCTCACATTTGCTCACGTTAAATTTCAGCAGCCATTTCCTGGACCACTCTCCTAAACTGTCTAAATCATTCTGCAGCCTCCCCACCTCCTCCGTACTACCTGCCTGTCCACCCAACTTCGTATCATCAGCAAACTTCGCCAGAATGCCCCCAGTCCCTTCATCCAGATCATTAATATATAAGGTGAACAGCTGCAGCCCCAACACTGAACCCTGCGGGACACCACTTGTCACTGGTTGCCGTTCCGAAAAAGAGCCTTTTATCCCAACTCTCTGCCTTCTGTCAGACAGCCAATCCTCAATCCATGCCAGTAACTCACCTCAAACACCATGGGCCCTCACCTTACTCAGCAGCCTCCCGTGAGGCACCTTATCAACCTTTATAATGCTTTGAATTGTTCACAACTAATGTATCTAATGTTGGTGAACACACATTGGAAAAAATTTGAAAATCCTTCAGAGGTTGCAGAGGATACTTACAGGATTATTTCCCAGGTTCAGGAAATTCAATGGCAAGTTTGATTTGTTGAAGCTTGGGTTGTTCTCCTTGGATCAGAGTGGACTCTTGATCAAGGTGTGCAAAGTTATGACAAGTTTAGATGAGGCAAAGTTGTCCTTCTTAGTTGATTGTTTGAGGATAATGGAGCACAAATTTAGGATTTGGACAAGAGGCCAAATGGGGAGTGTGGAAAACCATTTTAACACAGCAAATGATAATTACTAGAAATCTCTACCTATGAGGTTTGTAGGTACAGAAACGATCAATGATTTCAGGTGGAAATTGGAGAAGCAATGCAGGGACATACCCGTTGCAGCATTTCAGGATTGCGTGGCAAAATTGAACCCATTGGACTGTTGTACAAAGACATGGCAGGGATTTGATGTGCTGAATAGTGCCTTCTGTGCTGTAATAACTTCGAGACCCCATGACGAATATTCTCATCCCTTCTGATATTGTACATAATACTTGTTTTTCAGGGTTTTCATCAAATTTATTCTACCATTAGAAAACTTCCCACTCTTTTCCCCCTAACTATCCCATTCCCAATTAGCAAACACTGGAAGAGAAAGAAAACTTTTTCGTGATAAACAAACACCTCAGAGACCTGAGCCCTTGGTGTGTGCTCTTTTATAGACATATTAACTAATAAGTTGAATGTCCTTGATTGTCCCCATTAATGTCACATTGAAATGAAATAAAGTGGCTTACAATTAGGTCTAATGATGCTAGAAAAACGATAGGCTATCATCAGACTAAACATGGCACTATAAAACCGACATTAATGACACATTAAATAAATGGTGATGTTGCAGGGAATAAGATGAAATCATTCACACGATCTATATCTTGAAGGAGCTCTTACTGATTAGTTTTAATGTTCTGTAAAAATAGGAAATTCAGTACTTACGCTGCTGTATAATAATGATTATTAAAATTCAAGAAGTAATTCATTGTGCGAAGCATTTGAAGATGCTTCAGTGTAAAAGCACGATGGCATTATTAACTGTACTGCATAGTTTCTGCAAGCCTAGCTTCATGTGCTCAGAAAATCGACCTGTAGAAGTTTATGTTCCAGAATAAGGACACTTGTCTCATGGACCAGCTCTTGGCAATGCAATTCAGAACTAATTCTATTTACTTAATCTCACTCGACGGCCCTGCATCTTTATTTAGCTGGTTCGATGGTCTCGGTTTCAACCACTTTGTGTGGTGAAGCATTCCATGCTCCAGCAAGCTTAAGTGAAAATAACTTCTTACAAAATTCTCTCTTCTCCTTAGTTTTACTTTCTCTTTAAAGGTTGCCCAAACTGCAGACAGTCCACTTAACCATGGCCTGTAAACTTATTTTTATACATCTATAGCCTGTTTTGCTCTTGTACTTTATGTCCTTTTCATAAGCCCAAAATACTGATGGACCTTTTAAAGGCTTGGCTTACAGACACGTTTCAACAGGTTGTGTATTGGAATTCGCAGTGTCTTTGGATAAATCTTACATGTTTTTGGCTAAGTCTGAGTTGTGTCCAGTGATTTGTAGGGTTTTGCACCACAAGGCCAAGACAATTCTCTCACTATATCATACTAAAATCACCTCATTAATTACCTACCTCACCCCTATCATGTCTCTCACATTCAGTTTTCACCCAGTCTTATCACATGCTGTTCGGCGGATATCGCAGAAATCTCTGGGATTTCTCGCGCCTGTGTCATTTTACTAGTCTGTTGTGCACCCAGACCAGCAGTGTCAGTCTGGAGCTGCCTTGCACGATTGCTGATGTTTTACCCAGAGATGGCAGACAGACTCCTGGAGTTTTTCCTGGATAAGTTCCTGCTGTTTTGGGCGGTGCTAACGTTGGACTTCTTTTACCCCAAAACTAACTGTGAGGGCAACAGCACTGGACCATGCCAAACAGGTCTGAGTTAAAACACTCTAAATTGTCTGGAGGATGGAAATTAAAGGATCTCAAGAGAGCTTCAGTGTATCCGGGGGCAGTCCTACCTATGCACACCCTTAATACAAGCTCTCTTTCAATCCATTCAGTCACAGTGAACAACCACATGCTAGAAAGAATGTGTCTAGGCTGCGTGAATTCCTCTGTAGTAGTCACAGAGTCATAAAACAGCACAGATAATGGACCTTTGGCCTTTCACATCCAAGCCAGTTAAAAACAACTAACTCTTCTAATCTCCTTTTCCAAGACTTGGCCCATAGCCAAGTGGACACCATCACAAGTGCACATCTAAATACTTCTTAAAATATTATGAGAGCTTCTGTCTCTATCACACTTACAGGCAGTGAGTTCCAGACTCCCTCTAAAGTGGTTGGAAAGAGGTCATCCAAGTCCATCTCATAGAATATGAGTTAGGAGTTCAATCAGGAAGTCCTGGCTGACAGATATAAATAGGAGTGTCAGGGGTTCTGTTTAGTATAAGAGCCAGATCACTGTGTCAGTGTCATATACTATGTACGTGTAAGTAATGGGTGACTTGGTGATGGGATACTAGCCTTTGTGGAGTTATTTCAGTGGCGACGAGAGAAAAACACACCGCTGAAGAGATTCTCTCACAACCATCATCTTTGAGTTGGGGTAAGTATTTCTGGCATCATGCCGCTATTCGGGAAGCTTGCCTCATTTGATTCTGCCTTCAAAGACTGGGCCCCGTATGTGGAAAGAATGTGGTTTTTTTCAGGAAATTCACAGATAAAATGCAGATATAATTTTTCTGGCAGCTTATGAACCCTCAGCTTTTTTAAGTTATTAGAAGCCTAACTTTTTCCCTGAGGCACCACTCACTAAAACCTTTCAAGAGTTGGTGGATTTAGCTTAGGAATACTATTACCCCAAGCTTCCACTAATTCTGAGATGCTATCAGTTTTACTCAACAGTTCGAGAAGCAGGTGAATCCATATCAGGATTTTTGACGATGTTAAGAAGACTGACAGAGACATGTAATTTTGGTTTATCCCTAAGTGAGATGGTGAGGGACCATTTGTTATGTGAGATTAATGATGTGACCATGCAACAGCACCTACTAGTTGAAGCCCAACTGGACTTCAAACAGGCATGACAATTCACTTTGTCATTAGAAAATGCAGCAAGTGCACCTTATGAGTTAAAGGATATTCTGACAGAAGTGGATACCTTAGCCAGGTTGGCTAAGCTTGGGGAACACCACTTGAGTAAAAGCTATTGCATAGCCTCACTCAGGATATATTCTGAACAGAAGGATTCTAGCTCAGCCTACAGCAAAACCCCAAAACAAAGCCAAGCCTTCAGGGAAATGGTGAAAAATTTCCTGAGGGTTGGACCAGCATGCCATTGCAGTTGCTGCTGGTATGTTGGACAGCAGAAGAGTCTCACTAGACCTGAATTGAGTCAGTGAACTCATAGGCCAGTATCCAGGAGAGTGGATATCCTGGAAAGTCCACCTACAGCTGGTTTGGAACTGTTAAATTGCTCAGCAACATCCAAGTCGGAACCAATCAAAGTAAACGTCTGGTCAAATAGCCACCCAGTTCTGATGGAGGTCAACACTGGGGCAGCTGTATCAGTGATTGTGGGAACCAACTTTTACCAAAAATTTGATTTGGACTCCAGCCTTTAAGTTTGCGTAAGACCTAGGCCAAGCTGAGAACCCATACCGTGGAAACACTACAGATTAAGGGTACAACGTCGATTCCAGTCTCTTATGAGAAACAGCTGGTTCAGTTATCACTGATTGTAGTAAAATGCTCAGGCCTAAGCTTGATGGGATGAAATTAGTTGAAAAAGGTTTAATTTGTTTGGCTCGATATTTTTCGGTAAAAAAAATGGCTGCCTGAATAAATTCTTAAACAAATACCCAGAGGTTTTTCGGGAATGTCTAGGGATTATTAAAGGGTCCAAGGCCTCTTTACATGTTGAAGTAATTCCAAAATTCTGCAAGGCCCACATAGTGCCATTTGTCTTATGTGCAAAAATAGAAGCAGAAATCAGGAGGGTAGAAAGTGAAGGAATCATCAAACCACTGCAGTTTGCAGATTGGGCAACACTGGTCGTACTGATTGTGAAGCCCAATGGGTCTGTTTGCCTTTGTGGGGATTTCAGAAAGATGGTAAACCATTTCCCACAGCTGGATAAAGATTCAAATGGTCGCATAGAGGACTTATACACAAAATGTACAGGGGTGGGTAGTCCTTCACGAAGCTGGGCATGAGTCAAGTGTACCCGCAATTGCGTTTAGATGAGGATTCCCAGACGTATGCTACAATTAAGATCCATAACAGTTTGTACTAATACATGAGCCTACCATTTGGGGTATCATCAGCCCGTGCTACTTTCCAGTGGACAATGGAGAATATTTTACGAGGTTCACCCCAGGTCGCTATTTATCTGGAAGATGTGGTAATAATTGGGAAGACCAAAAGTCTGGATTGAGTCAGTACAAATCATATTCAGCCTGGGAACCCTGCAGCCCAATGGTATCAATGTGGATTTCACAAGCTTCAAAATCTCCCCTCCCCCAACCGCATCCCAAAACCAGCCCAGCTCATCTCCACCTCCCTAACCTGTTTTTCCTCTCACCTATCCCCTCCTCCCACCTCAAGCCCCACCCCCATCTCCTATCTACTAACATCATCCCGCCCCCTTGACCTGTCCGTCCTCCCTGGACTGACCTATCTCCTCCCTACCCCCCCCACCTACACTCACCTTTACTGGCTCCATCCCCGCCTCTTCGACTTGTCTGCCTCCTCTCCACCTCTCCTCTCCTCTATCCATCCTCTATCCGCCTCCCCCTCTCTCCCTATTTATTTCAGAACCCTCTTCCCCTCCCCCATTTCTGATGAAGGGTCTAGGTCCCAAACGTCAAGCTTTCCTGCTCCTATGATGCTGCTTGGCCTGCTGTGTTCATCCAGCCCCACACCTTGTTATCTCGAGTTCTTATCAATTCATTCGTTTGATTATGCTAGAATAATTAATATTTATAGCCCAGAATCATGATCAATTCATGTTGCTCATGAAATCTGAATTTTCGGAAAAGGAAATTACTTTTTATTGTTTTTAATATAACAGTCCACTGGACTTTGATAGACCTGATGAGAAATAGTGGTGGCTGCTGATTGCTGTTTCGGTTGAGTGATACACTATTCACTGAAGAGGGACAAAACCAAGAAAAAAATGGAAGTCCAGACTGTTCAGTTTACAATCCTTTTATATCCAGCTTAGGTTAATATCACTAAACTCTCTCTTCTTTGCTGATTGTGAACATCTTATGGAAAATAATTTTGAGTCATTTAAACACAGATCCCTGTCAATCCAGGTCTATGGAAAAAAGGATTGTGGGCGACCTTGATTTAAAAGGTAGACAATTCACTGATAAAGGCAACTGGGGCAGAAAGTGGAAATAAAATCACTTCCAGTACAGTTCAAAGTTCTCTTCCAAGGTTTGGCTGAGGGTGGATTACTCTGGTTTTGTTTTAAATGTTATCATGCTATGTCTGACCTACAAATACCTAATGCTCACACCAGTGAATCAATGTGAGAAACTTTATTTTTCCTTCTGTAAAAAATTTAACCTAAAAAGGAAAAGATTGCCTTCAGATTGGCAAGTCAAATCGGAGCTGTACCTAAAGTTTAATTGTGGGCATATATTGTAAATATTTCTTCAGGTCCAACCTTCATCCATTTTTATCTGTGCAAGTTCTCTGCTCTTTCTAGGGTTCCTTAAATCTGTGGCAAAGCTACCAAATCTTCAGAGGTTTAAAGCTTCAAATAAGAGAAAACAAAAGAACATTTGTATTTACAGAGCTCCTTTCTTTAACATATGATATATTAGAAACGTGGCACTCAATATTTTTTAGTGTGGTCACTCTTGTATAATTTTGACAGGGTAAAGAAGGATATCCTGTTTTCACAAGTTGGGGTGGGTTACAATTTCTAGATTGTCCTCAAGATAGCTAGGTGTGTGATGACGAAAAGACTTCTTTACTCAGAGAGTTGTAAAATTTGGAATGTGCTGCCTGGGAGAGTGGGTGGAGGCAGATACCAAAGGAGGTTTCAAAAGAGAGCTGGATGTGTATTTGAAAGTGATGGAGTTAGAGGACTACGGAGATAGATAAAGCTGAAGAGTGGGACTAGCTGGGTAGCTCTTTTGGAGACGAGTACAGACACAATGGGTGATAGAAACACAGAAAATAAGTGCAGAAATAGGCCATTCAGCCCTTCGAGCCTGCATCACCATTCAGTATCACGGCTGATCATGCAATTTCAGTATCAAATTCCTGCTTTCTCTCCATATCCCTCGGTCCCTTTAACTGCAAGGGCCACATCCAGTGCCGCCTTGAATATATCTAACGAATTAGACTGAACAGCTTTCTGTGGGAGAGAATTCCACAACTCTCTGAGTGAAGAAATTTTTCCTGATCTCAGTTCTGAAAGGCTTACCTCTTATTCTTAGACTGTGACCCCTGGTTCTGGATTTCTGCAACATTGGGAACATTCTTCCCATATCTAGCCTCCATCTGTAATGGAAAACTCTATGATTCTATGAAGTAATCAACTTTGCCACTTGTATTATAGATCAATAGGTCCTGGGACTATTGCTGAACAAAGAGACCTTGGAGTGCAGGTTCATAGTTCCTAGAAAGTGGAGTGGACATGATAGTCAAGAAAGCATTTGGTGTGCTTTCCCATATTGGTCAGTGTATTGAGTAAAGGAGTTATTGTTGTGGCTGCACAGGACATTGGTTAGGCCCCTTTTGGAATACTGCATTCATTTCTGGTCTCCCTGCTACAGGAATGATGTTGTGAAACTTGAAAGGGTTCAGAAAAGATTTACAAGAATGTTGCCACGGTTGGAGGGTTTGAGCTATAGGGAGAGGCTGAACATACTGGGGCTATTTTCTCTGGAGTATCGGAGGCTGAGGGCTGACCTTATAGAAGCTTAGAAAATCATGAGGGGGATGAATAGGGTGAATAGCCGAGATCTTTTCCCCAGGATAGGGGAGTACAGAACTAGATGGCATAGGTTTAAGTTGAAAGGGGAAAGATTTAAAAGGAACCTAAGAGACAACTTTTTCATGCAGAGGGTAGTGCGTGTATGGAATGAACTGTCAGAGGAAGTGGTGGAAGCTGATACAATTACAACATTTAAAAGGCATCTGGATGGGTCCATGAATAGGAAGGGTTTAGAGGGATATGGGCCAAATACTAGCAAATGGGACTAGATGAATTTAGGATATCTGGTCTGCATGGGCAAGTTGGACTGAAGTGTCTGTTTCCATGCTGTACATCTCTATGAATCTAATTGAAAATCCGAAAATAACATTGAAGGAGTGTGCAAATTTAGAATGCCAAAGTAAACCTGCCAGATTCACAAAGGCGTTTTTTGTTTTAATTGTGTTCTCCAAACACTACCATAACCCAGCAAATTCACCTTAACATGGTTGTAAGCATGAGGCTTCCCATCAGGAGGCAACAGCACCACTGGTGTGATATTGTATAAAAGTAACCCAACAAAACATTCACAGCAATCCTTCCTCTGTGGTAACTGGAGGCATCAGGACTGAATTACAGGCACCCTCACTGATCAAAGTACTTGACATTCTTTTTGCAGTGGATATTAATGAATTCAGCTGGTGTCTGTACCTGAGCCATTTTGTAACATAATTCTACTATGATCAATACCTCTTCAAAGATCATGTTTCCTGGAAAAATCAAATCGGAACAAAGAAAGCACTTTTGGCAATGTTCTGTGAAAATTAATTGTAATCGTTTAAAGAATTATATTAGATAAAACTTCGCAATGGTCCATAAACCACTTAAAAGACAAAATCATTCTTGCAAGAAAGGCAAATTATAAACAATGTGTGTTTATAGACTCTTTTTGTGATGCAACATTTCAAAGCACTTTTACCATGATTTAGTTTTTATAATGCAATGTAAGCCAACAGTTCCAATGATTTGTGAGTTGCAATGACCAGTGTCTTTCATTTTAAAGATCAGTTTCCCCCTTAATAAGTATTACTGTGTTTTGTTTAACCAGTTGCAGATAAGTTAAGTTAAAATGCAAGTAAATACAAGTTGTTATGTTGGATCTTTAACAGAGAAAAACAACCAAAGTTACTTCACAGGAGCATAGCAGAGAAAAGATAATGGCTTTCTATGGCAATGCAATTATTCTCAGCCAGATAGGAGATATTTGGATAATTGCCCTGTTATTTATGCTAGCAGACAGCATTGCTCAAAGCATACCATTTCTATGAGATATCTGAACTCTGGTCTGCATTCTCATAGATCAATAACCTTCCTTTTACCAGGAGATGCTCCTGGAGTTTTTGATCACGAGTTTTGATTGCTGTAGTTCAATGGCTCTTAAGTATGGCCAATGATCTGTGAGGGTTTCCAGGAAAAATGCAGGCTGGTCTAAAACACAGGTCGCTGACCCACCATGCCCTGGGCAAGGTCAGCTGAGAGGACTGCTCAGAACTCTCTTCCAAACAGTATGTGACACTACACAAGCAAACAGGCTGTCTTGTGTGCAACACAAGTTATCACATGTGCGTGCAACAACGTGTACTCAAGATTAATGCCACTACTGATGCTGTTTGTTGATTTTGGATGCAAGGTACAATAACTAAATTGGGGAAATGGTAGCATAATTATAAAGTCATTGGACTGGGAGCCCAAAGACTTAAGATATTACTGTAGGGACCTGGGTTTAAATCACACCAGGGCTGCTAGTGGAATTTCAATTCAATTCATAAAATCTGAAATTGGAATCTCGTCTCAGTTATAGTCACGATGACAATTATCATCAATTGTTGTTAAAGCACTTGTAAAGAAATGAGGAGTCAAGAGGATTGTATTAGTTAAATCTGGCTTTGCTTTTGAAAGCTGTAATGTCTCAGTTTTTTTTAAAATTATGTCGTAACTGATCTGCATTAGATTTTTATAAACCCATCTGGTTCACTAATGCCCTTTAGTGATGAAAATCTGTCACCTTTATTTGTCTAGTCGATGTTCAATTCTAGACCTGCATAATGCGGTTGACTGATAACTGCCCTCTGAAATGACTCTACCATGCCACTCTTTTCAAAGGCAATTAGGGATGAGTAATAAATGCTGACCTTGCAAATTATAGTCACATTCAGTGGAAGAATAAAAAGCAGATTATTGTGATATTTTCATAACACCTTAGAATGTTTTGAATAAACATGTTCTCATGTAATATTCATGTTTATAATACGAAGATGTCTTTGGTTTAGTTGGAATGAACTAGTATGTAATTTGCAAAATACTGAGGATGCTGGAAATCTGAAATAAAGTACTGGGAAAAGTCAACAGGTCTGGCATCATCTGTAGAGAGTCAGAGATAATGTTTCTACTCCAAACACTCTTCTTCAGAACTTTTTGGGACTTTTTCGCCAGCTCCTGTTGTCAGGGTGTGACAATGCTTTCTGATACATCCAGGAACTCATCAAAATATCTTCAAAAATACTCCAGAATACTTGCAGACACTTTGCTTTGGAAAAAGTTCCAAGGAATTCTTTTGTTGCAATTAAGATATGTATCTCTTAAACAATGCCATCAAAGGGCCCATCTTGCAACATTGCCATTTTTTTCCCCTGAGTAAACAATTACCTCCAGAATTCCAGATCCCAGAGCTGGGAAGTCCAAAGACAAGGCGACCAATAGCAAGTGCAAAGTATGCAAGAGACCAAAGTTGGAATGAGCATAATGTTCTCAGAGAAATATAGCACTGAACGTAATTGGGTGGGGCAAGTAATTTGAACATGGCAGTAACTATTTAAATTATAAATGCATTTTGAAAGTTACATCTCAGTGTGTAACTGAGCAAGGGCAATTGCATATATTGATGTTCTGACACAGTTTCATGGGCAACAACACTTAATTGTAGTTCAACTAAAATGTTATTTTGATTGGGTAATTCTGGACTAAGTATGTGTAGCTATGAGAATATGTATATTTTATTGAGAGTGTATTTTTTACAAACTACTTCCTCATAAAATAAACTGACTAATATTACAAATGTCCATGACCAAGGACTCTCAAGGACGAACTTTCCTGCTTGTTATTTAATACAGAGATAGCTCACAGAACTTGTTCTACAGAAATTGCTGGGCTGAATACATGTAGCTGATGAATGATATTAGGCTTTGCCAGGCAAATTTCTCTCAATATGGGGACTCAAAAGGAAATGTTGGAAATGCAGTCTAAATAATTCATTTGTGGATCAAAATGCTACACCTTGTCTCAAAAGATTACTGAATGTGGCACAGAATGTGGCATAATAAAATTATTAAATCATTCACAGATTTAGCAGCCTGCTGGCCCACATCTGTCCTGCACAATTTGTCAATATATTTTAGTAGGCAGCCTTTGTGGACACCTGCCACAATGTTCAAAACCTGCTGTAGTACATGTGAAAACTTGTTAATGCATGCATTATGCAAGTTTCAACTGTTCGGGTGATGTGTAGCAATGCCCTACTTCTATGGGAATGAAAGTGTAATGGTAATATCACTTGAGTAATAATACAGAACCTTAGACTAATGCACTAGGTCATGGTTTCATAAGAACCTAACAATCAGGAACATAAGTAGGTGATTCAGCCCTTCAAGCCTGCACCGCCATCTAATATGATAATGGCTGATCTCATCTCGGCTTCAACTCCAGTTTCCTGCCTGTTCTTCATAACCTTTTAACCTTTAATTAAAAATCTGTCTAGCTCCGCCTTAAATTTATTAGGTATCCTGGCAACCACCACACTCTGGTGTGGTGAATTCCACATATTCACGACCTTTTGAGAGAAGTAATTCCTCCTCATCTCTGCTTTACATCTGCCACTCCTAAATTTAAGATTATGACCTCTCATTCTAGATTGCCCTATAGAGCAGCTGGTAGAATTTAGAATTCAATTAATTTATACATCTGTAATTAAAAAGCTAGTCCTATTACTGGTGACCATGAAACTCTCAAATTGTTGTAATATTCCATCTGTTGCTTCAGGGAAGGAGATTGTTGTCCTTAGCTGGTCTGGGTTATGTGTGACCCCAGACTCACAGCAACAGAGCTGGGTTGAATAAGAACAAAACTGGATGTCGTCCTCAGAAATGAAGAGGGCACTCCTGCACCATCAATCTTGTCAATCCTCTTCACTACAAGCTGGTATTTTGTGCCAAAATTTGAAGACCTGCCCCACAGACTAGCCAAGAAAAAACCTGACATACTCATGGAATCATACCTCACGCACAGTGGCCCGGATATGACTTCTCTCCATCCCTTGGTATGTCCTGTCCTACCAACAACACAGGGCCAGCACAGGTGGCAGTGCAATGGTATACAGTTGAGAGGAAGTTACCCTGTGAGTCCTCAACATTGACTTCAGATCTGATAAAGTCTTGTGACATCAGATCCAACATGGGCAAGGAAACTTATTGCTGATTATTACATTCTGCCCTCTCTCGGCAGCTGAATGAGTGCTCCTCCATGGTGAACACCAAATGGAGGAAGCACTAAGGATGTCAATGGCACATGGGTGAGCAACTTCAGTTTCCACTACCAAGAGTAATTCAGCAGCTTCACTCCTCAATGACATTGCTGCTAGACTGGATCTACAGCAGGTGTTGAGGGAACCAACAAGAGGGAAATGCAAACCGAAAGAACTGTGGATGCTGTAAATCAGAAACAAGAACAGAAGTTTCTGGTAAAGCTCAGCAGGTCTGGCAGCATCTATGAAGAGAAGTCAAAGTTAATGTGTTAGGTCTGGTGACACTTCCACAGAATTGATGGTAGCTAGAAAAATGTTGGTTTATATGCAGAAGATAGGGTCAGGGCGGGGAAGAGGGTAAGGAATAAATGATAGGTAGGGATAGAGCCCAAAGAGAGAGAAGAACAATTGGACAGACAAAGGAGTCGATAACAATCTGGCTGGGAGGGTGAATAGTTGTTAAATGAGGGAAATGCATGCGTGATTTCATCCTCACCAATATTCCTGTTGCACATATATCTGTTGATGACAGCTTCAGGAGAAATTACTACCACTCAGTTGCTGTGGAGACAAAGTCCTTGATTAACAATGAGAAATGCTCCAACATACTGTGTAGCACTTCCACAGTGTTCAATCAAAAATAGATTTAGAATAGATCTAGCAGCTCAAAACTATGTGGTGGTCTCAGCCATTAGCAGCAGAAAATTGTATTCGGTGGCAACCATAACTTTATCATCCAGAAGTCCCTCACTCCAACATTAGCATCAATTTGCAGATCAAGCTTGGTTCAATGGAGAGTTAGGAGGGAATGCCAATAGGACACCTAAATATGAGATATCAACATGGTGAAGCTACAAAACAGGACTACTTGCGTACCAAATAGTTTAAGCAGCAAGTGATAGACAGAGCTATGCTATCTCACAACCAACAATCGGATCTAAGCTTTGCAGCCCTGCCACATTCAATCGTGAATAGTGGCTACAAGAGCAGGTCAGAGAATAGCAATCCTATAGAGAGTAACTCACCTCCTGACTCCCGCTTGTTCGCAAGCGATGAATCATAGTTTCAGATGTTTTCAACTGCAATCTTTTAATGCAAATATTTCAAAGTTCAGTAGTTGTCAGTGGAGTGTTACTCTTACTGAACTAAAAATGCATGCACCAGACTACATTACACAAACAATCTATCTCCTTATGTTCTTTTTTTTAACTATTTCATGGGAAGTGAGAATCACTTGCTAGGGTAGCATTTATTGTTTATTTCCAAATATCCTCACCAGTTTAAGGATGGCAAATTTCCTTTCCTAAAGGGCACTATTAAACCAAATGAGTTTATATGACAGTGCTCACCATTAGGCTAGTATTTTATTCCATATTTTTTATTTTGAATTCAAATTTCACCATCTCCCATGATGGGGTCGAAATCCGTGTCCCCAGAACAGTGACATACCGCTATGCCACCACCTCCCACTCCCTCATGTTATCTGATTACTATTCTGTTTGCTGAAAATTCGGGGTCAGATTGCAAACAAAGATATTAATCACCTTCCAACTCATCATGTTTTAGAGAAGATCTCCAAATAATCATTAGATAATAATGTGTAAAATATCTTTCAGTTGCAATGGCAAATTTCAAATAATATGGAAAGTAGTAATACAATAGAGTATGCAATTTTAATACTAGGTTTTAAAGGTTGTTACATTTTTAAAATGGAATATACCTAAATTACCAAAAATGGGCAATTTTTCAAATATTCCTCCGATTTTTCTGGTCGATAGTGGAAAAACATTCATAACAGACTGCAGTACACCTAACCACATAGTGAGGAAGTGCTTTTAGTCTCTCAAAAAACGCAGGAGAAAAAGACTTAATGATCACAGTCTTGTCTGTTCTAACTCATTTTAAACTTTTCCATTAAATAGCCTCAGCACTTGATGAATCTACTATAGGAGCACATAGCAAATTAAGTGCTGGGTATTTCATTACTGAAAAGATTGAGTCCTTGAAGCTCTCATTCTGTGTGAGGGTACCGCTTGTTTGACAGTTGAATTCATCCCTGTGGCCACATATAGTAACTGTTAATAAAATGGCTTCAGCTGCCTGATAAGAAACAGAAACCTCTTATGGCTCTGAAGGGTTTCACTTGGACATGTTTCCTCTTAAAGTCAGCATTTATTCGTTGTGACCTGATTTTTCTCTCACTGTGTTGACGGAGATATTTCCCAAGTCATATCTATCATGGCTAATGCATGATTATTTTCATTACCTATCTATGGGCAGTTCTTTTTAGCTGCTAGTGATTTTGTAAAGGAGAAAAAAGTGCCATAGAAGATCTTTATTGAGGATAAAATTTTGCTGTTGTCTTTCTCAGAAAGCTACTGAACCCTTAAACAAAGAAAGGAGAATACAATGACTTTGTTGCTACAGTGTTTCCTGCATTATAAGGGTGCTGTGTACTTAATATTCCAGTACTCAATAGAAGTTTATTTTCAGTCATCAGGTCATCATGATGCTGGAAAGGTTGCATTTACCAATCCCCTAAACAATTGTTGGTTCAACTGAGTGATTTGTTAGGCCACTTCATCAATCATTAAGAACCAACCATGGCCCATGGAACCACATGTTAAATGTATTAAGTTCCCTTTTCTGAAGGTGAAGCATTTGGACCTTTATGTCAATCTGACAGTTGTCATGATCTATAACTTAATAAATTTATTGAATTCAATTTCACAATTTGCAGTGGTGAGATTTGAGCTCCTGAAACTCAGGTTCCTCATCCAGAACCTTAGTTAATGTACTACGTACCTGGAGATAGCCTCATAAAGAGTGAAGCAATCTGGAAGGTTGTCTTAAAGGGACAGAGGCCGCAAGCCTCAGGAGTTGCAGGAGCTCAAGATTCTTGATGTATCTGTACATTAATCTTCAAAGGCGGCAGTACATGCTGAATTTTTTGTGAAGCTTCTCGTCTTCATGCCTTTGTTAATGGGATCATAGAGTACGACAGCAAGGATGTTATTGTTAAACTTGTAGACACCACTGGGTCTGCCTCCACTGCAGATTTGGTCACACTTTAGGAAAGATGTGAAGGCATTGGACAGATTGAAAATAAGATATGCGGCACCATTCTAGGGATGAGAAACTTTACTGATGAAGGTAGATTGAGTGATTTGAACAGTTTTCTTTGGAGAAGAGAAGGTTGAGTGATTTGACAGAGGCATTAATAGTCAAGAAAGATTTGAACAGAGTAGATAGAGAGCAGCCGCTACCAGTGGTGGAAGAATCAAGAACACAAGGGGAAATGATGGAGAAATTAAGAAAAGTTTATTTGCATGCAGTGAGTGGTTAGAGTCTGGAATACACAGCCCAAAAGTGTGGTGGAGGCAGGTTTAATTGAAGCATTCAAGAAGGATTAGGATTATTATCTAAAAAGGAAGAATGTGCAGTAACTAGAACTCCACCCTCCAGAATATTTTAAGCTATTTTCAAGGTTACTTGATTTTGACTTAGCCTGTTGCAATTTTATCAGTAATGTGGCACATGCTGAAAGATTTTGACCTAATACCAAACATTCTGCACAAGCCAGTTGCCTCAAACAGGGATTCTTCTAATTCTTTCATGGGATGCGGGCATCACTGTCTGTGCCAGAATTTATTGCCTATTTCTAATTGCCCTTGAGAAGGTGGTTGAGAGCTACCTTCCTGAACTGCTGCGGTCCATAGGGGTGTAAGTAAACCCACAATGCTGTTAGGGAGGGACTTCTAAGATTTTAACCCAGTGACACTGAAGGAACGGTAATATTTTCAAAGGGGATGGTGAGTAGCTTTGAGGGGAACTTGCAGGGGGTGGTGTTCCCATGTATCTGATGCATTTGCCCTTCGAGATGGAAGTGGTCATGGGTTTTTGATTTGAATTATTGTAGTCACATGTGCCCAAGTACAGTGAAAAGTTTTGTTTTGCGTGCAGTTCAGGCAGAACATAGCAAACAAGGACATACAATGAGGCAGCCGCGTCCTTGGGAGGCCTGAATTCTCACTGCCAAAACAAATTTTCACCCAGGTCAAGGAAGGCACGTTAACGGGCAGAGAATGAAGCAACATTTCAAAGATTCCCTGACAGCATACCTAAAGAAATGCAATGTGGACATCAATACCTGGGAAATTCTAACTCAGAACAAACAGACTTGGAATCTTCTGCATGAAGGGATAAATTATTTGATTACACCCATGGGCAACTGGAAGTATGGAAAAGGAACCTGAGAAAGCAGTGTCAGCAATCTCAAGACCAACGACATATTCCACCTCCCAGAAACACCTGCCACATGTGGTAAGAGTTGCAGCTCTAGGATTGGGCTTATCAGTCATGCAAGGACCCACAGCACACATCTAGTGACATGGAATTTCCTAGGTTGACAATCATACTTGTTAGAGAGCGATTACTGATGACAAGAAATGTATTTACGATTTTCATGGAAAAACAAAAACTCAGCACTACAGAATACTTTTCATTCCATTGACAGAAGGCTAACAATCAAATAAAATGTATTTTGTTCCTATTAAAGGAGGACTTATTGACAGATAATATTTCAATATTTTCTAATTTTCAAGACAAGTGCAAACATTTGAGGTTCATAAAAAATACACGTGACCTTCTGACTGTCATATTCAAAACCAAACAAGATTAACTGGAGCCGGATCACAGGGTTCAGAGACCAGCAAGCTCACCGTTACACCATGGCAAACTGGAACAATCATAAAAAAAACGGAATTTCACTAACTCCACAAGTCTCCAATTTTATGATGCTAGCCTCGAGTGCATCCGCTCTTCTTTATTCCACTATTAGATTAATCTACTAAGGGTCCATATTTGGGAGGCGGACAAACGAAAGGCTGGAAGAACACATGAGGCCAGGCAGCATCTGGAGAAGAGGAGTAGTCACATTTCAGGTATTACCCTTTTCCTTCGTCCACCTTGGATTCCAGCATCTGCAGTTTTTTTTTGTCTCTCCATACCTGGGAACTCGCTAATAAACATCACAACACTCTTTAAAAACTATGCCTTCTAATATCCTCTTTTTACTAGGCATCTATTTTCTTCCTATGCTTTGAAGCAATCCTATGACTTTCAGTAATTAGAAAAGCGCATAATGAAGCTATAAAAGAGTACTGTTCATATTTCATTAGTGCGTTCTGTTCACTACCTCATTAATTTGAGGCCAAATCCCAGGAGAATAGAACTGGCCAAAGTGATGAAGTCATCATTACTTTAAGACAATTTGCAACCTAACCTGTAAGTGAAGTGGTCACTAACATGGAAAACAAAGGTCATAACTTAACCAGAGGCAGCAACAGTAAGGAAATTTGTACAATGGTTCAGCAGGCAACAAGGAATGCAAATGGCTTCATGATCATGGTCTTCATGACAAGGATTTGAGTACAGCAGCCAGGAAGTCTTACAAAAACTGCACAGAACCTTAAGTGAGACCACATACAAAGTTGTCCATGCAGTTTTGGATTGCTTACTGAAAAACTATACTTGACATGTATGGAGCGCAGCAAAGGTTCACCAAACTGATTCCTGGGGTGGTAGGTGTGTGGTCTAAGGAGAGATCATGCTAAATGGGCCAGGGGTCTAGTTGAAACATATACATTTCTGACAGGGTTGGAGAGACTGGATGCAAGGGTGATATAATGCCTGTTGTTGTGCAATAGAGTAAAAAGGTTCATCAATAGCATGGTTCAGTGACCGTAGGAATTGAAAATCTCATCGAGCCTGAGATTGAGACCAGCTGAGGTTTATGGATTTTCTTAAATAAATGCCATTTTGTCCAGTTTCTTTTTATGAACTGTTGTCAGTCGTGACTGTGCTGTAAACAACTCAATTGACTGTAAATGACCCCAAGAGAGTGCCTTGAAAACCACTGAATATGTTAGAAAGGCTGGAGTGGGAACTGAACGGGTAGCTGCCTGTCTATCCTGATCACTTGAGTTTGAATCCCAACTTTCAATTTCATTCAGTCTTTTGCCCACAATAAATTATTTTCCATAGCTCTTGACTAACTGTGAAACAGAAGCCAGGAAACCTGCATCATGGTTTCGGTTAGATGAAGCACAGGTTAGGTGCATCAACTTAAATTTCTGGTTTTACTTCCTCTCTTGGCTGAAGTGAGGTTTTTCCATTAACCATTTTTAATTTATGCCGTCTTGGTTTGAATTCCATATTGTCTTTTCTAAGTGCACTAGTTTTCTGTAGTGGCATCTATAATGTTCGTTTCTGCACATGGTGAGTAGTGAAGCTTTGGCGCTTAGATGCCTCAAAGAGAGTTTAGGAGTGCTTCTCTGTTCAAATGCCTCTTGTTACTTTGCAGAGCAGATTGTAACAATACAGGATCAGCTGTTTATTGAGTCATCTTTGTTTACACTTACAGTATAAATGCTCATGGTTAAATATCATTTTTCTGTTCGATCATTAAATTTCATGCACATTATCAATAAATGATGGTGAAGCTACGATAAGGGCATGTGGCAGTATGGAATTTACTTGTCGTCAGATAAAGATACATGTGCCCAGTTAACACAATTTGTCTTACTTGGTCCTTTACAAGTATTCCATTCTACTGGTTATGTTAATTATTACATTAAACAATTACATTAATTTGGAGGAGATAGTGAAGTAGTGGTATTGTCATTGGACTAGTAATCCAGTAGGCAGAGGGTCATGAGTTCAAATCCCAATATAGCAGTTTGTGGGTTGTTTAAAGCAAATGCGATTGTGTGGCAATCTGATCAATGAGTCAAAGATTTTAGCAGGTTTGATTAAGGTCGTGAAATCTCATTCACAAATCCTAAGAGGACTAGAAAACATGCTTTGCAATTTTTGCACATTAAAACATTTTCTCCATTTCTGATATACACTCAGCCAAACACTCAGTTTCAACTATCTGTTTCCTTTTGATACTTTCCTTCAAACCATCATTGGCTGTCCCTCGATTTATGGTTGACATCTATTCAGAATTCTAAGTTTCTGCCCTGGGTCTTCACAAGAGCAAACAGACCAATTCTTGACCTACAGATCTTTGAGTACATGGGATGGCATGTCCCATGATAATGCAGAATTGACTTCCCTTTCTTTCATTCATTGACTCATTACTAAGGTGTTTCGGCTTGAAGCTGATGCATCTTGCTTGACAAGTTGTCGTTATTTTAAACAATTGGAAACAAGCTCCACCAATCATTAAGATTCATGCTCCTTTCCTAGAGTGCTTCAATGCAAGTTTCAGAGTGTTCTTGTATTATTTTCCTTGCCCATGCCCTTGCCCAGAATGTTGGCCATTGAGAGTTGAGAAAACAGGATATAGCTTGGACAACTGCTTTTCAGCCATCTAGATAGTGTCAAATCTATCATAGTTGGCTTTACAGGAGTTTTGCCTGAATGCTTGGCGTACTGGTTTCAAGATTGGGATTCATGTTTGTATGACAGTTCTTCCCATTGAATCTGGAGAATGCAAGAATGGTGGAATTTCTCTGGTATTGGAACAACATCACATGACTACTGAATATATTTCACATCCTGTGGGGTGAGTAAAGCTGCTCAAAAAAAACGCAAAAGCATGCAAAATAAACCACGTTTAAGAAAGAATACCACAAAGATCCTTGCATCTTAAAGGAACAAAGTAGCGAATGGACTGACCCATACTGAACCAATTAGTCACCTCATCAATCACGAGTATTGAGATTCAGTACCATTCACTATACAAAGGGATCTAACACCAGAGTCTGAGTAGTGTTTTTTTTTATTCTGTACTAGAAAGGCTTAAAATGATGTAAAAGTGGCAAAAGTCCCTCCAGTCAGACAGAGCTTCATTCTTTCCATGTTTTGAATAAAATTGGAATGTGGTGACGGCAGCCACAGTTAGTCAGTTGATCTCCAATCTGGCAGAGTTGTAAAGGTGTGGTCTGCTGAACTTAGACTAGGTGAGAGGAAAAGAAACTGAGAGAAGTACAGGTCAATGGTGAGAAAAGTCAGGGGTGGGGTGGAGAATGTGGCTGCTCTCTGATGGCATGTCTGGACATTGGGGTTTTAATTATTGTAAACAAGATGGGAAATAAAAGAATTCTGAAGAGAAAGTTGAACAATTTACAAAAATCAAGCTTTTCAAAGGATAAAAGATTCAAGTAATTCAAAGGAGAAACAGGGATGCTGTGAGGTAATAGTTTTCTCAGGAAGTAGAGAAATGAAATTCTAAGAGACAGTGAATCTTTATTGTCACAAACACACAGGAGAGAAATAGACTGTAGTTAAGGAAAAAATCTCTGAAAGCACTACCAGATGTAAGGCGCTTCCAACATTGCTTTGACATAACAGAAAAAAGAACATTTTATAGCAAAGAGAAGTGAAATTGAGGGCAGCTGTCAAAAAGAGCTCAGAAAACAAAACAAGGGAGAGGCATTTTGCAGTGTGTGTGAGTGAAAAACAACTCAGTTAAATCACGTTTGTCTCATTCCCCTGACTGTCTTTGCATTAATGTGACACCTTCTTGAACAAATCGAAAGTTTCTTTTGACATGAAGCTTTTTTTTAAAACCCTCTGCAGGAACATATGGTAGAACAAACAATGAGCCTGTCTGGGAGTGGCAGCAAACAGGTTGAGCCAAATTTGAGGGTTGGGCCTGATTAACATCTTGCTGAATAAAATGACAAGGTAGACGATTCAGCCAAGATGGCCAGCACCTGGTGCCAAGGTCAGTGGCTCCCAGTACAAGGCAAGTGCTGCAGACGAGGAGGAATTGGATGTGGGGGAGGTTCCATCTGTTACCAAAGACACTAGAAATTGATTTCCTAACCTAGCATTTTGGGCCTCTCTTGTCTGGCAGAATTGTCATGTCAGGGGCTTTGGCATTGCTTCCTATAGCTTAAGTCCTACTTGCAATTACACAGTATAGCTTTTATTGGAGCCCAGTCCCTAGGTATAAAGATGACGTGGAGTAGTTTCAAGTAGGTATCGTTGCTGCCAACAATTTACAATCACAGATGGGCTGGGTCATGATGGAAATTGTGTGCTTCATTTTAGCTGCTCCTCTGTCCAATTAACATTTTTTCTGAAGACTCTCTTGTAAACCTATGAGACGATTTACTCATAAATGGATATTAAATAGTTTGGTGCAGAGAAGTTTCAATCCCAGCAAAGTGATGAATGGAATAATCTGTATCATACAAAGCAGCAAAAGTAATTATTATTTAATAGCTAACATCTATTAGTATTAGGTACCATCCACCAAGGGACTACTGGTTTAGCCCTGATAGTATTCTTTTTTAAAAAAAAGACCCTGAAATTTCTATACAGCAGAATTGTAGGCATTGCAGTGACCCTGGAAATGTATCCAGTGCCTCTTTTTTCACTTAACTCACCTTATTTTCTGTATAGCAGACGGTTGTTGGTAACATTAGAGTCCATTGTTAAGGATGGGATTGCAGAGTACTCAGAAGTGCGTGGTAAAATAGGTCTGAGTCAGCATGGCTTCATTTAGGGGAAGTCATACCTGACAAATCTGTTAGAATTCTTTGAGGAGGTAATGAGCAGGTTAGACAAAGGAAAGCCAATGGGCATAATCTATTTGGATTTCCAGAAGGCATATAACAATTGCCGCACAGAAGACTGCTAAATAAGATAAGAACTCTTGTTGTTAGGGGCAAGCTATTGGCATGGATAAAGGTTTGGCTGATGGGCAGAAACAGAGAGTGGGGATAAGGGGATAGCAGGATGGCAGTTGGTGACTAGTGAAGTTCTGCAGGGGTCAGTGTTGGGACCACACCTATTCATGTTATACATTAAAAATCTGGACAAAGGAACTAAGAACATTGTTGCTAAGTTTGCAGATGACACAAAGATAGGTGGAAGGACATATAGTGTTGAGGAAACAGGGAGGCTGCAGAAGGTCTTGAACAGGCTAGGAGAGTGGGCAAAGAAGTGGCAGATGGAATAAGATGTGGGAAAATGTGAAGTTACACACTTTGGCAGGAAGAATAGAAGCGTAAATATTTTCCTATATGGAGAAAGAATTCAGAAATCTAAAGCGAAAAGGGATTTGGGAGTCCTAGTTCAGGCTACTCTTAAGGTTAGTATGTAGGTTCATTTGGCAGTTAGGAGAGCAAATGCAATGTTAACATTCATTTCAAGAGCAAAAACAAAGTTGCTGGAAAAGGTCAGCAAGTCTGGCAGCAGCTGTGAAGGAGAAAACAGAGTTAACGTTTTGGGTCCGGTGACCCTCCCTCAGAACTGAGGAGATGCCGCCAGACCTGCTGAGCTTTTCTCGCAACTTTGTTTTTGTTCCTGATTTGCAGCATTCGCAGTTCTTCTTGGTTTTTATTCATTTCAAGAGGGCTGGAATACAAGAGCAAAATGCTACTGCAGCTGTATAAAGTACTTGTCAGGCCGCATTTGGAATATTGTGAACAGTTTTGGGCCTCATATCTAAGAAAGGATGAGCTGGCATTGGAGGGTGTCTGGAGGAGGTTTACAAGAATCATCCTGGGGATGGAGGACTTGTCATAAAAAGAGTGATTGAGAACTCTGGGTCTTTACTCGATGGAGTTTATAAGAATGAGGGGGTTCTCATTGAAACTTATAGTACTGAGAGACCTGGATAGAGTGGCTGTGGTGAAGATGTTTCCACCAGTTGGAGAGAGTAGAACCCAAAGGCACAGCCTCAGAGTGAAAGGGTGACCCTTTAGAACTGAGTTGAGGAGGAATTTCTTCAGCTTGAGAGTGGTTAATCATTACTGCAGAAGACTGTGGAGGCCAAATCATTGAGTGTATCCAAGGCACATACAGATAGGTTCTTGATTAGTAAGGATTAAGGATTATGGGGAAAAGGCAGGAGAATGGAGTTGAGAAACAAATCAGCTATAATTGAATGGTGGAGCAGACTTGATGGGCTGAGTGGCCTAATTCATTGAATCCTTACAATGCTGAAAGAGGCTATTTGGCCCATCAAGTCTGCTTTCTGTCTCCAAAGAGTATCTCACCCAGACTCAGCCCCCATCCTTTCTCTGTAACCCTACATTTATCATGGCTAGCCACCTAGTCTGTAGAACTCTGGACACTATGGGACAATTTAGTATGGCTAATTCACCTGATTCTGCTCCTGTAATTTAAGATCTAAAGGTCTAATGATTGAATACAGTCCCTGAACTGTATTACCTAAAGTAGTAGATTGCTGATTGTACTTTTTGTACTTTTCACAAGAGTATGCGTGAGTAATGGTCTTTCTTTTAGAGGTAAAGTAATTAACCATAGTTCACAAAGGACCATACGAATCTCTGTATTAGAGGAGATAATTGGTTATATGTAGCTTGAGGGCAACAGCTCCTCAATCATGGGGAAAGGTGAAGAGGAAGGATCGCTATGAACTACCACAGCCAGTATTGAAATTGAACCCACACTGTTGGCTTTATTCTACATCAGACTATTTTCAACTGAGCTAACCAATCCTTTCTTTCCCTTTGCTACCACAGGTACCAGGTCTTACAACGGACCAGGATTGGGATAGACAAGAGTTAGTAGATAGTGGCACTTGGAAGCTACAATAGATGAATGGTCATTCTGAGGCTTTGAGAAAGAACATGCAGTCTCAAAAATGGAGAGGAAACTGGTCAAATACACCAAGGGACAATTAGAATCATTGGATAGAATCATAGAATGCTTATAGCAAGGAAGCCATTCGGTCCTTTGACTTTATGTCTACTCTCTGCTGGCACAATTCCCCCATCCTCTCCTTGTAGCCCTGCAGTTATTTTCCCTTCATTTGTTTATTCAGCCATCTTTTAGAAACCTAGATGGAAGCTGCCTCCACCACAATTAGAGATTGCATTCTCAAATGTAGCCATTTGGTGAGAATATTTACCCTCTGGTCCTCGATTTTAACGCCAGTGGAAGTAAAGTCTCTCTGTTCTACTAAATAAAAGCAAAAACAAACAGAAAGTTCTGGAGGAACTCAACAAGTCTGGCAGCAGAGATAAAAGGTACTGCAGATGCTGGAGAATCCGAGATAACAAGCATGGGGCTGGATGAACACAGCAGGTCAAGCAGCATCACAGGAGCAGGAAAACTTGACGTTTCGGGCCTAAACCCTTCATCAGAAATGGGGGAGGGGAAGAGGGTTC
>JAHRHZ010000009.1:45881341-46008468 GCA_024137785.1 Ginglymostoma cirratum
TCTTCCCCTCCCCCATTTCTGATGAAGGGTTTAGGCCCAAAACGTCAAGTTTTCCTGCTCCTATGATGCTGCTTGACCTGCTGTGTTCATCCAGCCCCATGCTTGTTACTAGCCTAATGAATATTCTCAGACTACCTCCAATACTAGTGTATCTTTCCTTAGATAAAGAGACTAAAACTGTTTGCATTATTCCAGTTGTGGTCTGACCAATGTAAGCGTAAAAAGCATTAATATTTTGATTTCTGGTTTGGTTTCTTAGTTGTTCTACAAGATAAACTTCTTGATGCCGACAAGATAAACTTTTTGATGGAGAATAATTTTGGTTTCAATTCAGTGGTTTCGTCCTCCATGCTCAGAAGAATTTTATTACAGATACAAAAATTGAAGAGAGACAGAAATTTCAGTGGATCATAATCAGGTTTAGTCAGCTCGGTGTCCAAATTTCCAACATCTACTTCCATTGTCAGAAATTCTAAATCAAAATGATGAGGAGCCTGGACAGATTGATGGTGAGAAACTGTTCCCACTTGTAAATAGTTTGACATCCAGCAAGCACAGATTGAAAGTGTTTTGCAAAAGAAAGAAATGTGAAGTGAGAAAAGCCTTTATACACAGTGAGTAGTTAGAATCTTAAATTTATTGCCTGGAAGTGTGGCTGAAGCAGTTTCAAATGAACTTTACGAGAGGACATTGTTTCTACTCAAATAATCATCCAATGCTTGAAGTTACAATGAAAAGGAAAGAGGTTGGTACTAAATCAAAATTCTCACAAACAGCCAGTGCAAACATGATGGGCTGATTGGCCTCCTTCTGTACTGTGACAGTTATTCTAATATCCGCAGCAGTGTGAGTTATTGTCCAATATCTATCCATGATGAAAGTTTTCTGTTTATCATTATAATTAAGTGCTAAATACTAACTCTCTTTAAGAACACTATTTGGCCCCTTGATCCATTGGGCCAAAGTTGACTGTTGATTGTAACATTGAATGAGAGCTATTAGCACCATTGATCAGGCAGGTGTTACGGATCGCTTAGTGGAATCGTCATTTACTAGGATTGGTATCCAGTAATGCTCCGCTGAAAGTTGCTCCCATGATGGCCACATTGAAGTACAGACTATTTTAAAAAATGCCAAATTATCCGCACATGTAACAGGAAAATCAGTTTGTTGCAGCACTTCTGTTGCAGTAGCAGCACTGTATATTCCCAGATTGTGATCTCAGATATTTCTTCATTTTCATAATCTTTACCAATGCCATCCGGAAGAAGACTTCCGGTATGCTGCACTTTCTTAAAATGTTAATCAAAAAGAGCGTGCAATTGGGTGAAGAAAATTTTACGCTCCTTTCCCAGTTTCTGTACTTCAGTATTTTTAAAATGTTGTGATCTTTACTGCCTAAACTGTTCCTGCACTTGGCACTGTTCCAAGTGCAGTACAGTAAAACTAAAGCAGTGCTAAAAAATTGAAACAAAGAAAATTACTTTGATTTGGGGAATTATAGTTGCTAAACTGCCATTTGTATAAACAATGTAGGAATTCAAGATGATCAGTTTGATGTATCACACACCCGTTTGAAAAGTTCCAGTTAAGCCTCGTACTCCTGCAACAAAACAGTTTTTGCTGTCCCTTTATTTGGAGGATTTGATTTGATCTGAATTGATTTGATTTATTATTGTCACATACACCTAAGTATGATAAGAAGTTTTGTTTTACATGCAGTAGAGGCAGATCATAACATGCAAGGACATACAGATCATAGGGTGATTGAACAAAGCGAGGCACACAAAGTTACGGCTGCACAGAAGGTGTGCAAAAATTAAAATTTGAGATGTTGTTCAGCAGTCTAATAACAGCAAGGAAGAAGCTGTTCTTGTACCTGGTGGTATGCATGTTTAAGCTTATGTATTTTCTGCCTGACTGAAGAGGTTGGAAGACATTATAAATGGGATGGGAGGGGTCTTTAATAATGTTGACTGCATTGCTGTGGCAACGAGAGGTGTAGGTGGAGTCAATGGATATAATGTTGGTTTGCTTAATGATCTGGGCATGTTCACAACTTTCTATAGTTTCTTAAAGTCCTGGGCAGAGCAGTTGCCATACCAAACCGCAGTGCATCCAGATAGAACGATTTCTGTGGTGCATCTATGAACATTGATGAGGGTCCTTATGGACATGTCGAATTTCCTTGGACTCCTGAAGAAGAAGAGGTGTCGTTGTGTCTTCTTGTCCATCACATCAACGTGGGTGGTCAAGGACAGATTGTTGGCATTCATCATTCCTAGGAACTTGACACTCTCGACCATCTCCACCTCCACTCCATTGGTGGAGACAGGGGTGTGTCTTCCTTCTTGCTTCCTAAAGTTGATGATCAGCTCTTTCGTTTTGCTGACACTGAGAAAGAGATTGGTATCTTTGCACCATGTTACCAAGCATTCTTTCTCCTTCCAGTGTTCTGTCTCGTCATCATTTGATATTCCACCTACAATAATGGTATCATCATTGAACTTGGGTCAATGGAGTTGGAACGAAATCTGGTCACACAGTCATGAGTGCACAGGGAGTATAGCAGGGGCCTGAGTACACATCCTTGTGGGGCTCTGGTGTTGAGGATTGTCATGGAGGAGGTGCTGTTGTCTATCTTCACTCTCTGCGGTCTATGGGTCAGGATTCTGATGTAGTTGAAGTTTAATTAGCCTAATGAGCTCAGAACGTCATGACAACCATTTTGCTGTATCACAGTTCACATTAGAAACGGACAGACACATGCACAGAAGAGTCACTGGGCCCAAAACATTAAATGTTATAAATCTGGCAAACTGATCTGGACCCTTTAGCATCTTATTGCTCTCTTGTTAAATTGTCTCTGGAACATTGTTCCACATGATCATCAAATTGGGAAGGAATCAAATCTATGGATGGTCAGAAAAGACCCGGAACACATTGAATAAGTTTCCTCTTAGTTCTCAAACTATAGTATGTTTTAACTGGAATGTTTTGCAGGGAGCTTGTGTCCACTGGGAGTTGTATTAGGATTCCTTATATGTTCAACTTCTCAGAAAGACTCTTAACCAAAAACGTCTGGACATTTAGGTCAAAGGATGAAGGAACAATGTCTATTCACAGTAGACCTTCAAACAAGTTTATGTTGTGAGCTTATACTGCATTTATGTTTCTCATCAAAGAGTTCAGAATTCCCACAAATACAAGTTACTGATAAAATATTACTAGCTTGAGTAATTGAAGGTGCACAACCACAACATTCACTATTAATTTGAAGGGTAGTTATTAGAATAATGTGCTATTGGGAAAAAATGCATAAGCTTTCAAATTGGCTTCAAAAGTATGAGATTTTTAAACATAAAATGGAATTGTATTTTAATGAATCAGCTGGGACGTGAGTGAGAGAAATAGTGATATTTCCCTTCATAAATCAGAACTGCTTACAATGCTGTAAAGCAACGATTTTCTTTATAAAAATTTTTATCTTAGCTGAGTAGACACAAGTCTGTTATGTAACAGCAGTAATTGGCAGTTGTAGGGAATGTTCCGGAGAGTATCTTAATGTGCACCAAGTTGTTCTTTAGGAAAGCAATAATTACTTAATTTAGTTGACATAGATCATAAAATCATTGAATCTATGATTCTATGCTTCTATGATTCTATGATTCTATGATTCTGTGATCTATGTCAATTAAATTAAGTAATTATTGCTTTCAGAGAGAGCAACTCAGAGCACACTAAGAGTTGTTCCCTCTGAATGCAATGGGAGATGGTTTCAACGTTGTGTTAATTTTGACAAAACTGGGGGAAGAACCTAATTAATCATCATCAGATGGAAATTTTTCTTCTGTTCTAAAACCTGTTGAGATCAAAAAAAAAATTTTTCAAGGACTTTTAAAGTTCAAAATTGAAATGCTTTATTGATGTTCCACTTAGTAGCCATAGAACAGTGAAGACAGTTTAATCTGAATTAGTTTGGACTGCATGATAGGTGGAATTCATCAGCTGAAGAAAGAGTGGGATTCTGTAAATAACATGATAGACCTTTGAGAAAAGCATGAGAACAAAGGGGATCCATGTCTCACATCCTGCATGTGACAACCATTCTCCATCTTACTTTCATGCTTGTAGTGGATGAAGGTGACCGGGGAGTGGAGAAAGCAAGAAAGTGCATCAAATGCAAAGGTAAAGGTAATGTCACCATAGTTTTAACATAGGCTGTTCTCTCATTTGAGATAGATGACTGGTGGTCGTTTAAGCTGAGGGTCACCACATCTCAAGCAAGGGGAGTGATTGAGAAGGAAAGACCTTCATAATAATGACAAATTAACAATGCAAGAGCTTGTACTACTCTTGAATCACAAGGATCATGGAAATGGATATTAGTTGATTGTCCCATTGATCAAAGATGGAATTCCATAGAATTAACAGTATACAAAAATGACAGTTACCCCAACAGATCTATATGGACTAGGGATTAAATCTCTTTATACTCAATAATCTCTCCATTTCCTGTCCACATCCTGCAGCATTCATTTTTGTGTCAAGCTTCCCCTTAAATCTGGGCAAAGTAGTCTACTTCAAGCATTCCAGGTGCATCATTAAGGCTAATTCTTTGAAATGTTTCTTTCCAGGTTTCCTTTAAACGTTTCTTTGTGCAAAAAGATCAAATTTCCTTTTAAGTATCTTGACTGATCTTTCAGAAATTATCTTAAACATTCATATCGCACAAATGTTCACTCCCAATTTCTTGAATTTGAAGTTTATTTTCTGAATTCCAGTGTATGAAGGATGAGTTGTTTTTTAGCATCTCTAACAATTTCCTTCCTTGTTTTAAACTGTTAACTGTAGAAAAGGATAATTTTACAAGCAGAATTCTTTCCTAATCAGGCAGAGATTTTCTGCAAAAATCTGGACACGTACCATTTAAATCATTCTTTCTGCATGTGTTTTGCTGCTCTGCAGTAATATACTCCTCTGGAATGATGAGATAAGTAATGAGACACATCTGAAGTGCTGTGTGCAGAATTCTTCTCCTTATTTAAGGTGGGATCTAAATGTTTTGGAAGCAGTTCAGAGAAGATTTATCAGGCTAATACCTGGAATGGGTGGGTTGTCTACTGAGGAAAGGTTGCATAGGCTAGGCTTGTGACCGCTGGAATTTAGAAGAATCAAATGTAATTTGACTGAAACGTATACAATCCCTGAGGGGTTTTGATAGAAGCAATGTGGAGAGAATGTTTCATCTTATGGGAGAATCTAGAACTAGGGTCACTATTAAAAAGTCAGGGATCACTCATTTCAGATGGAAATTAGGAGAATTTCTTTCTTTCACAGGCCATCAGTCTTTGGAACTCTGCTTGCACCACTTTTTGAGGAAGAGAATATTTTTAATGCCGAGATGGGTAGATTCTCTATAAGCAAAGGGGTAGAGGGGCATTAAGGGTAGGTGAGAATATGGAGTAATCAGATCAGCCACAATGTTATTGAATGGTGGAATAGGCTCGAGGGATCGAGTGACCTGATATTATGATGAAAGATCACTGGACTGAAAACGTTGACATTTTTTTCTCTCCAAAGATGCTACCAGAATTGTTGAGCTTCTACAGCAGTTTCTGTTTTTGCCTCAAGAAAAGCACACACACCAACCATTTAAACAAAAAAAAGCAATTGCAGTTGCTTGAATTTGGAAATAAGAACAAAAACATGCTGGAGGATTTCAGCAAGTCAAGCACCAGCTGCGTGGAGAAAGAGTAAACAATGATGAGTTTTATGAGTACTTAAGATAAATAAAAGTGCAAGTGTTTATAAGACTATAGGCCAAAGGAGATTCAATAACAAATATTTTTGTAAAATGAAAGCCAGAAAGATTAAATGTATAAAATTTTGGCAAAGACCTGTAGCTTGGGTTGTGGATGAGGTTGTTGACTTGCTCGCCAAGCTGGCTTGTTTTTGTTCGGACGTTTCGTCACCATGCTAGGTGACATCATCAGATGAAGCGATGTTATTCTACTCTGCTCGGAATTTATACTGTCTGGTCCGCAATGTTGAGTACTGTTATTTCCGGTTTTGATCTGTATGGGTTTGTATATGGGGTCTAATTCTATGTGTTTATTGATTGAAGTATGGGTGGAGAATTATGTCTCTAGGAATTCCCCTGCATGTCTATGTTTGGCTTGGGCTACTATGGTTACATTGTCCCAGTTAAATTGATGGCCTTCGTTGTCCAAATATACTGATATTAAGGAGAGTTTGTTGTGCCATTTTGATGCTAGCTGAGTTCACGTATTCTGATGGCTAGTTTCCTTCCTGTCTATCTGATGTAATGTTTGTGGCAGTCGTTGCATGGTATTTTGTAAACCACGTTCGTTTTGCGTGTTGTGGGAATGGGGTCTTTAATCCTTGTAAGTGTTTGTCATAGAGTGGCTCCTAGTTGTCTTAGGAGTCTCGTTGTCAGTTCCGATATGTTCTTGCCAAAAATATTGGGAATTCCTAGAGGCATGGTTCTCCACCCATACTTCAAGCATCAAACATATAGAATTGGACCCCATATATAAACCCATACAGATCAATACCGGAAATGACAGTACTCACCATAACAGACCAGGCAGTATAAATTCCAAGCGGAGTAGAATAACATCGCTTCATTGGAAGCTCCACTGATGATGTCACCTAGCATGGGGATGAAACGTCTGAACAAAAACAAGCCGACTCGGTGAGCAAGTCAACAACCTCAGAGTAGATGTATACTGAAGAAACAATGATTATTTGCAGTGAGTTGTGAATTAGTACATAAAAACCACCTGAATTCAATATGAATGGAGACAGAAAGAAACAATATGAATGTCAACCTTAGAAAACAAAGAAAGGAAGATAAAAGGAGAACGCAAACAAGAATTCCATCATCCTATTTCCTTTCCGTTTCAAAGAATGGTTACATTCAAATCAATATGTTAATTTTTCTTTGTCTGTGGACGAAGACCTGCCAGATGTGTTGTGTTTCTCTAGCATTTCCTGTTTTTACTTCAGATTTCCAACATTTGCTGGATTTTGCTTTACAATCATTTACACTACACATTAGCAAGGCAATAATGATCAAGCAATGTGGTTTATTTCTACATGGATGAAATCATAAAATAGGGAAGTTGTGGGTACTGCATGTACTGCACGACTTCAGTCACCAAGGAATTTTAGAGGCTTTGAAAAAGGTGCAGAGAAAATTTACAAAAGTGATACCAGAAATGAGAAGGCTTAGGGATGTGATTGACATGCTAGGCCTCTTTTTATATCTCCTGTTGATTTCACATAATGACCAACCCAAATTTACAAACAGGATCTTGCACTGTTCGACTCTATGAATGTCTGCTGCCTGGCTGACCACAAACATTATCAATTTCTTTATTTCACAATGCACAGTATTTCCAAAACCTTTGATTAATGTTACAATAGTGGTAAAAATGACTATAAATTTCAACTTCTATCATGTGATTTTAACATCTAGGATCTTTCATGGACTTAAATTGTTGTAAAAAGGTAAGGCACTGACTTAAGATGGCCTCAGTGAACTTCTGACTGGTTTGAGCCATCATTATAGGATTAGGAAAATAACAGCTTATGATCGAATTAATTTAGTTATAATTACATAATTAAAGTGATATTAGAGAATGCAAATTATGACTCCAGACCCACAGTAATGTGGTTGACTCTTAACTGCCTTCTGGGCAGTGAGGGATAAATACTGGCCGAGCCAGCGATGCCCTCATCCTGTGAACGAATTAAAGAAAAACTCTTTTGACTCTGCTTAGCTTCATTTGACAAAAAGGTGCAACATGGGTCTGAAGACAATACGCTAATGTTTTAGAGTTATAGCTGCAAGACTGAGAGGCCTCTGTCTAGCTCCATGCTTTGAAAGCACGCATACTCCCAATTTGTTAATCATCCTTCATCAGTGATCAAGGTGGCAAAAAAAAGGTTCTTTGCAAAAATGAACAGAAAAATCACAACTGCACTCAAACTTTTGTTAAAACAATGTTTTGAAGTGAAGTAATTATACATGATTACACCTAATCTTTCGACTAAATGTAACCTAGACAGTAGAGTTCACTTGGTAAAATTTGTAACAGTATAATTCTTCAGACTTTCATCAGTCAAAACTACATAGAGGAGAATATTTCACTGTTTGTACATCTTACATACATTTTATGTTGTGTTACGACTTACTGGTCTTTTCTGTTAGTTCTTATATAGCTTTGAAGTCACAAGCAATTTTTTATATTGTCTCTTCTGCCTTTAAAGTATAAACAGTAACAAAGTGTTTCCAACATTCAAACACAGCAGGAAAAAGAACTATTATCAACTAAAAGATAGCTCTAAGGAAAAGCAAATGGTTATGATAAATAAGTGCCTAATTTAATGTAAACTTCACTGATTTATTCAAATTGAGACATGAGCTCCAGGATATCAGTCATTGGGTCCTGCATAAAGTTGCTTTAATAAGTAACTTGGGCAAAGTTTCCAGATTTAGAACATAGAACATAGAACAATACAGCGCAGAACAGGCCCTTCGACCCTCGATGTTGCGCTGACCTGTGAACTAATCTAAGCCCACCCCCTACACTATCCCATCATCATCCATCTGCTTATCCAAGGACTGTTTAAATGCCCCTAATGTGGCTGAGTTAACTACATTGGCAGGCAGGGCATTCCACTCCCTTACCACTCTCTGAGTAAAGAACCTGCCTCTGACATCTGTCTTAAATCTATCACCCCTCAATTTGCAGCTGTGCCCCCTCGTACTAGCCGATGTCATCATCCTAGGAAAAAGACTCTCACTGTCCACCCTATCTAATCCTTTGATCATTTTGTATGTCTCTGTTAAATTCCCTCTTAGCCTTCTTCTCTCCAATGAGAACAGACCCAAGTCCCTCAGCCTTTCCTCATAAGACCTTCGCTCCAGACCAGGCAACATCCTGGTAAATCTCCTCTGCACCTTTTCCAATGCTTCCACATCCTTCCTGTAATGGGGCGACCAGAACTGTACACAATATTCCAAGTGAGGCCGCACTAGCGTTTCATACAGTTGCAGCATGACATCACGGCTCCGGAACTCAATCCCTCTACCAATGAAACCTAACACACCGTATGCCTTCTTAACAGCACTATCAACCTGGGTGGCAACTTTCAGGGATCTATGTACCTGGACACCAAGAACCCTCTGCACATCCACACTACCAAGAATCTTTCCATTGACCCAGTATTCTGCCTTCCTATTATTCTTCCCAAAGTGAATCACCTCACATTTATCTGCATTGAACTCCATTTGCCACCTTTCAGCCCAATTCTACAGTTTATCCAAGTCTCCCTGCAACCTGCAACATTCTTCCACACTGTCCACCACTCCACCGACTTTAGTGTCATCTACAAACTTACTAACCCATCCACCTATGTCTGCGTCCAAGTCATTTATAAAAATGACAAACAGCAGTGGTCCCCAAACAGATCCTTGTGACACACCACTAGTAACCGGACTCCAGGCTGAATATTTTCCACCAACCACCACTCTTTGCCTTCTTTCAGAAAGCCAGTTTCTAATCCAAACTGCTAAATCTCCCTCAATCCCATGCCTCCGCATTTTCTCCAATAGCCTACCATGTGGAACCTTATCAAAGGCTTTACTGAAGTCCATGTACACCACGTCAACTGCCCTACCCTCATCCACATGCTTGGTCACCTTCTCAAAAAACTCAATGAGGTTTGTGAGACACGACCTGCCCTTGACGAATCCATGTTAACCATCTCCAATCAAATTGTTGCTTGCTAGATGATTATAAATCCTATCTCTTTTAATCCTTTCCAAAACTTTCCCTACAACAGATGTAAGGCTCACTGGTCTATAATTACCTGGGTCATCTCTACTGCCCTTCTTGAAAAAGGGCACAACATTTGCAATCCTCCAGTCATCTAGTACTAAACCTGTAGCCAATGACGACTCAAAGATCAAGGCCAAAGGCTCCGCCATCTCCTCCCTCGCTTCCCAGAGAATCCTTAGAAAAATCCCATCCGGCCCAGGGGATTTATCTTCCTTCACACCTTCTAGGATTGGTAACACCTCCTCCTTACTAACCTCAATCCTTTCAAGTCTAATAGCCCGTATCTCAGTCTTCTCCTCGACAAAATTCTCCTTTTCCCGAGTGAAAACAGATGAGAAACATTTGTTTAGCACCTCTCCGATCTCCACAGGGTCCACATACAACTTCCCACTTCTGTCTTTGACTGGCCCTATTCTTACCCTAGTCATCCTTTTATTCCCCACATACCTATAGAAAGCTTTAGGGTTCTCCTTAATTCTACCTGCTAATGACTGCTCATGTCCCCTCCTTGCTCTTCTTAACTCTCTCTTTAAATCCTTCCTAGCTAATCTGTAACTCTCCATCGCCTCATCTGAACCGTCTCATCTCAATGTCACATAAGCCTCCCTCTTCCACTTAACAAGAGATACAATTTCTTTTGTAAACCATGGTTCCCTTACCCTATCACTTCCTCCCTGCCTGACAGGGACATAGCTATCAAGGACACGCAATATCTGTTCCTTAAACCAGCTCCACATTTCGATTGTCCCCATCCCCTGCATTTTGCTACCCCATTCTATCCCTCCTAAGTCTTGCCTAATCGCATTATAATTGCCCTTCCCCCGTCAATAACTCTTGCCCAGTGGCATGTTCCTATTCCTTTCCGTCACTAAACTAAACGTAACCGAATTATGGTCACTCTCTCCAAAGTGCTCACCTACCACTAAATCAAACACCTGGCCTGGTTCATTACCAAGTACCAGATCCAGTGTGGCCTCCCCTCTTGTCGGCCTTTCGACATACCGTGTCAGGAAACCCTCCTGCACACATTGGACAAAAACCAATCCATCGGACGTACTAGAGTTATAGCATTTCCAGTCAATGTTGGGGAAGTTAAAATCTCCCATAATGACCACCCTGTTCCTTTCACTCCTGCCCAGAATCGTTTTGCCGATCCTCTCCTCCACATCCCTGGAACTTTGCGGAGGCCTATAAAAAACTCCCAGCAGTGTGACCTCTCCTCTCCTGCTTCTGACCTCAGTCCATACCACCTCAGTAGATGAGTCCTCGTCAAAAGTTCTTTCAGCCACCGTTATACTGTCCTTGACTAACAAAGCCACACCTCCCCCTCTTTTGCCACCTTCCCTGATCTTAGATCCCTGAAAGATCTAAACCCTGGAACCTGCAACATCCATTCCTGACTCTGTTCTATCCACGTCTCCGAAATGGCCACAACATCGAAGTCCCAGGTACCTATCCATGCTGCAAGCTCACCTACCTTATTCCGGACACTCCTAGCATTGAAGTAGACACACTTCGAACCAGCTTGCTGTCTGCCAGCGCACTCCTGTGACGGTGAAATCTGGTCCATGTCCTCCCTACTCTCATCCTCCTGTGTACTGGAACTACACCACAGGTTCCCATGCCCCTGATGAGCTCGTTTAAATCCACCCGAATAGCACTAGCAAATTTCCCACCCAGGATATTAGTACCCCTCTGGTTCAAGTGAAGACCGTCCTGTTTGTAGAGGTCCCACCTTCCCCAGAATGAGCCCCAGTTACCCATATATCTGAAACCCTCCCTCCTGCACCATTCCTGCAGCCACATGTTCAGCTGATATTTCTCCCTGTTCTTTGCCTCGCTATCACGTGGCACGGGTAACAAACCAGAGATAACAACTCTGTTTGTTCTAGCTCTCAGCTTCCACCCTAGCTCCCTGAAATCCTCCTTATATCCCTATCCCTCTTTCTACCTATGTCATTGGTACCTATGTGGACCACGACTTGGGGCTGGTCACCCTCTCCTTTCAGGACCCAAAGACACGATCCGAGACATCACGGACCCTGGCACCTGGGAGGCAACACACCAACCGTGAATCTCTCTCGTTCCCGCAGAATCTCCTATCTGTCCCCCTAACTATGGAGTCCCCAATGACTAATGCTCTCCTCCTCTTCCCCCTTCCCTTCTGAGCAACAGGGACAGACTCTGCGCCAGAGACCTGTACCCCATGGCTTACCCCTGCTAAGTCGTCCCCCTCAACAGAATCCAAAACGGTATACCTGTTATGGAGGGGAACGGCCGCAGGGGATCCCTGCACTGTCTGCCTGTTCCCTTTCCGTCCCCTGGCTGTAACCCATCTACTTTTTTCCTGTACCTGAGGTGTGACTACCTCCCTGTAACTCCTCTCAATCACCCCCTCAGCCTCCCGAATGATCCGAAGTTCATCCAGCTCCAGCTCCAGTTCCCTAATGCAGCTTCCGAGGAGCTGGAGTTGGGTGCACTTCCCGCAGATGAAGTCAGCAGGGACACTGGTGGTGACCCTTACCTCCCACATCCTACAGGAGGAGCATGCAACTGCCCTTGCATCCATTGCCATTGTTCTGAATTCTAAAAAACAGACTATTGGAAAAAAAACACTAGTAACTTACCAAATCGGCGCTCAGAACCTTTTTGGTTAGAGGAGGAGGATAGATGGGAAAGCAACCACCCAAATATATTACCTCACTTACTCAACCGTCCCGTGTCTGCTCCTGCTCGACGCGCACTCCGCCTATTCACAAGGTAAGTTTTTAAAGGAGAAGCTTATCTTCCCAGGCTGCCCTCGCGCTTCCTTCCGGACTCCCACCACTGAAACGACTGAAAGGCCACAGTCACGTGAGGTAAGACCTTTATACTCCTGAAGCTTACCTTCCCAGGCTGCCCTCGCACCTCCTTCCGGACTCACGCCGCTGAAACGACTGAAAGTTTGTCTTCTGTTGCCTAATTGTTAAAGACCTAAGGTTTCCATCAAGGAACAGCAATAAACCAGAATCAGGCTGAATTGAGCTGAAAAGAAGATTGCTAGAAAAAAGGGATTGAAATTCAGGTTAGTATCTCCTGGTTGATTTCCACCTTTCCAGAATTTCACTCATTGCAATGAAAGTCACCTGCAGATTATTCAGTTTGAACAGAAGCTATAGAGCCCAACGTGGAGATACGCAAGATGTGGAGGTGTTGGTGTTGGACTGGGGTAGACAAAGTCAGAAGTCACATGATACCAGATTATAATCCAACAAGTTTATTTGGAATCATGGAAGCTTTCAAGTCTGCAGGTGACCAAGAGCGTTAGACAGTATGTAGAGCGTTTATAAAGTCAATGTCAGTGCTGTGCTGTCATGACAATCAGGCAGAGCGATAGCAATATACAAAAGGTGACATCTCATAACCTGTCTCAGAGTTTTAACCTGAAATCAGGCTGGTTTTATTCTGAGAGCTGGAATTTATAAGCTGCCACACTGACTGACTGTGACTACAAGTTGTTGTTATTTGAACAAAATAGAATATATCTGCAAATAAACAAACACCTTTGATGAAATGAATCATCCTGTGTGTGTGTGTGCAAGAGAGAGTCTGTCTGAGTGTATGTGTGTGAGTGTGTTTGTGTGAGAGAGAGTGATTAAACTGAAACAACTACACAGCGATATCAACGAGTTTCATCCCACCATCAGACTTACCATGGACTACTCTTCAGAATCAGACTCATTCTTGGATACATGCATCTCCATTATTATAAATTCTAGCTTTTAGAATAAAACCAGCCTGATTCCAGGTTAAAACTCTAAAACAGGTTTGTAAACAAAGCCTCAGCATCTGACCTGAGATGTCACCTTTTGTATTTTCCTATGGCTCTGCCTGATTCTCATGACAGCACAGCACTGATATTGACTTTATAAACACTTTACAGAATCTGACACATTTGGTCACCTGCAGAGACTTATCATCTGACACTCCACTCACACCAGTTGTATGATTTTTCAATCCCTCTGCCCTTGATCTCTCTGCCCATAAACTATGTGCTTGTGTGTCCTGCTCTCTCACTGCACCAGATGAACGGGCTGTGTTCCGAAAGCTCGTGTGATTCCAAATAAACCTGTTGGACTATAACCTAGTGTCATGTGACTGGAAATACACAAGTACACTGTATTTCAGGGAAAAGAATTTAGGCAGAAAGAAAGAAGAAATAATGAGTTGGTAACAGCAGAATTGGAAGGTGCATTCCCTGTTCGCCTTTTTCTCTCAACCTCTAGATAAGCAACACCTAATGAAGAAGCAAATTGGAGAAATATCTATTCACTGAAAATTCAAGGATATTTACAAATTTTGCTCCTGCTGTGGAAACATGTAATCAATTAATCAGGATTATTACTCACCAGGGCATCTGGATTACCAGTCCAATGACACTACTATTACACTACCCTGAATCTGAAATGAGGGGACAGAAATATAAGACATAAATATAAATATAACAGCTTTCATTGAATCAGAAATTTACAGCGCGGAAAGAGGGCACTCATACTTGAGATAGTAAGAACTGCAGATGCTGCAGTCAAAGATAACACAGTGTGGAGCTGGAGGAACTCAGCAGGTCAGACAGCATCAGAGGAGCAGGAAAGGTGATGTTTCGGGTCAGGACCATTCTTCAGAAATGTCTGAAAAATGCCTTCTATAACTCTATGCTAAGAGGAATTAAAAATCTTAGTTGCATCTGACCAAGGAGAGGTGTTGATTCAATTCTCCTCACCTGGTTATAATGTTATCTATGTATCAGTTAAGTGTTTTCTAAGAAATGTGGTGACCAGTATTCCAGCTTGGTCATCAATTTGCTGTTACTACTAAATGATTTGTGTTACACAGAAATATCCATATTAAAATGGCATCAATCCAACATCACACTTGGGAGATTTAAATTTCACAAAGAAAGGGCATTTAGCTATGTATTTCAAAATTATTAAAGTATGTCTCTGGTTGAATTTTTATAGGACTAAGGAGAAGGAACAGTAGATATGTTTGTAATGTCAGTGTTGTAAGCTTCAGCATATATTCAGTTTCCATGAAAGTAACCAGGGAGAACTTGTGAATTGGTTAATGTATAAAGGATACTTGAAGGTGAGGAACTTGAAGGATTACAGAAAAAAAATGGGATTTAAAGCAAAGCATTACAGTCCTTTGAAAGAGCCATTACAGACATAACAGGCATGAGTGCCCTCTTTCTGTGCTGTAATTTTCTGATTGAATGAACGCTGTTATATTTATGTCTATGTCTTATATTTCTGTCCCCTCATTTTGGACTCAGGGTGGTGTAATGGTAGTGTCATTGGACTGGTAATTCAGATGGCCTAGTGAGTGTTCTGATGGAATTTGAATTCAAGAAATAATCCTGAATTTGGAAGAATATGATCAGCAGGAATGAGCAATGAAAGTAGTCAATGAATCTTTCAAAGAAATTGGACGAAAATTGGAAAGGATCAAGAAGAAAAACAGAATCAAGGGCAAATAAACCGACTGAAGTGGTGGGAGTGGGAAGAAAGGAGAAATGGTGGAATATCAATACTGAAGCAAATAAGCTGGAATACTCCAACCATGAGTTAATAGGAGAGAGAGAAAGGCATGGAAACAATGGTTAAAAGAACAATCATATATACGAGATGAATTGGATTGAGTAGGAAGAATAAACCTTATGGATGTAAAAGCAAAAGAGATCAGTGGCACTCAAACAACTGAAGACAACAGTAGAGAATAAGGAAACTGTTTTATTAACAAACTTCAATCACATAAGAAGAAGATGGAAGAGACATATCGAAGAGCTACCTGCAAAAACTGAAAAATTGAAATGATTGAAATAGAAGGAGAACAAAGTTAACTTGATTTCATTGAACTAGAAAAATGAGAAAGTTATGAGCAGGTGTAAAAGGATTAAATCTGGAAAAGAAGTAAGAATAGATGAAATACCTACAGGGTTTATTAAGACATGGGAACAACCTTAACGTCAATGTTTACTAAGCTGTGCAAAGATATTTGGTTGGAAGAATGGCCAGAAGGCCTCCTGCAGCCAATAAAGATTATCATAAAATCCTTACAGTATGGAAGCAAGCCATTCAGCCCATCGAGTCCACACCGCCTCTCCGAAGAGCATTTCACCCAGATTCATGCCCCTACCCTATAACCCTGTATTTCTCATTTCTAATCTACCTATCCTGCACATCAATGGACATTATGGGCAATTTAGCATGGCCAATCCAACTAATCTGCACACCTTTGGATGGTGGGGGAAAATCGGAACACCTGAAGGAAACCCACGCAGACATGGAGAGAATGTGCCAACTCCACATAGCCTGAGGCTAGAATCAAACCCAGGTCCCTTGAAGGTTAATTGTTGATTTTCTAGGGCTATATTTTGGTTTTCAGTGACTCTGTTTTCATTCTTACTGATTTCTTTATTAAATGATGCAGTGACATAGTGATGTAATCTTTCACATTTCCAGAGACATTTTTGAATTTGAACTCATAGAAGCAGAATTTGAAGAATTCATTGATATCAACAATAATTACCAAGCTTATTAAATCTAAACCTACAAAACACAAGGGAAGCATTAATTTCCTAAACACAGTAGTATTTAAGGTGGCGCAAGACAACAGGCATAAATTAGTCAAGGTTTATTTTTCAAAATAACCAACACCTATAAAACACCATCACCCAAAAAACACCTTTTGCTGAGTATTGAGGCCACAGGTAATGTACTTTTTTAAAAATTTTCATAGAACTGGAATGTTTTAAACTGGTGGCTACCACTGTTTTTACTGTATGTCAATTTCAGACTTAAATTTAACAAATAAAACAATGTTCATTTTTATGGTATCCACTACAATTTTCTTTATTGACTAGCTCCTGAACTTACATAAACTTAAGCTAGAGGTACCACATTAATTTGCAAGCAGGTCATTACATCAACAATTTCAAGTTTTGCTTGCTCCTAGTTAGCTGAGCATTCCCCTGTTAACAGGTTTGAAATGATTCCGTCCTTTTGTTTTTCTCTCTCTCCCACCCCTTGCAGCTTTATCTTTGCGCACTCCTTCAAAGATTTGTGACTCTCCCACTCCTTTGAGATCCCTCAAAGTTGCTACCCAAGTCGATAACGTTGTTAAGTAGGCATATGGTGTGTTGGCTTTCATTGGCAGGGGAATTGAGTTTAAGAGCCACAAGGTTATGCTGCAGCTCTATAAAACTCTAGTTAGACCACACGTGGAATATTGTGTTCCGTTCTGGTTGCCTCATTGTATAGGAAGGATGTGGAAGCTTTAGGGAGGGTGCAGAGGAGATTTACCAGGATGCTGCCTGGACTGGAGGGCAGGTCTTATGAGGAAAGGTTGAGGGAGGAGGTTGAGGAGGTAAAGGTTGAGGCTTTTCTCATTGGAGCAAGGAAGGATGAGGGGTGACTTGATAAAGGTGTACAAGATGATGACAGACATAGATAGGGTGGATAGCCAGAGACTTTTTCCCGGGGCAGAAATGACTGTTACGAGGGGGCATACTTTTAAGGTGATTGGAGGAAGGTATAGGGGAGATGTCAGAGACAGGTTCTTTACACAGAGAGTGGTGGATGCGTGGAATGCGATGCTGGCGGTGATAGTGGAGTCAGATACATTAGGGACATTTAAGTGAGTCTTGGATAGGCACATGATTGATAGTAAAATGTAGGGTATGCAGGGTAGCTTGATCTTAGAGTAGGATAATAGGTCAACACGACATCATGGGCCAAAGGGCCTATGCTGTGCTGTACTGTTCTATGTTCGATATCTCCATCTTCCTCACTCTCTCCCTACTCCTATGCAGTCACCTTGGCTCTCCAATTCTCTTTCTTTTGCCCATGCTATTTCTGTTTCCTGTCAAGTTGAGTCACAGGTAGAGGGGATAGTGAAGAAGGAGTTTGGAATGCTTGCCTTTATTGGTCAGTGCATTGAGTATAGGAGTTATGAGATCATGTTGTGGCTGTATAGGACATTGGTTAGGCCACTTTCAGAATATTGCTTTCAGTTCTGGTCTCCCTGCTATAGGAAGGATTTTGTGAAACTTGAAAGAGTTCAGAAAAGATATACAAGGATGTTGCCGGGATGGGAGTGTTTGAGCTGTAGGGGGAGGCTGAAAAGGTTGGGGCTATTTTCCATGGGATATCAAAGGCTGAGGGGTGACCTTACAGAAGTTTAAAAAATCATGAGTGGATAGGTTGAATAGTCATGGGTTTTTTTCCAAACTTTTCTGGCATGATGGCTCGGTGGTTAGCATTGCTGCCTCACAAAGCCAGAGACCCAGGTTCAGTTCCACCCTCAGGTGACTGTCTGTGTGGAGTTTGCATATTCTCTTCATGGCTGCATGGGTTTCTTCTGGGTGCTTCAGTTTCCTCCCACAGTCTGAAGATGTGCAAGTTGGGTGATTGGCCATGCTAAGTTGCTCCATAATGTCCAGGGATGTGTAGGCTATTTGGATTAGCCATGGGAAAAGCAGATTAACAGGGGTCGGGGGCTGGGTCCAGGTGGGATGTTCTTCGGAGGGCTGGTGTGGACTCAATGGGCTGAATGGCCTGCTTCCACACTGTAGGGATTCTATGATGATTCAGGGTAGCGGAGACCAAAACTAGAGGGCATGGGTTTAAGGTGAGAGGGGAAAAATTAAAAAGGGACAAATTTTTAACGCAGAGGCTGGTATGTGCATAGAATGAGCTACCAGAGGAAGTGGTGGAGGCTGGTACAATTACAACATTTAAAAGGCATCTGGATGGGTCCATGAACAGGAAGAGTTTAGAGTGGTATGGGCCAAATGCCAGCAAATGGGACTAGATTTAATTTAGGATATCTGGTGGGCATGAAGGAGTTGGACTAAAGGGTCTTCTTCCATGCTGTACAAGTCTATGACTCTATGACTTTCTCTTGCCTACTTTCCCCAACCCCATTGCATCCTCTTGGTCTAAAGCCAGTTCCCTTCTTGTCTCTCAATCTCTCCTACTGCCCCCTTACAGCACCCATCTTGCTGCACTCACCCCCTTTGCAGCATGTTGTCTCTCCACATCTTTCACGCTGCACCTTCTCTTCACTGACTTCTTGTGGGTCTCCTGTCTTCCCTAGGCCCATTGCAGACCTCTGCCAACATACCAGGCTCCTCCTACCAGTCCCATTGAGGTCTGTCTGTCTTCCCTTACTCATTTGTTGCCCCCTCTGTCTTCTTCCCTGAAACTCTTCCAATTCCAAAGGGCAAAAAGACTGTTCTCAGTTGTAGTCCCCCTCCTGGCCTTGGCAAAACAGAAGCTGGCCTCTGGATCCATGTTTGTTCTCTCACGTAGGATCCTCATCCTAACCAGGGTCCTGTCCCCAGCACCTATACCTTGGTCTCAGTCTCTGCCCCTTCCACCACAGGACACCCTCTAAAACCCCCAACAACTCCTAGATACAGCTGTCAGTGTCCTGCTCCCTCGGTGACTCCCTAACTAATTTTTACTTACTCTGCTCAGTGCTCCTCCAAAACATAGATGTTTTTTGCCTATTTATGCTGCTCACTGGTGAGCTTATAAAAAGCAACCACAGGAGAGAAGTAGCTTGTAATCTGGAGAAATGTCTCCTCACTATTTCCTGCTGTTAAGTTATTGAGAATGATTTTTCTCTGATTGTTCAGTCCTGCAAGTGGATTTTCCAGGATTTTTTTTAGGGACTTCTGGGAGTAGATTTGTTCATTATTCTGTGAATTTTGGTCATTGGATGGGAATGCACAGACCTACAATGGAGTGTTTATTTAAGCTTATCTGATCACAGATCCTTCTACAGTGTTTGTTGCTTTATCCTCTGACTTGAGTTAGTGAGTCAAGTAGCTGACTCCTGACAGTCAGAAATAAAGTTCTAGAGGAAGACTAAACATGCTGCTTCTAAATATGACCCCATACATACCGAGAAATCTGAGGTGTTTCAAGTCATGAAAATAAGTTGTTTGAATTTCAAGCTATTTCTGTTTTAGTCTGAGATAAATGAGATAGATATATGCCAATGTAATTAGATGCATTTTCTCAAGTTATTAAAGTAAACCCCTAAAAAGGTTATCATCATAACTCTAAATTGATGTCCTACTTTTATGTAGCACCTTGAATGATATTAAGATATCTTGAAGTGCTTTCTCGTCAGTGAAATGTTGTTGCAGTATAGTCACAGCAAACAGTTTGCATGTAGCAAATAATGATTAAATAATATATTTTGTGCGTTGTTGATTGAGGAATAAGTACCATCCAGGTCAACAAGGATAATTCCAGAATCACCTCAGAAGAATCTCACTTAATAGGTGAAATTATATGGTCATTCACAAATAAGTTGCCTAATGGTGGTTCCAGCTTTACACCAATTCCCATCAGTCCAAGAACTATTTCCTCCACCCTATCATTTTCTGATTTGTGGCCATCTTTCAATTCATTTTATTTTATTCATTCACAGGCATGCCTATCCTCAACTGCAGTTTGGAATCAATCACACTACTGCGGGCCTGGAGTCACGTGTAGGTCAGACCAAGTAATCAAATTTCCTTTCCTAAAGGGATTTAGTGACTACGTTTTTCTGAAAAAAAATCAGCAATGATCATTAATAGAGACTTAATTCCAGATTTGTATTGAATTCAGATTCTACCAACTGCATCTGCCATGGCAGGAGTCAAACTTCACCCTCCAGAAAATTACCTGGGTGTCTGCATTAATAATCTAGTGATAATACAACTAGGTCATCACCTCACCTGACTCCACATGTCCCAGATTTCATAATTCTGATCTTTGGTAATATTAATCAAATAAAATAAATCAAAGTTAATCTAAAATTAAAACAAAAATAAAATCTAAAGTTTTTGGAAGAATTGTAGCTCGGTTTGTGGATGAGGTTGTAGACTTGTTCGCTGAGCCAGTGTGTTTGATTGCAGACGTTTCATCACCTTGCTAGGTAAGCATTGTCAATGCGCCTCCGGTGAAGTGTTGGTGTTCTGTCCTGCTAATTATTTATATGCCGCAGTTTTTTGGGGTGGTTGGCATTACTTCCGGTTCTTTAGTGGTTTGTATATCAGATCCAGTTCAATGTGTTTGTTGATGGAGTTCCAGTTGGAATGCCAGGCATCCAGGAATTCCCTGGCATGTCTCTTCTTGGCGCGTGCTATTATGGATGTGACTTCCTAAAAAAACTCAATCAAGTTTGTGAGACACGATTTTCCTCACACAAAACCATACTGACTATCCCTAATCAATTTTCATCTCTCTAAATGTCCATAAATCCTATCTCTTATAATCACCTCCAACAATTCACCCACAACTGAAGTCAGACTCACAAATCTATAGTACCCTCATTTCTCCTTACAATCTTTCTTAAACAAGTATACAATATTAGCTACCTTCCAGTCATCAGGCACCTCACCCGTAGTTATAGAGGATGCAGATATTTCTGCAAGGGGTCTTGTAATTTCCTCCCTTACTTCCCACAACTTCCCATTCTGGAATACATTAGATCAAGTCCTAGAGATTTACCCACCGTTACATTCTCTGAGACATCCCAAGCTTCCTTTTCTGTAGTGTGAACTGTTTTTAAAACATCAAAGTTTATTTCTGTGTATTATGTAGACTCCATTTATTTTTCCACAGTAAAAACTGACATGAAATATTCGTTTAGTATCTCTCTCATTCCTGGGATTCAACACAATGTCTACCTCCTTGATCTTTAAAAGGCTTTCTCGTTACCCTCTTGCTTTTAATGTATTTGTAGAATGTCTTTGGATTATCCTTAACCTTATCTGCCAATGCTATCTCATATCCCCTGTTTGCCTTACCGATATCTCACTTAAGAATGCCCCTACAGTCTTTATATTGATTAAGAGATTCAATTGAACCAAGTTGTCTATATCTAAAGAAAAATCTCTTATATTCTTGACGAGAATGTCAGTATCTATATTCATCCATTGCTCCTTAATCTTACCAGCTTTATCCTTCACTCTAACAGGAACACAGTGCCTCTGAACTCTCATAATCACATTCTTGGATGCCTCCCACTTGTCAAACATCCTTTTACTTGCAAATAGTCCCTCCTCTTATCTTTGTATCATCTGCAGACTTGGCCAGAATGCCCTCAGTTCTTTCATCTAGATCATTAATGTATAAAATGAGCAGTTTTAGTCCCAAAACTGACCTTTGAAACACCACTTATCACTGGCTTCCATCCTAAGAAGACCCCTTTTACCCTCACTCTCTGCTTTCTGCCAGACAGCCAATCTTCTATCCATGCTAGTACCTTGCATCTATCACCATGGGCCCTTATCTTACTCAGCAGACTCCTGTGCAACACCTTATCAAAGGCCTTCTGGAAGTCCAAGATAACATCCATTGGCTGTCCTTGGTCTAACCTACTCATTACCTCCTCAAAGAATTCCAACAGACTTTTCAGGCATGATCTCCACTTGATGAAACCATGTCGACTTTGCCCTATTTTACCATGCACTTCGAAGTATTCAGAAATCTCATCCTTCACAACAGACTCCAAAATCTTAACAACAACCGAGGTCAGGCTAATCAACCTATAATTTCCACCTTTTGTCTTACTCCCTTCCGAAGTGAGGTGGGGCTGGGTGAGCTGCATTAGTGATTTTCCAGTCCCCTGAGGCCCTCTTTGGCTCCAGTGATTCCTGAAAGATCACCACTAATGCCTGCTGTATCTCTTCAGCTATCTCGTTCAGAACTCTGGAGTGTAGCCCATCAGGCCAAGGTGATTTATCCACCTTCAGACCTTTTGGGCATAACTTTAACTCTATCGAAATACTTAATAAAGTAATATAGTATGTAACTACTACTCATCAACTGTTCTAATATGGCAGCATCCAATAAACATACCCTTGGCAACGGCAAATTCAGCAAAACAGGTTTCCCACACTTGCTCTCACCTCCAGTCAGAAGAAGGAACACTGACAAAAGGAATCTAGCAGCAGAGAATGTAGTCAAGCTTTTGCATTAACAAAAGAGAGAGAGCTGTATCTAGAAGATTCAATTGCAAACACCCCAAATTCAACAACTGAAAACAAAAACTAAAATCCTGGGTCTATGTGAGCCTGACCACATCCACTTCTTTTGTCTACTTAAAAAGACTCAAAGTCATTTAATCTGCTTTCCAATGCACAGGCAGCTTGGCACCAGCTCTTCAAGAGAACCAGAACTGAGAAATCCCTCTTAAAGGCACATACCATCACAATGAACACATGAACAGGCAGGGAATAGAAAGATACAAAACATCTACAGGCGGATGAGATTAGTTTCAAATGGCATCATGGTTGGTACTGATATTGTGGGCCGTAGGGCCTGTTCCTATGCTGTCCTGTTGAATATTCAATGTTCTAATTAGCGTGTGGCAAATTAAAATCTGACATCCAGGGGTCCCAAACTGATTCCTCTCATCACAAATCTTCTGATATTCTAATAATATTTAATTACCTGGATTTCCAAATCTGAATACTACTCTCTGATATCACTTTCTTTATTCCCCATTTATTAAATCAAATAGCTGCCACCTGTCACTTAGCTGTGTCATTCTTCTTTACACTTAGCTAGGTGAAATCGCTTAGTATTAAGCAACAAGTAGCTAAATTGGAGTTTTATTTTCTATCAGTGCTTGACGGACTTAGAGTCTAATCACATTAAAGTTCAAAAGCTGTCTTACTTTAGCATTAAATGGGTTATTATTTTTCTGCAAATCCTATAGCTGCAACATTCTTGGAAAACATCTTTTCCACGCACTATTCTCAACTGTTTAATGAGCTTTGGCATGGAGTTTAAATGTGGTTTCCATTGAGACACCATCATTGCCTAGGCAGCATCAAATCAACTAACCCTAAAGATTACAAAGTTTTAAACACAATATTGAGAAACTTCAATAAGTACTTTATGCTTTAGTATATCTTTTAACTTGGTCCAAATATCCAAACTGGTCATTTCCTCAGAGCAGAAATGCAACTCTGTGCCAATTTCCTCATTGACAGTGGGGTTGGGAAATCTATAATAATGCACAATGCAGCACAATGGCATTCTAAAGCAAAGCTGACAAACAGAATTGAAGAGTTCCTATTCTTCCATGTTACTGTAAAAATCAGAGCTTAAAAAGAAATATCAACAGGTTAATTTGTGGACAATTGATAAAATAATTTAACAGCCACACAGAGAAGCAAAATACTCCTCTGAGCTGGTGGGAATAGTTCACTAAAAATCAAGCCCCACTGTTTCACAAGTCATCACAAGAAATACAAGCCATGGATGGAGCAGTTAAAGGAATGGCTCTAGGGAATCTTCCATCATGCGTGGTAACTAGAGAAATAGCTAAAAAAAAAATCCCAAAGGTCAAAGTAATACCACAAGCAGATCATAGAACCCCTACAGTATGGAAGCAGGCCATTCAGCTCACTGAGTCCATACCGACTCTCTGAAGAGCATCCCACCATCCCCGTAACCCTGCATTTCTCATTGCCAATCCACCTACCCTGCACATCTTTGGGCTGTGGGAGAAAACAGAGCATCCAGAGGAAATCTACACAGACACCGGGAGAATGTGCAAACTCCATACAGACTGGAATCAAACCCAGATCCCTGGCGCTATGAGACAGCAGTGCAAACTACTGAGCCACTGATGTCAGAGTAGCCAAAACAACTTTTAAAGATGGTGATTAATTCAAAAGGGGGGTTGAGCATGGAAAAGCAAACACAAATGGAAACAGAGATTGAATGCTGGAAAATTACCTGATTGAACAGGGTCAAAACAGTTGGAGTTCATCACTGGAGTTAATCCCTAAACAAATGGGTCAACTAGATCCAAAGTAAATAGGTGAATGCAGAGAATTAAGTCATGAAAACAGATTCCTACTCAATTCCTTAAGTTAGGGGATTGCAATATTAAGATTGGCAGTTGGATATCTCTCATTATTTTCTAAAATGATATATTGAGGCGGTACTGGCAAGTATTGTTAATCTCAAGAGAGTTAATGAAGAGACAATACAATGTGGAGCTGGAGGAACACAGCAGGCCAAGCAGCATCAGGGGAGCAGGAAAGTTGATGTTTCAGGTCGGGGCACTACTTCAGAAATGTGGAGGGGGAAAGGAGCTGGTAAACAAAAAGAGAGAGGAGGGGTAGGGCTGGGGAAAGTAGGTGGGATGGTGACAGGTGAATGCAGGTAGGGAGTGGTGAGGATTGGTTAGTGGGATGGGTGGGGCAGATAGGTGGGAGAGAAGATGGACAGGTAGTGTCAGGTCAAGGACGCGGGGATAAGAGGGCTCTTTATGTGACAAACGACAACACCTTCTGGCCGCCAACCATTTTACCTCCCTCTCCCACTCCCTGAGTTGACATGTCCATCATGGGCCTCCTCTGGTGCCACAATGATACCACACGCAAACTGGAGGAGCAACACCTCATGTTCTGCCTCAACAACCTACAGACCGATGGCCTAAACATGGAATTCACCAGTTTTAAAATCTCCCCAACCCCCCAGCCTCAGCCCATGTCCAACCCTCCCTCTCAGAGAAAGAAAAGATTCAAGCTTGTTTAACAGCCTTTTTAGAGGTCTGCATCGCATTTGATCCTCAGATCTGTAATAAACTCTCTACTTAAAACTTGGTGGGGCAACGATAGTGCCGCACAATATGGTGGAAGGTATCCTTAACGTAAAGGTGGACTTTGTCTCCAGAAGGACTGTGTGACTGATGCTATCACAGACAGATGTATCTGCAACTGGCAGGTTGGTGAGGATGAGATCAAGTATGCTTTTCCCTCTTGTTTGTTCCCTCACCACCTGCCACACAACCAGTGGAATAGGTAAATGCTTTAGGACTCAACCAGCTCGGTAAATAGTAGTGTTGCCGAGCCACTTTTATGATGGGCATTGAATTCTGCCACCCAGAGTACATTCTGTGCCCTTGTCACTATCAATGTTTCCTTCTAATGGTATTCAACATGGAAGAACACTGATTCATCAGCCAAAGATGCAGGGAAAGGGCTTTGGGTGGTAACCAGTGGGAGGTTTCCTTGTCCAGTGTTGACCCAATACTGAGATATCATGGGGTCCAGAGTCAACGTTGAGGTCTCCCTGGGCAATTCCTTCCCAAATGTATGCCACTATGCCACTACCTGTGATGGGCCTGTCCTGCTGCTGTGACAGGACATACTCAGGAATGGTGATGTTATTGTGTGGGTTATTGTAAGGTAGTATTCTTTGAGTATAATTACATCAGGCTGTTGCTTGCTTAGTATGTGAGACAGCCCTCCCAATTTTTGCGCTAGCCCCCAGGTGTTAGTAACAATGACTTTGCAGGGTCAACAGAGCTGTTTTTGCCGTTGGCATTTGCGAATGCTATTGGCGTATCCAGTTTCATTCCGTTGTTTCAACGTCACAGAAGTTTGATACAACTGAGTAGCTTGCTAGGCTATTTCAGAGGACAGTTGAGAATCAAGCACATTCCTGAGGATCTTTAGACACATATACACCAGACAAGATAAGGATGGCAGATTTCCTTCCCTAAAGACCATTAACAAACCAGATGGGTTTTCTAAATCAGCAGTGATTTCATGGTCATTATTAGATTTAGTTTTAATTCCAGATTTATTTAATTCAAATTTCATCATCTGTAGTAGTGGAATTCCAATGCCTTATCCCAGAACAATTGCCTGGGCTCTGGTTTTCTCGTCCAGTGATATTATCACTGTGCCATTGCCTTCCTTAAATTTGGAAATAAGGCTATATGTTTCATTGAAATTCAACTTTTCCACTTTACCTGCTGGTGATTATGTTTCCTGAGCAATAGAGAATACAACAGCTTCACCAGGGTGAAGAATTGATGATGTAGCGGGTAAGTCCAAAATCCAGGAGCCAGCTGGCACCAGGTGCCAAACAATCCTTGTCCATTACCCTCTGTTTCCTATACAAGGCTTCCAATTTCTCCCTAACTAGCAACAATACCCCCCAAGATTTCCTTCCCCAACAGGATGTCCCCACCTGCTGACCAGCTTCAACCAGCAGGTTCCCATTTGACCCCAACAGCATGAGAACTCTGGAAACCAACTCTACATCCCCACTCCACCACTACTTCCAATCTCCTCATCTCTGAAGTGCCTAACACTCTTCCATTGAAGCTGCCTGGTGAGGTGAGGTCAGAGTGACCCACTATCCTGTATTTTAATTTTGTCCCATGTTCCCTTAAGGGTAGCTCATTCTCCCAAATTTTTGAGATAGGATTTTAATTTAAATTAATAGAATATGGAATGCAAAGCTAGTGAAACTACCATTGATTGTCACAAGATCCACCTAGATTGCTAATATCCTTTAGGGGAAGGACATTTGCTATGCTTCATGGTCTGGCCTACATGCAGCTCTGGTATGGTTCCAGACCCACATCTATGTGATTGACTGTTAACTGCCCTTTGGGCAATTAGGGATGGGGAATAAATGTTGACCTAGCCAGTGATGCCTTAATCCCATGAATGAATAACAAAAAAATGATGACAGCATTTCCCTTGCATGCAATCTTTACCGAGGGAGAAAAGCTTAACAATGTTCTCTGATTACCATCAAATTCAAGATCCATATCACATATATATTTGTCATTTCCTCATTGTTGCTGAGTTGATATTCTGGAATTCCACAATAGACCTGAATGGCGCTGAGCTGGATTTTCACAGAATCACAAAATTATTACAGTGCAGAACGAGTCCATTTGGCCCATTATGGCTACACCAGTTCCCTGACAATAGTTTTTTAAACTAGGGTGTGTATGTAAAAGCCAGCATGTGACCTTCTAGCTCTTACTGACATAACTGAAATTTGCCAACAGGCAGGGGAGATATCAGGCTTGTTCTTGTGCCAATGAAACCCTTAATTAAGTGACTATTTAATGGTCAATTCAGGTCCTCATTCTGCACCACCAGTGTTGTACCCACTGAGTTTACAGTAAACCTGGCAGTTTTCCATGTAGAGGCCACTGCCACGAAATTGGTAGGGGTGCTGTAAAGACTTCCTTGCAGATCTCCTGAACCCTTCAGAGGTATCCTTGCCACCACCCATCAAGGTTACTCTTTCCTGCCTTTCAGCCCTCCCGCCAACATCTTGAACCCAACCCTCAAACCCCAGTCCTTCCATTTACTGTAACCACAATTCTGGACTTAGGTTGGCACGCTGCCTTGGTGAGACTGACTGTAGTCCTAGTCCTGACCTCCAATTCTGTCTGGTGATGATGGGACTGCAGAGCTGTCAGCTGGCAGATTGACAATAAGATCAACCCCCCTCCCCCACCATAGGTTTAGCATCGCTACCTGGACTAGAGTAGTTAATGGACAACAGCCAATATTACCTTCTCACAGCAGCTAGAGAGGGTCAATAAATAATTTCAATTGCATTACTATTGCTGAATCGTCCTCTTTCAGCATCCTGGGGAATGCTGTTGACCAGAAACTGAACTAGACTAACCATTTAAATATCTTGGCTATAAGAGCACATCAGAGACTAGGAATCCTGCGATGAGTAACTCACCTCCTAACTCCACAAAACCTGTCCGTAAGGTCAAAAGAAATAGGAGCAGGAGATGACTATTGGAGTCCTTGAGCTTTCTCCACCATTCAATAGAATCACGGCTGATCTGATATTCTTCATATCCTCTTTTCTGCCTTTTCCCCATAACTTTGATTCCCCTACTGATCAAGAATATATTTACCTCAGCCTTAAATATGCACAACGACTCTTCCCCCATAGCTGTCTGTAACATGGAGTTACAAAGACTCACAACAGCATTAAATTGATGCTCCCTTATTCTGAGACTATGCCCTCTGGTCCTAGACTGTTCTGAGAGGAGAAATACTCTCTTAGCATTTCCCCTGTCAAGCTCCTTAAGAGTCCTATATGATTCCATGAGATCACCTCTCATTCTTCCAAATTCCAATGAGTAGAACACCCATCCTACCCTCATCCAACTGTCACCTGACACACCTCATCCACCTAGAGCCACCTGGCACCCTGACCTCTCAACTACCTGGCACTTCATTCCCCACACCCACTTAGCTCTGTAACCACCCATACCCAGGTGGCATCTTATCCCCACATAAACCTTGCAACTAATCCCCTCTCTCACCTGCTTCCATACCCTCTCAATCTGCCACTCTGCCTCTTCACTCACCACATCCCCTATCAGCCAGTCAGTTGGCATCCAACCCCCTAGACCTCATTCTCCCCTCACACCCTAACTATTCTACTCTTGTGTTCCACATTTTCCTTGCAAGCTCATCCTTTCTCAGGAGCTGTTAAAGTGGTTGGTTCTGCCAATGTACATTTAAATCTCAAAACACTGCAACTGACTGCTGCAAGAGAGGGATTTGGATTTTGACAACGTTGCTCTCCCCTGCTTGTTTGTGAGGATTCTTGGGCAGGTCTTGCTGGAGATTCTTGTCCAGGAATTCTTAGAGTATCATTAAGTTATCTCAATGTATTTGTAGGTGATAGGGTTCTCTGTGAGTTTCAGGCAACCTTGGAATGACAGTACAGGCTGCTAGTTCATTGTAGAATCCCTATAGTGTGGAAACAGGCCCTTCAGCCCAACAAATCTACACCGACCCTCAGAGCATCCCACCCAGACCTATCCCCCTATAACACACCTAATCTACACATCCCTGAACACTATGGGCAATTTAGCATGGCCAATCCACCTAGCCTGCACATTTTTGGACTGTGGGAGAAAACCAGAGCACCTGGAGGAAACCTACACAAACATGGAGAGAATGTGAAAACTCCACATTGACAGTCACCCAAGGGTGGAATTGAACCCGGGTTCCTGGCGCTGTGAGGCAGCAGTACTAATCGCTGAGCCACTGTGTGTTTTATTTTGTCTGGTCTGATCTGGAATATGATTTCCCATTCTGATCAGGATTTCTGGACCATTGTTTCTTTGAGAATGCTGCTACATTTTAATTGCAGTGTCCTGCTTCAATGCCTCTTATGCCTACTGGGATACAGATGGAATTGTTTGCTCAAGCATATAATGTTAGTAACTCACTTAGTGCATTTGTGCAAGACTGAATTGCTAATACAAACAATGTCCTTCATGGAACTGCTCTGTCGTATAAGTGTTGAGAGGTGATATGACCTTAACAACACCTGACCATATGCTTCCAATGAAGCAGTACCAGGTGATATAACAAAGTAATAGGTTCTTTTTGAATACAAGTTCTCAACATATGCCTGGTAACTGATGTTGGATCCTTGCTGAAGATTGAAACATATTTATTTCATGTCTGTGCCATTTGTTCATTTCCACTGCTTTCCCCACCCCGAGCCCCACACCCCTCCTCCCCAAACCCCCTTCATCCCTTGGTGGCTATGTCTGTGCTTGCCTCATTTCCACAGGGTAAATGAATAGCTTTTTATTGTCGTTTTATCTTTCTTGTTTTTTTTTGCTAATTGCATTTTATACTATCTCAATGCACTTGTAAATTAACATTTTTTGTGTAGCTTTCTGAAAGTCTTCCCTGCAATCCCTAATTGCTTCTTCAGTTTTGCATTGGATTTAGTCTTTCCATTCATGTACAGATAAAGGCGGTGATCAAAAACACAAGAGTGAGGTGTTTAAATGAGGCATTGTTTCAGTTATATTCTCAGCATTGCCTTTGTATGAAACAGAGGAGATAATAAGAAGGTGCAGTGAAAGTGTTTTGTTTCACAAAATTAATGACAGGTTGTAATTGTGAGGTTCAAAGGAATTAATCTGTAAGTACATATGTGTTGCCATTAGGCCAGCTGTTATATCTTAAATTGGGACTTGAACACGTGTTTACGGTCAAGACTTTTCCTTGTCATTGTATGAAAATAGTTTTAGTCAAATTCATAAGTGATATCTTCTTGATTGCTTATGACTTTTGTCCATTACCTGTCCTCAATCTGCCATTCTCCCTGCTATCTTTATCTTATCATCACCAAAATCAGAATTGCTTGTCTCCCTGGTGGGCTCTGCCACAAGCTGCTGCAAAAAGACAAAGAACATGGAACAGTACAACACAGGAATGGGCCCTTCAGCCCTCAATTTTGTTCTGAATATGATGCCAAATTGAACTAATCCCTTCTTGCCTGCCCATAGTCCATATCCATCCATTCTTTGCATATTCATGTGCTTAATTGTTTAGAATCCTTACAGTGTGGAAACAGGCTATTCAGTCCAACAAGTCCATACCAACTCTCTGAGGAATATCCCACCCAGACTCACCCATCTACCCTATCCCTGCAACTCCAATGGCTAATCCACCTAACCGACACATCCCTGGACACTATGGGCAATTTAGCATGACCAATCCATCTAACCTGCACATCTTTGGACTGTGGGAGGAACCGGAATACCCAGAGGAAACCCACACAGACACGGGAAGAATGTGCAAACTCCACACAGACAGTGGCCGAAGGCTACACAGATAGTGGCCCATGGCTAAAAGCACCTGAAACGCCCCTATCATATTAGGCTCCACCACAACCCCTGACAGCAGACTCCTACCATTCTCTTTTTAAAAAACTTGCCCCTTAAATCTCTTTTGAACTTTCCTCCTCTCATCTTAAATGCTTAAATATTAGGCATTTCAACTGTGGGAAAAAGATCCTGACTGGCAACCGTATCTATGCACCTCATAATTTCATAGACATCTATCAAGTCTCCCTTCAGCTTCCACTGGTCCAAAAAAAAAACCCTAGTTTTTCTAGCCTCTCCTTATAGCTTGTACTGTCTAATCCAGACAGCATCCTGGTAAACCTCTTCTGCACCCTCTCCAAAACCTCCATATCCTTCTTGGAATGTGGCAACCAGAATTGAACACAATACTCTAAGTGCTGCCTAACTAAAGTCTTATAAAGTTGCAACATGACATCCTTACTCTTGTACTCACTGCCCTAACCAATAAAGACAAGCATGCCATATGCCTTCTTTACCACCTTCCCTAATTGTGTGACCACTTTCAGGGAGCTATGGACTTGACCCCAAACGTCCCACTGTACATCAATGCTCTTAAGACTCCTGCTATTAATTGTATATTTTCTCTTAACATTTGATCACCCAAAGTGCAGCACCTTACACTTGACTGATTTAAACAAACTTGCCATTTCTCTGCCTAATTCTGCAATTGATCTACATCTCGCTATATCCTTCGACAACCTTCTATACTATTAACATCTCCAACGATCTTTATGTCATCTGCAAACTTACTTTATCACTCATCTTTGGTTTCATCCAAGTCATTTATTAAAAATATCACAAACAGCAGATGTCCCAGCATGGATTCTTGTGGAACACTACTAGTCACAGACCTCCAGCCTGAAAAATACCCTTGCACCACTACCCTCTGCCCTCTGTGGACAAACCAATTCTGAATCCAAGTGTCCAAGTCACCGTGGATCCCATGCATCTTAATATTCTCAATGAGTCCACCATGAAGGACCTTGTTGAAAGCCTTACTAAAATCCATGTAAAGAACATTCACTGCTCTACCCTCATCAAGCATCTTCAACACTTCCTAGAAATATCAATCAAGATAGTAAGACACGACATTCCCTGCACAAAGCCATGCTAACGGTCCCTAATTTGGCCGTGCCTTTCCAAATGCTTATAAATCCTCTCACTAAGACGAATTCTCTTCAATAGCTTCCCAATCACCAATGTGAAATTCACCGATTTACAGTTTTCTAGATTATCCCTATTTCCCTTCTCAAACAAAGAAACAATATTAGCTACACACCCGTCCTCTGGGACCTCTTCAGTGGCTAACAAGGATGTAAAGATCTTATTCAAGATTCCGACAATCTCCTCTCTTGCCTCTCTCAATAAGCTCGGGTAGATACCTTCAGCCCCTAGGCACTTATCTACCTTAATGCTCTTCAAGAGACCCAACAACATTTCTTTCTTGACCTCAAAGTGCCCTGGCCTATTACACACTAATCTCACTATCCTCCATGTCCTCTCCTGAGTGAATACCGATGCAAAGTACTCACTTAGGATCTTGCCCATATCCTCTGCCTCCAAGCACAAGTTCCCTCCTTTATCCTTGAGTGGTCCTAACCTCTCCTTAGTTAATCTCTTGCTTTTAAAGTATGTATAGAATGCCTTGAGATTCTCTTTAACCTTACTTGCCAAGGTAATTTCATGGCCTCTCCTTGCTCTTCTAATTCCCTGTTTGAGTTCTTTCCGGTTTTCTTCATATTCCTCAAGGGCCCTGTCCAATTTTAGCTTCCTAAACCTTGTATAAACTCTTTTTCTCTTATATCCCCCCTATCCTGCCTGAAACTTCTATGTACCATTTAGAAACTTCTATGAACTATCTCGTCGACATTCCAGAAATTTCTTTTCTTGGGGTTCGCTACAAATCCAATTTTCCCAGTCTATCTGCATGTTGAAGTCTCCCACAGCTATTGTAATAGTGCTTTTCTTACATGCCTTTTCTATCTCCTGATTTATCTTCTGCCCCACATCTGCTGGGAGGCCTGTACATAATTCATTCAGGGCTGTTTTCCTTTGCAGTTATTCTGCTCTGACCATTTAAAATCTATGCCCCCTAGTTTTGGACTCCCCTAACCTGGTTAAAATACCTTGGCCATTCACTTTCTCTATGCCCCTCATGACTTTAAAAACCTCTACAAGGCCACCTCTCAGGCTCCTACGCTCCAGATAAAAAAAAAGTTCCAGCCTATCCCCTCTCCTTATAACTCAACTCCATATGAATCTTTCTTGCACCCTCTACAGTTTAAGATATCCTGAAGGTGGGCACCAGGCAGGCAACATAGCCTTCAGCACTGTCTATCCCGGCCAGAGAGAACAGCGTTCTCCTACATGGCCATCCTATTACAATGTTTTTCTTCATGGACATTCATTTTATACAGTCCTTAGATTGAACTGATACAGTACTCTGCTGCTTGTTTTCTCACCCTCACCAAGTTCTAATCATGCCTTACTTTCTCTCCTTATTGAAATAAATTGGCATTTGGTCCCCACATGCCCCAGCTTACATCCTTCCGTGACCCACACTTCCCTACCACTGTAAGCTGTTGCCATCCTATAAATGATATTCTATATTCCTCCAGTTTTGAGCATGTCTGCATGGTCCCCCTCTCTCTTCCCCACCAATGGTAACCTTCAACAATTTAGGCCCCACCTTCTAAAGTCCTTCATTAAGCCCCTTTGAACCTGTCTTCATCTAAGACATTACTAAATCTATCTCTTTGTCTAAGTTGTTGATCACTCCTCCTAAGGGCTTCTTTGATTTTTGACATCCATTTCTGTCTGAATATGTGGCTGTTTGCAGTATTGTGAGGTGTTTACAACTGATTATTGTCGTTACATATCAACAATGTGAGATCTGGTCCCTTCTGTACCATAAGTGGGTGAGTGGTTGCTTTTTAAGATCTATTACCACGTAAGTACATGAGCTGAATGGCTTTCTGTCCTGTCAGTTCTGTGATTTAATAAAACATACATACTGACAATACTTTGGATATAATGGATGTCATTGCTCACAGAAAGATAGAAAAATAGTAAAAGACCTAATTTTAACTCAGCTGCACTTGCCACAGCAAGTGCTCTAGCAGCGATATATGTGTACAAATCGTTGAAGGTCACAGTGCAGGTCGAGCATCCTGGGCTTTATCAAAAGGGGCAGAGAGTACAAAAGCAAGAAGGTTACGATAAACCTCAATGAAATGCTGGTTCAGGTTCAACTGGAGGGTTGCATCCAGTTTTGGGCACCCACCTTTCAAAAGGTTGTGGAGGCATCATAGACAGAGCAGAACAGGCTGATCTGTCACCTCAACAAAAGACAGTTTCTTTTCTTTCAGGTATCAAGGCGCAAGCTCTAGCAACTTATATAAAGGTTTCTGGGATGCTGAACTTCAGTTATGTGGATAGATTGGAGAAGTTACGGTTGTTTTCCTTGAAAAACAGAAGGATTTCAGGAGATTTGCTGAAGTTGTTCAATGTCATGAAGGGTCTGGACAGAGTGGATTGAGAGAAACTGTTCCCAATGGTGGAAGGATCAAGGGCCAGAAGATACTGATATTTAAGGTGATTAACAAAAGAAATAAGGACAACATGAGAGAAAACCATTTTACTTTCTGATGAAGGGTATAGGCCCGAAACGTCAAGTTTTCCTGCTCCTATGATGCTGCTTGACCTGCTGTGTTCATCCAGCCCCACGCTTGTTACATGGTGAGTGGTTAGGTTAAAGAATGCATGGCTTGAGAGTGTGGTGGAAGGACTCAACTGAGGCTTTCAAAGAGAATTGGATAGTTAAAATCCAAAGAGAAAAATATCGCTGGAGGAAAAGGCTGTGATCTCTCTATGATTATATAAAGATATATATCAATTTCACCAATGATATCCATTATAGATCAGCAGAAAATTGCCACCACTGGTTATAGAGGGCATGGGCTATTCACTCTTGCTCCACCGTGTACAATTTCTAGTCATCCATTTACCAAAGTAGCAGGCAGTCAGTCTTCTACAATTGCTTATTTGGATTTCATAGTTCAATGCAAACTACAGTCAGATCTTTGGCCTTCCTGGGGAAAACCATCCCTTAAATATATGCTCAATGAGCATCAGCTTCTCTCTGTTGTCTTGGTTTCATTCTTAAACGGACAAAATGTTACAACGTTGTCACACTATGGACAGATAGATACAGAATTGCCAAGCAGCCATAGGCAGATGGTTGCTGAAAATGCATTGTATTTGTGCCTGCCTGATTTGTGCAAATGAGATGCCTTTGCCTCTACAGTAACAAAATTTAGGATCGTCATAACACAGACTCTATCTATCTATCCATCTACCTAACATCTAATGTAATAGGCTATACTCTTCTTTGAGAAAAAAGATCCCAAATTGGGCTGAATTTATACACTAACTGTGCCTCTGATACATTAACTAGATTGCATATGGCGTCCTCCTCCTGTCGTTAGTATACTGAGTTAATAATAAAACAGCCTATATTCTGATTCATTGTGAACAATGGTGAATATGTCAGTGAAGTTATTAAAAATTCCTTCATTTATCATGAAATTACTTAACTCTTTAGACCATTAAAGGTCACATATTGCATATTGCAATAAATGTGCTTGAAATACTAAAACCATTGACAAAAGACTGCAAAGCCCAAACTTATGGAGTGCCCAAAGATCTTCTCTGAGTTAGACACTGTTGACAACACCCCTGTGAGACAACATGAAACTGAGCAGAAGATACCAGGTTACAATTATTTCAAGGCTGATATTATCTGTAAGAAACAAGGTTTTGAATATTATTCTATCATGGATAAAGTAAATCCATAAGCAAGCAAATGAGAAGCTGCCTCATACAAAACAAATGTAAAATTATTATTTTCAAGTGTCAGTGAACGTTGGTGATTATCATATAAGCCATTTCAGTAAGTGAAGTGTAAACTATAAATCATAGTTTTAATTTTTTGACATATAACTTATGAACTTAGTAAACATTATGAATTATTGTTGTCATTCTCAAGGTGATTACAGATTGAGGAAGGGGACGATGTAGATCTGGCTTGATCTTTTTCAAACAGATACACCCTATGTTTCTGAATTGACAGTGAAATGCTACTTTGTGAAACCACCTGAAACCTGTTAAATTCAGGACCAGTGAAATGAAATTTATATTTCTTGCCATCTATGTCTCTCTCAAGTAATGCAATTGATTTAACCATCTCTGTGCTACAATAAGCATGTAAGACCCACAGGAGGGTTAAAAATTATAGATGGTGAAGCGTGACTTTAACTGCCTATGTCCATATCTGAAAGGAAGGAATGTTTCATTGTAAGGTTTAAATCAACCTCCCTGTGCAAGTGAAAGGCTGATTTAAATTAAATACAGGTCACCCAGGTAACTCCAGTCCTCAAGAAGCCCAGTAGGCCACATGTAAGAAGCAAGAGGTTAAGTGTTTTAAATGTTTAAGCATTGCTTGTGAGCCAGGGGAGCAGAACTGATCCATATCTAGGCTTTCAAGCAAATTCCCAGCTGATAATGGTGTCTCCTCACTGCCCCAGTCATCCAATCCCCATTAGACACCAATCCTTGCCTTCATCCTGATTTATATGCTCCTATCTATTTATGCTCCTTTCCATTGCATCTATTCCCTGAACTATCTTTGATTCCTGCACTCCTGATTGCTACCCTACAAACCCTCTCAATTACTGTCTCCCCCTTAAGTATTGCTCTCTCCCCCACAACTCAATGCCACTATGCCCTGATCTTTGCTGATAGCTATAGAGGGTCCTCACAAATCTCTGGCTTTCGTGGCTGTTAGATTGACTAGCTGCCGATCCTGAAACAGTTGCAAATAGGAAACTTATAAGATTGCTTTGTTTGGGGCTATCTTTATAATGTAAGGCAAAATGTAGGAAATTAAATGAGTCCTATGACCTGCACTGAATTTTGATGACGACTCTGGGTGACTTGGTTTGTTGTGGGGATTACAGTCTTGCTGAGAAGGTGCAAGATGTTCACCATGTGGACAATGATGCAACATGACCACCCAGTAGAAATGGGTGTCAGGTAATCACCCTGTGGACAATGGTGTGATATAAAGTTTTTGAGTGTGATATGATCGATGTGAGGGCAATGGTACAAGATGATCACCATGTGGACAATAGTGCAAGACGATCATCCTATGGATAATGGTGCAACATGATCACAATGTAGACAATGGTATGAGATGATCACTCTGTGGACAATGCTACAGGATAGTCACCATGTGGACAATGGTACAAGATGATCATCATGTGGACAATGGCATGGGATGATCACCCTGTGGACAATGGTTCTACTAACCGCAATGTCTGCAGTAGACTTTTATTCCCAGTCTTACAGGATGAACCATGAATGCCAGATTGAGATCACCAAATAGGTCCTGCTTCTCACCCTTTCCCGTCATTTCAGACATGATAGCCATCTGGTTAAACTCACCTCTGGTCATCTCTCTGCATTGAGGGAGCTGCCTATATGCATTCAGGATTTTATTTCACTTACTTTAAACTGTCTGTTCAATTTGAAACTGGGATGGAAACAAGGAGTTAGACAATAGTGAAATGGCATTCCTACCTGGATACAAGTCCATTGGTTCATCTCACAATGGAAGTGGACTTTGGGAAGGGAAAGGTCCATAGCAAGCCATTGTCGCATTGGGTTCTCAGGTTTGCTGAGACATCACAAACACAAGTGAGTCAGCAAGAATCGAAGAGGGCAAGGAGGAGATAATCAGCTAATCCTGCACTTGAAGAAGAGAAAATGCTGATCACATTATTCACCACATAGAACATAGGTGGGGACTCATGCTCACACTGCAAAGGCCAAATCTATGAAGATTAAAGGAAGCTGAAAGTGTTGATAGCTGGGCAAGAAAATAAATCTCCCATCTCATCCTTACAGAGTAATTTAGACCAAGAATTAAAGATTGTTGACTCAGCTGGAAAAGGAAATGGAAATAGACCATCAGGAGTGAAGAATAGTTTTGGGCTGGTTCCAGAAGAGTGAAACTGTCACTTAAGGAACAGAGTAAAGTGTAACTGTGTTATAAGGTTTTTGGTCATGTTAAAAAGTCACAGGAGGATCATTTCCACAGTTTAATGTATGAGTTGGAAATAGAATAATGTTTATCAATGTTGTGTTTCACTTGTTTGTTCTAACAAAAGTGTTAAAACTGAAAATTTGCCATATAAGTCAATCACTAGAAATGCAAATATGTTTTAAAATATTATTGATCTCTATGAGGATTGGAATAGAATGGAAAGAACAAATGTCTGTGATCCTAGCATTACATTCAGTGGGTCCTTGGTGTACCAGGATTTCCAGGTTCCCCAAGGAAAACATTTTCATTTTGGTGTTTGTTTCCCCTGCACATTCAATCAATCCTCAATGGTACTAGACTTGCTGTAGTAAGCCAATGTACAGATCGTGCTTTTATGAGATTCCCTAAATGGGTTTCAATGCACTAGACTCATTTAGATATCAAAAATAAATTACATACATACAAACTTCTGGAAATAGTTTTTGGTCTTTCGAGCCTGTCCTTTTTTCATCATTCAGCCTGAATATGTTATGTTCTTAACATAGAATAAATTGATTTCTGTCCATTGTGTACAACAAAATTGTAAGCTCATTTTTAAAGAATCCATTTAGAAACTCTCAACATATGCCATAGAAAGTAACTTGAAAGATTCCTCATTCTTTTCTCCAGAAAAGCATTATGTAGTCTTTTGAATCCATTTATACCATCGTTTTCAATTGAACTGAACAAGACTAGCTTTATTGTCACATGTACTCAAATGAGTACAGTGAAAAGTTTACCAGTCACCACTTAAGGCGCCATCTTAGGTACAAAGTACTTAGGTACAGATTCTTCAGAACAAGTTTATAGAAAAAAATTTTCAAAATAGAGAAACGAAACATCAAGTGTTACAGATCGTACGAATAAACTAGAAAGTAGAGAAAAAGTTCAGAAGAACAGTCATTCCAACCCAGTCCACACCAGCACCTCATTTCCAGTCCACACTGGGCCTTGAGTCCAGACTGCACTGGGCTTCACCTTGAGGCTTTTGAGTTCAGGAGACCGGTCTGGAATCATCTTGAGGCCAGAAGTCCACGCTGAGACCAACCCTGGCAAAAAACCACCAGATCCTGCTGAAATTTCTCAGTCTAATCCCTTATTTGATGGACATAAACTAGTACTGAAATGACCACCATGCCAGGCTGAGAGACCACCATGTGCGACCGAGAGAACCCTATGCCAGGACACCGAGAGACCACAGGGCTAGGCTGAAAGTCTGCCTTGCCTGACCAAAAAGCCATCACATGAGGCCAGGAAATCACCACACCAGGCTGAAAGACTACCATGCCAGGCTGAGAGACCACCACAGGCTGCCGAAAGACCACCACACTAGGCCAGGAGACCTCCATGCCAATCCGAGAGAATACCTCACCGGGTCTGTGCTGAGGCCGAGTTCAAGACGTCATCAGGAAGAAAGAGGAGAGAGTAAAGAAACACCAATGAGAAAAAAGAGGAAAACAAAGAAAAAGATATGGGTGGAGAGGATGGAGGAAGCATCTGCCATCACCTTGGCAGTATGGTCTTTTCCATTGCCTTTGCTAGTCACTTTTCAATCACTTTTTTACATTTTCAGTCAAGAAAGTACATTCCACCTCAGTACTAGTTTATGCCCATCAAATAAGGCATTAGACTGAGAAATTTCTTTTAAAAGAATCAGCACTAGAACTTCATCTCTAACAAACAACAAAGACAGTGTGGAGGCAGAGCACCATTTTCTGGAACTCTAATCTTTGAACTCTGGTCTTTATACTATTACAATCCCAATTTATTATATCAGGTAAGTAAAGTCTTCTTTTATTAAATACTATATAATTTTTGTGCTTCTCTGTAATTAGAGTCATAGAGTCATAGAGATATACAGCACGGAAACAGATCCTTTGGTTCAACTTGTCCATGTCGACAAGAGATCCCAAATAAATCTCGTTCCATTTGCCAGCATTTGGCCCATATCCTTCTAAATGCTTCCTATTTATATACCCTTCCAGAGGCCTTTTAAATGTTCTGATTGTACCAGCCTCCACCACTTCTCCTGGCAGCTCATTCCATACATGTACGTGAAAAAGTTGCCCATTAGGTCCCATTTAAATCTTTCCCCTCTCATCTTAAACCTATGCCCTCTAGTTTTGGACTGTCCCACCTCGGGGAAAAGCCCTTGTCCATTTACTCTATCCATGCCAGTCATTATTTTGTAAACCTCTGTAAGGTCACCCCTCAGCCTCCGACACTCCAGGGAAAATAGCCCAGTCTATTCAGCCTTTCCCTGAAGCCCAAACCACCCAACCCTGGCAACATCCTTGTAAACCTTTTCTGAGCCCTTTCAAAGTTCACAACATCCTCTCTATAGCATGGAGACCAGAATTGCGCACAGTATTCCAAATATGCCTAACCAAAGTCCTGTACAGCTGCAACATGACCTCCCAACTCATATACTCAATGCATTGACTAGTAAAGGCAAGGCATAATTCCTTTGCAAATTTGTTCATCTACATCTTTTCCACTAGTTAGTGGCCTATAGACTGTGCCAAGCAATTGTACCTTTTCTGTTCCTAAGCTCTCGCCAAATGGATTCCTACCATTCAATCAATTCATGGCTGATCTGTTTGTGTTGTAAATTCCACATCCACATCTATCATTTGCATCTTTACTTTTATGTTCAATTCCTCTCATGATTAAGGATAACATTCTATTAGCCTTGAACAAGAAACAAAGAATTACAAATGCTAGAAATCTGAAACAAAAACAGAAATTGTTGGAAAAAACTCAGCAAGTCCAGCAGCATCTGTGGAGAGAAAGCCAAGTCTACGTTTTGAGTTCACTGATCTTCAGAACTTATGTAGCTAGGAAGAGGTGGTATACATGCTGAAGACAGGGGTTGAGAGGATGAGGGTGGGGCATGAGGGAAGAATAAATTATTGATGAAGATTGAGCCCACAGAGAGAGTAACTGTTGGGCTGAGAAAAGGATGTATAATGGTGATTGGATAGAAAGAAAAGCTGCCAGTGGGGACCATTAGTGGGTGAAGATTGACTGTAATGAAAGCTGCCTATATGATGACAAGGCCTGAGGTATGGAGTGGGTAAAGGAAATGGAAGAATTATTCAGGCTCTAAAATGATCAAACTTGATATTGAGACCTGAAGGCTGCAGGATCCCTAAGAAGAAAATGAGATGCCATTCTTACAGCTTGCAATGAGCCTCACTGCAGCACTGCAGCAGGCTTGAGACAGTGATATTGGCCAGGGAACACAGTGGTGTGTGGAAGTAGCAGGGAACCAGAAACTCGAGACAGACGAAACAAAATGTTCCACAAAGCGGTCACCCAGTCTGTGATTCATGTACCAATGTGAACAGCAAATATAGTAGACTAGACTGTGTGAAGTACTGATTCACCTGAAAGATGTGTCAGGGGCCTTGGATACTGAGGAGAGAGAAAGTAAACATGTGTGTTTTATACCTTCTTTCATTGTATGGGAAGAAACCAAGGGGTTGTGGAAAAATGTTAGCAGTGAAGGAGGAGTAGATCAGACTTTCCTAGAAGTAATGGACCCTGTGGAAGGCTGACAAGCGAGTAAAGAGGAATATGTGGTGATGGCATCCTACTGGATGTCACAGAAATGGCATCTTATGATCCTTTGGGTGTGAATATTTGTGAAATGGAAAGTGAGGACTGGGGGTCCCTATTGCTTTTGTGGGAGCGAAGAGAAGAGGTGAGGGTCAGAGTACATTGAAAGACTCCATTCCAATCTTCTAGTATTCTAGTTCTTCTATCTTCATCGTGTCTGTTTTGATGATAACACCTTCCACAGACGGGGTGGGGGTTGGGGGGAGAGGTTGGAGTCCGGAGTCACATAAATTTCCATCTTTTTCCTCAACCAAAGTATCCCCACCACTATGTTTGCTTAGTCAAGTCTGACCCATTCCCTGCACTTTTGCCCTCATCCCTTCTCTTCATTCCCACAACAGCAATAGGGTCCTCCAATCTTCAATTCCCACACCACCCCCCAACTGCCCCCACCACCAGCATTCACATCCATTGGATCATAAGCTGCCACTTTCCGCCCCCTCCCTTTTCAGCCTTCTGTAGGGACTGTTCCTGCCAGAATACCCTGGTCCACTCCTCCTCCACTGAGGAAGGGTCTGAGGAAGAGTCACCAGACCCGAAATGTTAACTCTGATTTTTTCTTCACAAATTCTGCCAGACATGCTGAGCTTCCAGCAACTTCTGTTTTTTTTAACCTCCTCCACTCCCAATACTTGTCCATACCTTCACATTCCCTTCCCATGCCATCACAGAGTGTGTACTACCTGCCTGTTTACTTTCTCCTTCCTCACAACCAAGACACCAGCCCCACTTTTCAGTGAAGAAACACTTCTCCTGCACTTCACTCAGTCTCGTCTGTTATATTCACTGGTCACATTGCTGTAGTGGAGAGAAGAATTGCAGACTGAGCGATTGCTTTGCAGGACACCTGTATTCTGTCTGCAAAAATGACCCCAAGCTTTCAGCTGTTGGTCCCTTCAACATGCCATCATGCTTACTGGCCAAGATTTCTGTCTCGAGGCTGCCACAGGGCTCCAGTGAGGCTCATTTTCAAGCCTTAAGAACAGCATTTCATTTTCCACAATGGGACCTTGCAGCCCTCAGGACTCAATTTCAAATTCAATAACTTTAGTGTTTGAGCACCTCCTTCCATGTCCTGTACTCACCCTCACGACCGAGGCCTTGTCATTACATGGGCTGATTTCATCATAGCTAACCCATTTTCACCCACTAATGTTTTCCATTAGCAGCTTTTCTTTCTCTCCAGATCACCATTATCTATCCCTTTGATTGCCCAGTGGCTGTTCTTTCTCTCTCTGGGCTGTATCTCCACCTATCATTTACTTCTTACCCTCATCAACACTTCACCCCCCCGTCTTCAGCATATATATCAACCTGTTCCTAATAGTAATCAGTTCTGAAGAAGGGTCAGTGGACCCGAAATATTGAACTCTACTTTCTCTCCACGGTGCCAGAACTGTTGAGTTTCTCCAACAGTTTCTGTTTTTGTTTAGATTAGCCTTTTTGGTTATGCACTGAATCTGCATATTAACTTTTTGAAGATTCATGCACAAGAAACACCTAGATCCATCTTCATCTCAGGATTCAGCAGTTTTTCTCCTTTCAAATTATATTTTGATTTTTAATTCTTCCAGCCAAATGTGAACAACTTTACATTTTCCCACACTATACTCCATCTACCAAGTTTTTGCCAATATTCATTTGCAACTTCCTTATGTCTTCTACACAACATACCTTCCTAGCATGTTGGTATTTGTAAATTTATCCATGCCTTCATTCCTCTCATCTACATCATTGATGTAAATTGTAAAAATGTTGATACCCAGTCCAGATCCAAGTGAGAATCCAGTCATCATATCCTGCCAATCAGATGAAGACCCATTTGTACAACCATCCACAGGTTGAATCTTATCTTCTTTATTGTCTAAGGTCGACTTGTATAGAGTTGTTTAGAGAGATTTTCTTTGTGAGGCTTAGCAAGACTTGCCGCTGTATCTTACCAAACCTTCACATCTGATTCCGGTCATATCTTACCGTGCACTATTCCCAAAACAACTTGCAACCAAGTGGTGTCCCTGAATTCACCAGCATCCCTCGAGCCTACACCATCTTTAAAAGCCCATTGTACTCTTGGACAAACTCTGTCAATCCAAAGCTGTGTTGAACAATTGCTGACATTTATCTTGGATATAGCAGACAGGAGAAAATCAGTGTTCTACTTTGCAGGTAGGGGCCTGGAGGTCCTACTGGTCAGCGTGATGCAGAAGCAGGATGTCCTCTTCCCCCAAGACCAGCAATGACTGTCATAACACCATACCATGCCAGTCTGGTCCTAGGTTGCCACCTGGGTTAAAATAGTCTCAGCAATCTGGAGGAATACTGAGCATTTTAGTAAGAAGGTCAAAGACTCAACCTGGTCTCAACTCCACCAGCATATGTGCCACCATGTTCTTCCTGAACCTGACATTCACTCTAAATCCGCTATTGTACCTAACTCTCATCAAGGTTCATGCTTTACCACTCCCATCAATGACCTACCCCACTGCTATGGCACACTTCACACCTAATTTCAGCCCTATTTTACCACAAGCTTGTTCCTGCTGTCTGTAAAATCTTCCCTCACCTGCTGTCACATAGCCCTACATCCAGCAACAGGGGATCAGGGCTTGGGATGAATCCCCCCATCTGCCGTGTCCAGGGAAAATGCCAGGAACCAAGACTAATAGTGCATCTTTGGATGCACAATGGGCAATTAAAGATGGTGCAAGTGCAAGTGGTATCAGTGAATTCAAGGATATCTGCTGAGTGGCAAGTTATTCTGGGAACAGCATGTGGTAAAATAGGGATTAAATTGGATGTGATGAGTGCCTTGATGGTGAGGTAGGTAGTTAATGAGATGAGTTTGGTAAGATACATTGTTAAGTCACTAGACCCCATGGTGGAAATCTCTCCAAAAAAAACCTTGACAAAACTCAGATTTACCAAATAAAAGGTATGATTGATCACATGACTCTTTCTGCTTGCTGACATCATTTATCATACTGCCTGCATTTACTTACTTAATTACTTCCCCTTTTCTTTTGACCCACCTAATACTTTATTATATCATATTCCAGAATCATAGAATCCCTACAGTGTGGAAGCAGGCCGTTCAGCCCATCAAGTTCATACTGACTATCCAAAGAGCATCCCACCCAGGCGCACCACAACCTTTTCCCTGTAACCCTGCATTTTCTATGGAAAATCTACCTAGCCTGCACATACTCGACACTGTACAATTTAGCATAGCCAGTCTAATAACCTGCACATCTTCATATCAATACTATTAAGGGTTCTGACAATCACTATATATTTTCCACCTATACTTGACCTTCCAAAATGCATCACCTCACGTTTGCTGAATTAAACATCATGTGCCATCATTCTGCCCATGTCTCCAACTGATCTGTATCTTCCTGTATCCTCTGACAATCCTCCTCACTATCCGCAACTCTACCAATGTTTGCATCATCCACAAACTTGCTATTTAGACCGGCTATATTTTCCTCCAAATCATTTGAGTAGACCATCAACAGCAGAGATCCCAGCACTGATCCCTGTGGATTACCGCTAATCACAATCCTCCATTCAGAAAAGCATCCTTCCACTGCTACCCTCTGTCTCCTATGACTCAGACAGTTCTGTATTCATCTCGCCAGCTTACCCCAATACGATGTTACTTTACCTTTTGTACCAGTCTGCCATGAAGGGCCTTGTCAAAGGCTTTACTGAAGTCCATGTAGACAGCATCAACCACTTCTCCCTCATCAATCATCCTTGTCACCTCCTCAAAAATCTCGATCACGTTAGTGAGGCATAACTCCCTTGCACAAGACCATGCCATTGTTAATAAGTCCATTTGCTTCTAAATGCATATAGATCTTGTCTCTGAGAATCTTTTACAATAATTTCCCTACGACCAACGTGAGGCTTACAGGCCTGTTATTTCCTGGATTATCCATGCTACCTTTCTTAAACAGTGGGAAAACATTGGCTATTGTCCAGTCCTCTGAGATGTCTTCTGTGATCAAAGGGGATACAAAGATGTCTGTCAATGCTCCAGCAATTTGTTCCCTTGCCTCCCTCACTATTCTGGGATAGATCTCATCCGTCTATCTACCTCATCAGCTTATCTACCTTAATAGTTTTTTTTTAAGATGCATAACACCTCTTCCTTTGTAATAGCAACTTGACTTAGAAATTGGACAGTCCCTTCCTTGAGATCATCTTCCACCAATTCCTTCTATTCGGCAAATAGCAACACAAAGTATATGTTTAGGACCTCACCTACACCTTCTGGCTCCACACATACATTCCCTCCTTCGTTCTTGAGTGGACTAACCTTTCTCTGGATTCCCCCCTGCTTTTTATCTATGTATAAAAAGCCTTGGGATTCTCCTTAATCTTGTTTGCCAATGATTTCTCATGACCCCTTTTTAGCCCTTTTAATTCCTTTTTAAAGTTCTTTCCTACTTTGCTTGTATATTTCAAGGGCTTCATCAGTTCCCATCCTCCTAGACTTTATGTATGCTTCCTTTCTCTTTTTGACCAAGGTCATAACATCCCTGGTCATTCAAAGTTCATGTAACTTGCCGTACCTATCCTTCGGTCTCACAGGAAAGTGCCGCTCCTGAACTCTTATCAATTGCCATTTGAAATAGTCCCACATGGCCAATGTGGATTTACCCTCAAACAGCCGCTTCCAATCAAAATTCTCCAGTTCCTGCCTGATACCATTGTAGTTCACCTCCCCCCAGTTTAACACCTTCACTTGAGGACTGCTGTTATCCCTATCCATGGTATCTTAAAACACACAGTATTATGGCCACTACTTCTGAAATGCTCTCCCACTGAAACTTCACTCATTTGGCCAGACTAATATCCCAAAACCAGGTCCAGTATAACCCCTTACTTGGTTGACTGTTGACATACTATGTCAAGCAACCCTCCTGAATAGTCCTTACAAATTCTGCCCAATACAAGCTCCGAGCACAGAATCAGTCCCAGTCAATACAGGGGAAGTTTAAACCACCCACCACAACAACCCCGCTGTTTTTTCCATCTTTCCAATGTCTGTGTACATTTTCTCTCCTTTATCTCCTGCTGGCTGTTGGGAGACCTGATTTTACCCCCAGCATTGTGATTTCACCTTCCCTATTCCTGAGTTATAAGAACATAAGAACATATAAGAACACAAGAACTAGGAGCAGGAGTAGGCCATCTGGCCCCTCGAGCCTGCCTCGCCATTTAACAAGATCATGGCTGAACTTTTTGAGACTCAGCTCCACTTACCCGCCCACTCACCATAACCCTTAATTCCTTTACCGTTCCAAAATTTATCGAGCCTTGCCTTAAAAACATTCAGCAAGGTAGCTTCAACTGCTTCACTGGGCAGGGAATTCCACAGATTCACAACCCTTTGGGTGAAGAAGTTCCTCCTGACCTCAGTCCTACATCTGCTTCCCTTTATTTTGAGGAGATGCCCTCTAGTCCTAGTTTCACCTGCTAGCGGAAACAACCTCCCTGCCTCCACTTTATCTATTCCCTTCATAATCTCATATGTTTCTATAAGATCTCTCCTCATTCTTCTGAATTCCAATGAGTATAAACCCAGTCTACTCAGTCTCTCCTCATAATCCAACCCTCTCAACTCTGGAATCAACCGAGTGAATCTCCTCTGCACCCCCTCCAGTGCTAGTATATCCCTTCTCAAGTAAGGAAACCAAAACTGCACACAGTACTCCAGGTGTGGCCTCACCAGGACCCTATACAGCTGCAGCATAGCCTCCCTTTTTTAAACTCCATCCCTCTAGCAATGCAGACAAAATTCCATTTGCCTTTTTAATTACCTGCTGCACCTGCAATCCCACCTTCAGCAATTCATGCACAAGGACACCCAGTCCCTCTGCACAGCAGCGTGCTGCAATTTTTTACCATTTAAAACATAGTCCATTTTGCTGTTATTCCTACCAAAATGGATGACCTCACACTTATCAACATTGTACTCCATCTGCCAGACCTTTGCCCACTCACTTAGACTATCTATATCCCTCTGCAGACTTTCTGTGTCTTCCACACACTTTGCTCTACCACTCACCTTAGTGTCATCTACAAATTTTGACACACCACACACAGTCCCCAACTCCAAATCATCTATGTAAATTGTAAACAATTGAGGTCCCAACACTGATCCCTGAGGCACACCACTAGCCACTGACCACCAACCAGAAAAACACCCATTTACCCCTACACTTTTCTTTCTACTTGTCAACCAATCCTCTATCCATGCCAATATGTTACCTGTAATACCGTGCAATTTTATCTTATGTGGCAGCCTTTGGTGTGGCACCTTGTCAAATGCCTTCTGGAAATCCACATACACCACATCCACAGGTTCTCCATTGTCCACCATGCAAGTAATGTCCTCAAAGAATTCCACCAAATTAGTTAAACATGATCTACCCTTCATGAACCCATGCTGGGTGTTCCCAATGGGACAATTTACATCCAGATGTCTTGCTATTTCTTCCTTAATGATAGATTCAAGCATTTTCCCCACTACCAAAGTTAAGCTAACTGGCCTATAGCTACCTGCTTTTTGTCGACTTCCTTTTTTAAACAGTGGCGTCACATTGGCTGTTTTTCAATCTGCAGGAACCACCCCAGAGTCCAGTGAATTTTGGTAAATAATTACTAGTGCATTTGCTATTTCCCCCATCACCTCTTTTAGTACCCTGGAGTGCATTTCATTAGGGCCAGGAGGCTTGTCTACCTTTAGCCCCATTAGCTTGCCCAGCACTGCCTCCTTAGTGATAATGATAGTTTCTAGGTCCTCACCTGCTATAACCTTCTTGCCATTAGTTTTCGGTATGTTATTTGTGTCTTCCACTGTGAAGACCGACACGAAATAACTGTTTAATGTCTCAGCTATTTCCTCATTCCCAGTTATTAAATTGGCCTTCTCATCCTCTAAAGGACCAATGTTTACCTTCGCCACTCTTTTACGATTTACATATTTATAGAAACTTTTGCTGCCTGTTTCTATATTCTGAGCTAGTTTACTCTCATAATCTATCTTACTTTTCTTTATAACCTTTTTTATGGCTTTCTGTCGGCCTTTAAAGATTTCCCAGTCTACTAGTTTCCCACTACTCTTTGCTTTTTTGTATGTTTTTTTTCAATCTGATATTTGCCTTTATTTCCTTAGACATCCATGGCTTGGTCTCTCTTTTCCTACAGCTCTTCCTTATCACTGGAAAATACTTCTGCTGAGCACTGTGAAAAATCATTTTGAAAGTCCTCCACTGTTCCTCAATTGACCTACCATAAAGTTTTTGCTCCCATTCTACCTTAGCTAACTCCTTCCTCGTTCCTTCATAGTCTCCTTTGTTTAAGCACAGGACATAGGTACTAGATTTAACCTTCTCACGCTCCATCTGTATTTTAAATTTGACCATACTGTGATCACTCCTTCCAAGAGGATCCCTAACTGTGAGACCATTAATTATTCCTGTCTTACTACACAGGACTAGATCTACAATAGCTTGCTCCCTCGTAGGTTCCATTACGTATTGTTCAAGGAAATTATCGCGGATGCAGTCTATGAACCCCTCCTCAAGGCTGCCATGACCGACCGGTTTGACCAATTGATATGTCGCTTAAAATCCCCCATGATAATTGCTCTACCATTTTTACATGCATTAGCTATTTCTATGTTTATTGCCTGCCCCACCACGATGTCATTATTTGGTGGCCTATAGACCACACCTATCAGTGATTTCTTCTCCCTGCTATTCCTCATTTCCACCTAAATGGATTCAACCTTTTGTTCAGTAGAACCTATATCATCTCTCATGACCACCCTGACATCATCCTTAAAAATCAGAGCAACACCACCTCCCTTACCTTCCTGGCTGTCCTTCTGAACAGTTTGATACCCCTGGATATTTAACTCCCAGTCATGACCATCCTGTAACCATGTCTCTGTAATGGCCACTAAATCATACCCATTTGCCATGATTTGCACCGTCAACTCATCCACCTTGTTTCGAATTCTCCACGTATTCAGATAAAGTGACCTTATGCCAGTTTTTGTACCTTCTTTTTGGGTCCTATTACCTCCATTACTAACAGCTCTTGAGTTCTCTTTCCCTTTAACTTTTTTCCTAATTTTCAATGGAGTTGAAGCTTCCTCATCACCTGCTAACCTGCTGCTTTGCCTTACATTAATTGTTATTGTCCCTCTACGCTCACTTCTCCCTTCCCCCCTACTTACTAGTTTAAATTCCTATTAACCACCCTATTTACCCTTTTTGCCAGAACACTGGACCCGGCCCTGTTCAGGTGGAGTCCATCCCAACGGTATAGATCCCTCCTGTCCCAGAACTGATGCCAGTCCCCATGAAAAGGAAACCCTCTTTCCCACACCACTCTTTTAGCCACGTGTTTACTTCCCTAATCCTCACCTCCCTGTGCCAATTTGCACGTGGCTCGGGCAGCAATCCAGAGATTACGACCCTTGAAGACTTGTTTTTTTAATTTTGTTCCTAACTTTTCATAATCCCGAAACAGGTCTTTTTTCCTAGTCCTGCCTATGTTGTTGGTACCTACGTGGACCACAACAACTGGATCCTTCCCCTCCCTCTCTAGTATCCTCTCAAGCCGGTCAGAGATGTCTTGTACCCTGGCACGGGGCAAGCAACACACCATGCGGGATTCTCCATCCTGCTTGCAAAGGATACTGTCTATCCCCCTGATGATGGAATCTCCTACAACTACAATCTGCCTTTTTGCTCCCCCTTCTTGAATGGCCTCCTGGACCATGGTGCCATGGTCAGCTGACTCATCCTTCCTGCAGCCCTGTTCCTCATCCACGCAGGAAGCAAGTGCCTCATACCTGTGGGACAATATCAAGGGTTGCAGCTCCTGTGTTCCTGTCTGCAGGTTCCCTCTACCTGCCTCACTCGCAGTCACACACTGCCTGCTGATCGAATTAACATTGGTTAATCTACCAGGTGTGACTGCCTCCTGGAACACAGCATCCAGGTATTTCTCCCCCTCCCAGATGTGCCGTAGTGTTTGGAGTTCGGATTCCAGCTCATCAATTTTGAGCCTGAGCTCTTTAAGCAGCCAACACTTGCTGCAGATGTGGTCACTGCCATTCTCAATGGGATCAGCTAGCTCCCACATCATACAGCTGCAACACATCACCTGGCCTGCCATCTCTACTTAGTTAGTTATTTAAAATTAATTAGTTTTTTTTTAGTTTCATAACGTTCGCTGCACCGGTAAGTTTACTCCGTTATGTACTCAAACAGACTCTGGCTTTGCCTTCTGACCCGCTCCCAGAGGATTTGGCATCTGGGTGACCACCCCGAAAGATAACAAAGAGATGAGGGAAAAAATTGCAAATAGCTTACCTGCTCACCGCACTTAGTCTTTATTATTAAGTTAGAGGAGGTGGAAGGGTGGGAGACACTACGCGTGTAGTGTCTCGGGTATTAGTTAACTCCCAAATTTATTGGGTGGAAGCTTACCTTCCCAGGCTGCCCTCGTGCTTTCTCCCGGACTCCCGCCGCTGAAACAACTGAAAGCAGTTTACCCATATTGAGTTCTACCCATATTGCCTCACTACATGAGTCCTCCGATGTATACTCCTTCAGTACTGCTGTGAGATACTGCTTTACCAGTAATGCAACTCCCCCACCCCTTTTATATCCCCTTATATCACACCTGAGACATCTGAATCCTGGGACATTCAGTTGCCAGTCCTGTTCGTCTTTCAGCCAAGTCTCCATAATCACAAAATTCTATAGTTCCAAGTACTAACCAAAGCTCTAAGTTCATCTGCCTTGCTTATTATACTTCTTGCATTGAAACACATGCATTTAAGACCACTTCCCCTGCTCTTTTCAACAGCATTTCCCTGCGTGTTCTTGTTCTTAATGATATTTGCCTTGGTTTCTACCTCTCCCTCAATTTTTGTATCTACTGCCCTACTCCTCTGGTTCCCATCCCCCGCCACACTAGTTTGAATCCTCCCCAACCACATACCCCCCCAAGGACATCAGCCCCGGTCCTGCCCAGGTGTAACCCATCCAGTTTATACAGGTCCCTCCTCCCCCATAAGGTCCAGACAGCAACAAGGAACTCACTCAACCCCACATTACAATCAGAGAACTAAGGTGAGAGTGTCCAGCTTGTACACTTTCCATCTCCATGTGTGAACATCATGAATCACAATCCCGATGATAAGTTACAAGGCAGACTAATGTACAGCTTCCTATTTTATCATGCAAAAATGAGGGACAGTATCTTGGCACCTTCGTCAACAGTCAACGCTCAAAGAAAATTATCAACTGAGTACTCACATAAGGGCTGATGTGGGGTCTTGCTTTGCACTGAATGACTTCCTGTTTTTCAATAGACAAGGCTGTGAAGTACTTTAAGAGACTTTTGAGAGATGTGATCAAATGGTCTACGTGCAAGATTTTTAAATCTAATTTTTAAGTTCTGTCCCTCGATATTTGAATAAGAGATCAGTCTTTCACTTTCTTCTGGGCTTTTGGGATTCTACACAACCACCAAAGCAGCACCCTGTAGGAAATTGGGCTTGCAGGTTAATTCTGTTGGCCCTGCAGTGGTGTAGAATGCAAAAGTGTATAGTTCTAACGTGCTCTTTTTAAAACATATTTGCTGCATTTGTTTGGGAGATTTTTTACCTTTGGAATCCAGGAAATAAACCTATTGGTTCCTCATGTTATTGGTTAATTGTTTTGATCTGCCTCAGATTAACACATCACCTGGACTCAAAAAGGTACGGAGAAATCTTAGTTTGATTCAGTTAGATTGACAGCGTAGAATGAGGTCAATTGGCCCACAATGCCTGCACCTGTTCTTCAAAGAGTATCATCACCTATTGTCAATCTCCTGCTTTTTCCCCATACCATTGCACAATATTTCTATCCAAATAATTATCCAATGCCTTCTTGAATGCCTCAATTGAATCTGCCTCCACCATACTTCTGGGCAGTGCATTCCAGACCCTAACTACTCGCTGACTGATATGTTCCGCCTCACATCATCCTTGCATTATTTCACATCACTTTTAACTTAAAGTACATAAAACTAAGCAAATATGTGATGGAACATATACAACAATGCATTGAGGTATCAAAATGAAGATTGATTCCCACCACTTTCCCCATCCAAGCTATCTAGAATTTACTATATTGAGACTGACATCATCCAAAGGGGATCATTAATTTACCTTTCTTTCATGAATGCTTCTTTAGTCTGTGCCAACAACAGATGTGTTTACTAATTAATTGATTGGTCATGACTAGTTACATTTGTAAATTATCATTTGTTTTTTGCCTGAATGGAGAAAAATCAGCATGATTTATTTACCCATCATAAGAGATGATGTGGAAAAATTGGCACTCAAGTAAATGCCTTTAAGCCAAAACTTTTTGGTTATTATTCAAGTTTTTTTCATTTTGAAATTTTCATTTTTCATGTTAGAGATCTCTCAGACTTGGGCAGTGCTAAAATGTTGACCTGCACTGAAATTAATCCTAAGCTTTTCCACAACGTTCAGTTTAAATAATTCAAAAGACAAGGCTGCAAAATACTTAGGAGGTTTATGAGAAATGTGATCAAGTGGTATATATGCAAGATATTTATTATTATATATTTCATAAATAACATATTTTATATATTATTTTATGATATACGGATGTTATCGGCAAGGCCGGTAATTGTTGGACATCCCTAACTACCATTCAACCAAGTACTTAGGCCATTTCAGAGTACACTCAAGAATCAACAAATTGCTGTGTCTATGGAGTCACATATAGACCAAACTAGGTAAGGACAGAAGATTTCCTTCCCCAAAAGGCATTAGTAAACTAGTAGAGTTTCCATAATAATCAGTACGGCTAGATTCATGGTCATCATCCAGTATAACTGTCAATTCCATATTTGTGAATGAATTTCATAAGCTGCCAAAATTGTATTTGAACCTATCTTCCCAGACTTTGAACCAAACCTTCTGGATTGTTATTCTCATGGCATTATCACAATGCCATAATCTGCATAAATGCTAATGTTTTAAGAAATTAATTGGGACAGGTGAGAAGTGCTGCTTTACAAGTACAATCAGTAAACAAAAAACGTTGAAAAGAAAATCAGAATGTTGTGATTAACTACCATCAAGCTTGAATTATAAGAGGCTGATGATTGTCAGATGGAAAAAGGCAAAGGGACGGAACAAATTCAATAACTTTAAGGTATATAGCATTCTCAGAAAGGCAGATTGTGGTGTGTTTTTTGCCTCTGCAATTATGCAAATTAATCATAGTGAAACATTTATGATTTCTATCTGAAACTCTTTTCAGTATTTTAACACATTGAGTTTATGCCTCTGATAAAATAGCAGAGACATTTCACTTGAAACTGTGTGTGTGTGTGTGTGTGTGTGTGTGTGTGTGTTCACACTTGTGTAATTGGACAATTAAAAGAATGATGAAGAGATACTTCACTACACAAACTGAGAAGGGAGATACAAAGGGGTTTGCTGTCAAACCCAGCAAAGTAGTTCTAAACGTGCTCAATAAAAGCTGAAAGAACAGCACCTTATTTTCTGATCAGGCACATTGCAGCTTCTGAACTCGGCAAGTTGTCCAGCAATTTCAGACCGTTCTGTCTCCACCCTGTTTTGATTCCAATTTTTTGCCATTTGCCAGCCTGAATCTTGTTTCAAATGATTTTGCTTTTGGGCAGAGCTGTTCATTGTTTTGCCTTTCATACTCTATCCATTTTGTTTCTTTGCTACAACCATATCTCTCATTCTGTCTTATGCTCCATGACATCTTGGTCATTTTTAAAAACATGTTCTAGAGGACATGGTGATCACTGGTCATGCCAGCATTTATTCCCCAGCTCTGATTACCCTTAAGCTGGTGATGAGCCATTTTCTGGAATTTTGCATTCTATATGTTATAGGGACACCGACAGTACTGTTAATGATGGAGTTCACAATTTTGACTGAGTAACAGTGAAGGAGCTGTAATATATTTCTAAGTCAGGATGGTGAGCTGCTTGGAGGGGATCTTGCAGGTTGTATTGTTCCCATGTATCCGCTGTCCTTCTGGATGTAGTGATCATGGGTCTGGAAGGTACAGCAAAGTGATCTTAGTGAATTGCTGTAGTTGAAATTGTAGATGGTATGCACTGCTACCATTTTAGGCTGGTGGCCGATGTGATGCCAATCAAGTGAGCTGTTTATATGGCATCAAGCTTCTTGAGTACTTTTAAAGCTCATTCATGCTGGCAAGTGGGAAATATTCCATCATACTCTTGATTTGTACCTTGTAGATGGTGGACAGACCTTGGGAAATCAGGAGGTGAGTAACTCAGCCCAGAATTCCCAGCCTCTGAACTGCACTTGTCGCTACAGCATTTAAATGACTGGTCAATTTCAGTATCTGGTCAATCGTAACTCCCAGATGTTAATAGGGGAGATTCAGTGTCAGTAATGGGCACTTGAATGTCTAGTGACAGTGGTTAGATTCTCTCCTTCAAATTACCCATAAAGTGCCAATGCAACACCAATTGTATAAATAGAACATTTGTGAAGAGACAAATACCAAAATCATCATTTTTAAAATCTATTTTAACTTTTAATTTGAGGAGTGCATCTCCATAGACAATCTGACTTGGTTTTACTGCTGAAGCTGTCCTTTGGAAACAATAAAAATACTACCCCTCTTGTGAAAGCCCCTTGCCCAGAATAACAGATATGGAATGAATAGAATTGATAGCCACATAGTTTGAAAATTGTGAAATAAATCTTCAGATGTTTAACAATTTCATTTGTAATTTTGTAAAATTATGTTTAATTTGTTGAAATCTTAGCAATTATTTGTTATTCACAACAGTGGCTTTGAGCACAGGTAAATTGTAGTGCTGATTGTAAATATGTAAGCTGGGTAATAAATATTAATGCAACAGGAATTTATAACTCCAGACATTGGCTCCTTAGTAATGATTCACATAGGCTCTGTGCATTCAGCACATTCGACGCATGAAGATAATTGATGGTATTCCAACATCTCATATTTAGAATAGCCAAAGTAGATTACATGAATCAAGTATTTTTAAAAGGTCTGTCATGTTAGGTTTTGATAAGGAGTGGGAACATCAGTTAACTCAATGATGATGACTGCTCATTATGAAAAAGTTTCCAGCGTGCTAACTAGTAGAGCTGTGCTGTGAAGAGACAGAGACTTCTGACATATTTTCAAACAAAGAAACCATTAATTCATCAATCATTTGGTTCAATTTAATTGAACAAATAATATCCATCCCACAAAGCTCATTAAAGGCAGTCTGAGCTGGTAGCAGTTCCTCACATCCCTTTTATGTGATGGAATCATTTCCGGTGGAAGTAGTTCCATGATTAAGCCGGTTTCTGTTGAACTGAATCAATGTTGCCTATTCTGCAAACCTGGCTGAGCAAAGCCAGGTTTCACAGTATTTTGTATGTGTGCAGTTGTTTTAAAACCACATTCTGTGTCATCACCATGGCAATGCCAATATTCTATGCTGATCTATATGGTAAGTTATCAGAAACAGGCTTAATTTTCTGTTATAATATTGTTCAAGTGTAACAAACATGGAAATCACCAGAGAAATTACCGTTCTAGTTTGATTGATTCCAAGAGTGGGTTAATAAAAATTTGTAGGCTTGCCTTGTCAGTAAGTGTGACCTTTTCACTCAAACTAGCTCTCTACAGGACAAGACACAAAGCTTCAAGACAAAACCAACTCCTAGTAATCATGTGACCTTACATCACTTCCCGATGATGTAATATTTACCATTTGTTATTCACATTAACTCTTTGAAGATTTGAGTGCTACCACCAAACGGTCGTTTGGCATCATAATGTGGTGAGAGTGGCTCTCAATGAGATTTCAGTAGATTACTACTGCAGCATTTTCACCATGGAGACACTACTGATAATGGTTTTCGCTTTGAATATACACTTATTATTTACACCAGACAATGCCAGTCAAGACTTTTCAAAATAATCTCACACATTTTCAATACATATAAAATTGCATGAATAAAGATCACAGATCATGTATATTGCTGCAGGCAAGGAGTTGGAAAAAATATTCTTAAAAGAAAAAGGGACATCTATATCAGCAAAGCTTAGTTTTACTCAGACAACAGCTCTAAGCTCAATGAACAGCATAATTGGAGTAATTATATTTCAATAAAATGTAGTTCATGCACATCCACAAGAAGATATATACTGGAGTAACATACAGTCAAAGAAATTGTCTGCTGGGAATCCTCATACCAACTCTGGAATCTGTGTTCATTGTCTGAGCATTTCAGTTATTAAAGCACTACATTGCAGCCTGATCTTACTTTATAGAAAATCTCTTATAGTATCATAGAATGGTTACAGGACACGAAGAAGCCTTTCAGCTCATGGTGTCTGTGCTGGGCCCCTGAAGGAACAGCTGGCCTGATGCCACACCCTTGCCTTTTCCCTGTAGCACTGCAAAATATTTCCTTTTTAAAATATGATGCAATTTGCTTTCAAAAGCCTTACTTGAAGTTGCCTCCCTCAGAGTCTCAGGTGCTGTATTCCTGCTCTGAACCACTACTTGCATTCTCCTCATGTCACAGTTTCTTTTGTCATTTTCCTTAAATCTTAGTCATTTGGATTTTGATCCTTCCAATAAGGAGAGCATTTGTAGCTTTAATCCAAGTCCCTTATGATTTTGGTTACCTGTATCATAGCTCCTCTTGGCCTTCTCTTCAACAACAGTCCCAATTTCAGTCTTTCTATGTAACTAAAGCTCTTCATCCCTAGAACCTGTTTTATAAATTCTTACTGCACCTAGTGATATCCCTTCATTTCCTTCCTAAAATGTCTAAAACTATGATGTGTACACCAAGGTCTAAGTCAATAAGGAAGGGAAGTGGTTCTGATACTAATCCCTGGGAAACTCTGCTATACATCTTCCTTCAGTCTGAGAAACAATGTTTTTCACCAGTCTCTGTTATTCCTTGGAGTTTCCGAGTTGCTACTATCTTGTTTACTGTATGTGAGCCCTAGCTTTCCTCACATGTCTGTTGCACAGTATCAATCATTTCTGGAATCCCATGTACACCATATTAATGGTACTGCCCTCACTAACCCCTTCTATCACCTTATCAAAGCATCGAACCAGGCCAGTGGTGCCAGGACAATGACTCAGTGTTTAGCACTGCTGCCTCAATGCTAGGAATCCAAGTTCAATTTCAACCAAGGGCGACTGTCCTTGTGGAGTTTGCACATTCTTCCCATGTATGTGTGGGTTTCCGCTGGGTGCCCTGGTTTCCTCCCAAAATCCAAAGATGTACAATTTAGATGAATTGGCCATGCTAACTTGCTCCCTAGTATCCAGAAATGGGCAGGTTATGTGGATTAACCGTGGGAAATGCGGGGTTATGAGGGTCCGGGGCTGGGACCAGGTCTGGGTAGGATGCTCTTTAGAGGGTTAGTGCAGGCCTGATGGGCCAAATGGCCTCTTTCTGCACTGTAGGGTTTTTATGATTAAACACGATTTTCCTGGAGAAAAAAAGACTTGATTTCCCTAATTAACTTTCATTGTCCAAGTGACCATTAATCACACCCAGTATTATTATGACTAGAGACTAACCTGGGATGATGTTTATTGGACCAATCTAGTATGGTTACTAGAATTATCTTTACACTCTTTTTTTTGAACAAGTATGTAACATTTGCTACTCACCAGTCCTCTAATACTACCCTTGATTCTAAGGATGCTTGAAAAATTATGACCAGATCCTCCATAATTTCCACTCTCACTTCCTTTTAAATGCTTGAATGCATCTCCAATGTTACTTACAGATGATCCATCCAATACCACTTCCTTTTGAACTTGAAACCCCTCAGGTGTCTGAACGACCTTCTTTTCTATCATGACCTAATCATTATCTGCTTACGTGGTAAGGTCAGATTTGTTACACTACAGGTTAGGACTATACCTTTGGATGTCCATGATTGCAGAATAGAAATCTGTGAGACATGCATCATTTGTTGACTGTCTTATTTCATCGTCTGCTTTCTTTTGCATGATCAGCCGGTGCAGGGCAGAATTTGAGTGAGATTTAACTAATTTGATTTAAAGGACTTTACTTTTCAGAGGCTATATTGTTCTCACATGAAATATCGAATTACGATCGAGCATGCCACTTAAAGTGCAGCATGACACTAAAATGTAGCTTTGACGAGGCTTAGCAATGTGTGAAGTATAGAATTAATGTAGAGCTAGTGCCTTGGCTATTGACTTTGCCATTGAGATTTTGTACAAAAAATGCACGTTAATCATTCAGACCTTTGTTTTCATAGAATGGCATGTTTTTATGCTTCGGATCTGAAGTGTGATTTATCAGAAGCAGGAATGTAAAACAATTCTAGAGCACTTTGAGGTTTTCCATTCTATCTTAACAATGGAAGCCTTCCACGATTAGGCATGTTCAGATTGTTTGCTCTTAAAATCCAATAGCTTTGCATTACTGTTGACAAAAATAATATTGTGTTTCAGCTTAATAAGATAAGACTACTAATCAACCCCCAACAGCTTGGGTTCAATTCCCACACTAGCCGAAGTTACCATAAAGGACTCTCCTTCTCAACTGCTTCCCTTGCCTGAAGCGTGGTGACCCTCAGGTTAAACGACCACCATTCATGTCTCTCCAATGAGAGAGCAGCTCCACGGTCCTTTGGGCCTTTGGTGACCACTTTTTGCTTCTTTAAGAAAAGTAATATAACTGAAAGTTCTTCAGTTGCAGTGTCATTTGCCTTTGGAAGCTGATGATTTGTCATTCCATCTCCCTGCAGGGGTCCTTTCTCCCTGGACAGTGTGAGCTGAACTTTTCTGCAGGTTTTGGGAAACTATCATTGGGATTAATGGCAGTCTCCAGTTCAAAGAAATTATGGGGAGTAACTCACCTCCTGACTCCCGAAAGCCTGGCCATCATCTACAAGACACAAATCAGGAATGTAATGAAATACTCCCTACTTGTTTGGATAGATGCAGCTTCAACAACTGTTAAGAAGGACAAAGCAGCCCATTTGACTGGCACCAAATCCTCAAACATCCACCCCCTCCACTACCTCAGTAGCAGCAGTATGTATTGTCTACAAGATCCACTGCAGAGATTCACCAAAAATCCTCAGACAGCACCTTCTAAACCCATGACAACATCCATCTAGAAGGACAAAGGCAGTATGGGAGCACCACCATCTGCAAGTTCCTCTTCAAGCCATTCACCATTCTGATTTGGAAATGTATTGCTGTACCTTCACTGTCTCTGGATCAAAGTCCTGAAATTCCCTCCCTAATGGCACTTTGAATCTACATTGAATTTACATATGGACTGAAGTGGTTCAGGAAGGCAGCTCACCTTCACCTTCTTAACAGCAACAAGGAAAGGCAATAAATGTTGGCCAGCCAACAATACTCATGGGTCATGAATGAATAAAAATAAAATGTGCTGACAGTGAGATTGGCTTAGCAATCTTCTGGAAGGTAATTTCCTATTGGTGTCTCCAAATACCATGTACTTAAAGACAGATGGACAGGTGGGCTCTCATTTCTGTTGGTTGTTGCCTGTAGAGTATTCTGTACAGGCACTTTGACCAATTTATTACTCATAAAATGCATTTACCCAGGTGCAATTACGGGACGAGACAAACAAATGATTGCGGTTCAAACTTTGTTTTATTAAAACACTCACAAGTTAAAGGAACAACTCTTACACAGCAAATTAAGTTAAACTTTTCCTCAAACTGCGCTGACTGCCTGAAAAACACACATACTACTCACTCTGGTGAACTTGATTTGGCTGCTTGTTTCAATTCACTGAACTTCTGGATTATTCTGTGGCTTTAGCCAATGGGGTCACGGGGCAAGGGGATCACAGCACCCAGGCCTGTTCATCCTGGGTGTACCCATCCCCTTTTCAAGATGTGATTACTCCATGATGCCAATACTGGGGAATGCACAAACATAATGTCTTTCCGTATTGCTCTAGCTGAATATCTTTTAATGAATTTTGGGATATAAAAACTCTGTCATTGTTAAGGTTGAGTACTTCCATTCAATATGCAGTACAGGTCTGGATTGATTAATGTTGGCTTTCAACCTGTAGTAACATTGGCCTGTTTGCATTCTTTCAGGCCTTGCTTGCAGAAAATGTTTGGCCAGTTTTGTGTTAGGACTAGAGTTAACAAAGTGTGGGTCTGGATAAACACAGCAGGCCAAGCAGCACCACAGGAGCAGGAAAGCTTGACGTTTCGGGCCTAGACCCTTCAGCTTTCCTGCTCCTGTGATGCTGCTTGGCCTGCTGTGTTCATCCAGACCCACACCTTGTTATCTTGGATTCTCCAGCGTCTGCAGTTCCTATTATCTCTTGTGTTAGGACTAGTTGCCTAGGCTGTTGGCCATTTGGCCACTAGGTCAAATCAAAGAGCTGGTGTCTCTGGAGTTCAGTGGTGCTGCCACTGTGAAAGGAGGGCATTACTGAGGAAAGTTGGCTACTTCACTGAGGAAGTGCCTTCTCTAGCTTGCAGAGCAAAACAACAATATTGAGGCCCGACTGCTTCATTAGGGTGGAGGGAATCTCCTCCGCTGCTTGTGATTGGCCAGGATTTAGGTTTTTCCTGCTTGAGGCCATTTCACTGGAAGGTAGAGCCTCTGTTTCTCCATTCCCACTCCCCCACCTTCTAGCATGCCACAGGGAGGCTACCGCCCAAGGATCTGGCAGCTTTTGCAAATGGGTGTCACAATCAGCTGCAAGAAGACAAAGAAATCACAAAAATGGCCTCTAATTCAGGTCTCAATCAACTTAAATTCCTGCCCAATTCTGTGTTATGGTAGCTGATCCTGACCCCAAACCACCATTGGGTAATGCACATAGGAGAATTATCCGACCTCTGTTCCCTCATAATTCCCGACATCTTCCTCCCTCATTTCCCCCACCTTTGATTCTGCATGGCCATGTAAACCCAGCCCTATGTCATGTAACAATGGTTGAAAGATTAGTGCCAATGCGTTTGTTGCTCTCACTCTTCTGAGTACAACATTGAAGAAGGCACAAGAATCTAGGTTCAGGAATTAATGCCAAGTACTTCAATGTTCCAACTATACAATGTCTTTCAGGTTCCTTTTGAAATACTGTACTCTCGTGTGAAATGCTGTGTGTACTTATCAAAATGAACTGAACGTTGGTGATCAGTGCAGTAACATATGTTCAACATAATATCATCCCAGGGCCCTTGTCTTTGTAGCCAGAACTTCTCATTCAGAGAAATCCTTGCAGAGTGAAGTAAGCATGGCAGAATATAATGACTTGCCTTTTAATGCTCCAGAATTATTATAATGGGTGCTAAATTATTACTGTGCATGAGGAGAACATTTAGCCAATTGTGCCTGCGTTATACAGTGATTCCCCCCCACCTCCTCCGGCAAGGATTTATGATTGTCCTTACTGCACACTATTGTAAATGTCCCCCTCTATTCCTTTTACTTATTCTAGGAGTTAGTGGAAGGGTTAAAACAGTAGATTTTGTTTCTGTTAATATAGTGAGATCTCCAGGCAACAAAAGAAATGTGTTGTATGTTATTAATTTTCTCAAGGCCAGCAAGCAGTAAATAAAATGAACCCCAACCTTCGCCATGGGCATTTCTTCTAAATATTTTAGGTAGACAAGAATTTAAATGATGAACAGTATCCTGGTGATCATCACATCTCTCTTGTATCCCAGTCAGTATCTGTCAGTCCTGTAGTTAGCTGCAAAGTAGCACAGGGAATGATACATATTGGTGGTCCCCTGGGGAGGCATATCATCGAAAGGGCTGATATCTGCTCAAGTAACTTGGTTGTAAGTTTTTGGCAGCAAGAGCTGTGTTTTGTTGCAATTAAGCACCCTTCACAAAGTACTTTTTGCCTAGCACCAAATTTAGATTGGTAACCAGTGCATTGTTGCAAACTACCTCTGCCAAAAATTTGTTTAGGTTTTGCCAAAGTGGTTCTAATGACTAAATGTACCATGAGATCTGACTTAATTAGAATGAATGTGCAATAATTTTTCCATCATTGATAGTTTTGGTGTGTTTGCCTTATGACACCGGAGGATGCAGATGTGTCTGAAGAGATTATACCTGCACTGTGCACAGCATTGGACACACATATGCGGGCTCATAGCCTTGGGGCAAGTATGGCTGTTAAAAACAGTGAGGATAGTCGGCTATCTGCACTCCTGATGGCAAACATTTTGTCATCTGTGGAGGTGTTTCATCTGGAGGCATTCGCTAAATAACATTCTTTCTGATGAGTCTTAATCCCTTTGTTGTATAACGAGTGAATTTGAATTTGCTACTTTCAACAATTCTGTGAGATGAGCATCACACAAAAAAAATGTGGGTGGAATTTTCTCTGTGTGAACAACATGGCTAATGTTGAGAAATTTGGAACAATACAGCAAGAATGAAAAAATGAGATTCTCCACATCGAGAAAAATCATTCAATTTTCCCCTAAAGGCTTTAATGACTAGATGATAGTCTTACTAGTAAGCGGCGAGGACCCTATTCACATACATTAGCATTGCATTATCCCTTATTCTCACCTCATTTATATGCAGGTTGCTATTCTCTCAGCTAGTGATGAGACACCAGATGCTGTCAATTCCTGTCTTGAAAGTCAGAGCAGTTAACCAGTAGATGCAGTTTTACAGCATCTTCTTTAAGGCTCCATATTGACCATCACTTCCCGACATTTCATGGTACGGAAATGGATCTGGGTGGGATGCCCTTTGCAGAGTCAGAGTGGACATAATGGGCCTAATGGCTCGCTTCCAGCCTGTAGGGATTCCATGATGGTTCAAAAACCCTCACATTTTCCCAAAAGTATGGTGGCCAGAAATGAACATGGTGGATATTGCTGGACAAGTGTTTTGTAAATGTTCATAGACTGGGACCTAGTCTGATCCATAAGCTAGCTTCCAGCCTTGTTTATGCCCACTTTTGTAAAGAACCTTTTGAGTCCAGTGCAAGTTAGTTATTCTTGTCATCAGGTTGAATTGTACCTTTTCTGCACTTGGTTGACAATCCCATCACTGAAATGTATTAACTCAGAAGTTAACAAAACAGCACTTTTGCTCAATGATCCTGAATGTATGAAGGATTACAATAATAGCCATTTTCTGATTGTCAGTTAGGTTCACAGAAGAGTGGGTTTCTGTGTACCAAAAGCTGCGCATATTAATATACAGGGTCCTGATCTGTACGGACAAGAAAGAACATGTACACATACTGCACCTGTTTCAATCAGCAAAATAGCTGGAGCCATTCACTAGCTCATTTCTCACGGCATTATTTTGAGACAATCAGAGTCATCAGATACCGTTAACGTCTATTCTCTACGGCAACATCAATGCCAACCAAAGTTCACTTGCCAACCAATTAGCCTCTCATATATTATAAATGATGTTTTTGCTTTTCTTTGGTCTTTGTTGCAAATTACCCTGATGACAGCAAGTTGAAAAGATTTGTTAAATGTGAATATTTTCAGCAATAGTTTTGAACCTATTCAGATGGAATCATGTTTACTAAGCTTTCCTAACAGGCTTAAATTGAAAGTCCTTCTTCTGAAAGTGATATTTGTCTTTTAATACCAGTAGCTGATGAACAAGCATTTTATTCTGGCCATTTTGTATCTTATCATAATGGTTTGCGTATGGGCTACATGTATTGCAGCAAGGCTTAAGTTTATCAGAGTGTTTAAAAGACTGTAGGTTGCAACAGAGATTTGGTGAAACATATTCTGACTCTTGTCCCTCAATGTTGAAAATGACTGTATTTAATACTGTATACTTCAAAAAAAAATTACATGAAAGTTGGTGCAAAACAGTGTAGTAAATAAATTATGAATGTTTGCCAACAAACAAGGTGATGATTCATAGAATCGGTCCCGTAGTAGTAGAGTCATGCCTATCTGAATGACTTTAAGAATAAAATATAAAGCTAACTGCCAAAATCAAAACCAGTTATCCGTACTTTTCCCATTTTCATTGCTGTTCCACAGGTTATTACGAATATAACACGACATTTGTTAGACCTCAACTGGAATATTGCACACAGTTGTGGTGCCACATTATGGAAAAGATGTGAATACATTGGAGAGAGTGCAGAAGTGATCTACTAAAATGGTTTCAAAAATGAGAAGTTTCGTGAGAGAAAAGAATGACAGTGCTTAGATTTAATTGTGTTCAAATGAAGCAAAAGTGATAAAACACACTACAGGCACGACACAGCCAATTGTTGCAGTGAAGAACATTGAAAGGCTTCAGTTTATGTTCTTTATCAGCATCTAAAACTGATTTAAGTGCAGACTTTCAATTTTACCCTTGCCAATCTAGTTTGCCTACTCTCAAAAAGCTGCATAGCGACACATGGAGCTGTATACATCAACGATAATTTAAGGCATTGTCTTCCAACTAGCAGGTAAGTTCCATTAATGACATATAGTGGCTATTGCTGACTTTGTGAAAGTATCGGGCTTTTGAAAGAGTTTGAAAAAGTCAGTAAAGTCTGGAGAGTCTGATTTTGGCCTTGGTAAGGTTTGCATTGCTGCTAAATGGGCTGTGAGAGAAGTATTTTCTCTAGGTTATCGGGGTTGTAATTGTAGTTCAGATGAAAATAGAACAGATGTAAGCTTCCCACAGAGGGAAGTTAAGGAGGGGGTTAGGGGGCCTTAATAGGAGAACTTGCCACACCCAAGGGTTCTGAGGGCTTACTTCTCTTACCTCTACCTAAGCCAGAGGCAGTGTGCTCACTAAGAAGGTATTCACAGTGTAGTGTCACCCCTTGGAATCACAGGCCTCATAAAAGGGCAGCAGCACTCTGCCAGTGGACATCAGGTGATTGTGGCCCTGAATACTTCTGCCAGCAGATCCTTCAACGTAGCAACGTTGCAATTCTTGCAATTCTCTGTACATCACTACATTAGAGGTGTACAGTAATGTAGGGAGAAGGGTATTCAAAGCCCTGGTCATTAATCAGGAAAAAGTAGATGAGAACACCAGCACAGCAAACATCAAACCTCATCTGAAGATTTTCAGCCAGAATGCTTCTCACTTTTGCCGAGTGCTGGCTGGCTTTAAGTAGCACAGGCTAACTTGACATAGTGCAGGCTAGCCTTAAATAGTCCAGGGTAGCTTTAACATGGCAGCTTTAAATAATGCAGGAAATTTCTGGAATACTGCAAATAGTTCTGGGTCCCTTATCTACAAAAAATACCAGTACTGGAGTCTGTCCAGAGAAGGTTAACTAGGTGGAAACCAGATATGGAGGGATTTTCTTATAGACAGCCTGTACTCATTGAGTTTGGAAGAATGAAAAGAGACCTAATTGAAACAAAGAAGATTCCTGCAGACTTGACAGGGTTGATGAGAAGTTGTTTCCCTTTGTGGGAGAGTGTAGGACCAAACGGTATAATCTCCAAATGAAATGTTGTCCATTTAAGAGAGAATTGAGGAGGAAATTTTCTGAAGATTGCAAGAGGCAGTTCATGTTGGATTGTTAGGCTGAGATAGATGGATTTTTAATCAGTACGGGAATCAAGGGTTATGAGGAAAAGGCAGGAAAGTGGACTTAAGGATTATCGGATCAACCATGATCACATTGAATGATGGAGTAAAATCAAAGACTTGAGTGACTTCCTTCTGCTCCAAAGTCTTATGGTCTTAGGTTAGCTTTACATAGTGCATGTTAGCTTTAAGAGGCATGGATTGATTTTAAATGGAGCAAACTAGCATTAAGTAGTCCGGGCTAGTCTTATGAGGTGTGATCCTAGTTCCCCTATTGGTGCATTCAGTACAATCATGATAATGGGTAGGCAGCATGACTATTGGTTCAATCAGCCCATTCAGAGACAATATGACACAACTTCATGGCAGGTAGGACTTGAACCAGATCAATTCTGGCCCAGAGTAAGGAGATTATCCATAACAAGATGTGGATTGCTGCCTGCATCACATTTAATTATTGTCTAATAATTTTGCTTCACTGCATGATATCCAACTTAGTCTCTTTAAATACAAGTATAATGTGTGCCTTACTGAAATAAAATAAGAAAATAGAAGCAGCGAACATGAAGACAGAGTAGTCAACTGTGACTGAATACAAGAAGGACTGTTTTAAGTGAAACCATATATTCCAACTTAGCTTGTGCACTCTCATGGTAAATCATTATATCATACTGCAGTCATGGTCATAACAACAAGTTTAACTTAAATTATTGTGAGACAGTAGAACTCATCACAACTTTTGCAAGGGCATTTTGGTCAAAAATTATATTCAATGACATACTTGAGTGTTCTGGGGCAGACCATCTCCTGGAGCAGTTGGTTCTGAAAATTCTGTTGCAGTGGAACTTCGCACACCTGAATACATGTGTGTGCTTTTCTGTCAATTCTGCTGCAACTGAGCACTGGTAATTGTGATAGCTGATGTGATTGGTGACACAATTGTGTAAGTAAATTGATTTAGTCATTATGTCTCTTGCCATTTTGTTTTGTAGGAAAGGCTAAAAAGTATGGTGACATTGCAACTTGAACAGCAATAGATCAGTTGACATTTAAGCAGAAGTCCAAGGGATATGTATGTTACTGATGTGAATGTACATGGTGTGACTTACATACTTTATTGTTAGAACATTGCAAAGGGAATGGAGTTCAAAACTGAGGAAGGTTTTCTTACTGCAACTGCAGAGAGTTTTAGTGAGATCATAACTGGCATAGTGTGCCATTTTAGTGGTCTCCTTATTTAAAAAAAGGATATAATTGTGTGAGGAGCAGTTCAAAAAATGTTCACCTGACTCATTACTTGGACATGGGAGTTAACTTATGAGGAGAGGTTGATTCTGTTGCAGTTTAGAAGGATATGAGGTGATCTTATTGAAGCATATAAAATCCTGAGGCAACTTGATAGAGGGGATAACAGCAAGATGTTTCCTCCTTTGTTGGAGACAAGAACTAGCTGATATAATTTCAGAATAAGAGGTCTCCCTTCTCTGAGAAGGTCGTTAGTCTTCCCCAGAAAGCAACGGAGGCTGGGTCACTGAATTTATTCAAGGCTGAGTTTGAGAGCTTTTTAATATAGGAGACCATCAAGGGTTATAGGAGACAGTCAAGAGAGTGGAGTTGAGAATATAACTAGATTGGGCATAATGCCAATGAATGACAGAACAGGCCCAAAAGGCCAAAGAGCCTATCCCTGGTCCTGAGTTTTGTTCCAATGAAAACAGAAGGAAAAGGGTCTTTGACCTCACCAAGATTGACAAAATAAAAAGGAAAATTAAGTAAACTAAAATGTGTGGCTAGATAACAGGTGAAACAATTAATAAAGCAAACCTGGGAAAGCAAATCATCTGATATTGCACATTTTTGAGCAGGAATAAATCTTTTTGTCAAAGCCCTTCAAAAAATCAAGCTTTACTCCTTTCCTTCTTGATTTCACTATTCCATTCCAGGATTAGGAGGCCACTGAAGGAAACTAATTGAGTGGAAAATTGGCCTTTTCATCCCAGCCCACGGCTACTATTTCTCTCTATCTACAAATGTTCAGCACTTCGGAGAATTCCTGCCTTATTCACAAAGGGGTGCCAAGTTGGCAGAAGCTTCAGATACACCTCGTAGAAGAATCTGTAGCGAGGTAAAATAGGTGAGCTCACTGACAATGAATCCTGTCATACAGAACCCTTTTGCAGCAACTTCAATTCAGCCATTGTCATGAGAGGCAGTTCCAAGAAGGTTCCCTGGGATGATTCCCGGTATGGAGGGATTGTCTTATGAGCAAAGATTAAACATTTTGGGACTCTGCTTATTGGAATTTAGAAGGATGAGAGATGAACTTACTGAGACATATAGGATTCTTAAAGGTCTTGACAAGGTAAATGGTGAGAGGACATTTCCCCTCATGGGAGAATCTATGACTAGAGGGCATAGTCTCAGAATTAAGGGGTGCCAATTTAAGACTGAGATGAGGAGGAATTTCTTCTTTCAGAGGGTTGTGAGTCTTTGGAACTCCTTGCCGTGGAGAGCCGAGAGGAGCAGAATCCTTGTATTTATTTGAGACTGAGATAGATAGGTTCTTGATCAGTAGGGAAATGAAGGTTATAAGGACAAGGCACGAATGTGTATGTTAGGAATGTGGATCAGCCATGAAATGGTAGTATTTCTGTTTCTTTTTTCATATCCGGAAGTGTTATCACATACAACTGAATGGCTTTCCTTTTGTGTTGCAGCTTTCTGCAGTATTTTTCCTTTTAAGTAATGTTCTGTTCTTTGTTCTCCCTTCCCAAATGAACAACTTTGCATTTTCCCGTATTATACTCCGTTTGCTTAATGTATCAATATCCCTCATTAAACTATGTATATCACAAGCCTTTCCACCTTTTTTGAGTTGTCTGCAAATTTGGCTATAGTACATTAACTTCCTTCCGCCAAGTCATTCATTATATATTCTAAGCAGTCGTTGTCCCAGCACTTATCCCCGTGGAACCCCACTGGTGACAGGTCACCAACCCGTAAAATAACCCCTTCTCCCTACTCACTGTTTTCTGCCCATTAGGCAATTCTCTATCCCAAGCCAATACACTACCTCCACACTATGGGCTCTTATCCTATGACTTAACCTTTTCAGCGAATCATAGAATCCCTGCAGTGTGGAAGTAGACTATTCTGCCTATAGAGTCTACCTGACCCTCCAAAGAGAATTCTACCCAGACCCATCCCGTGCCCAACCCCTGTTACCCTACATTTTGTATGGCTAATCTACCTAGCCTGCACACCCTTGGACACTATGGGAAATTTAGCTTAGCTAATCCACCTAACCTGCACATCTTTGGACTGTGGGAAGAAATCAGAGCATCTGGAGGAAACACATGCAGATACAGGGAGAATGTGCAAACTCCACACAGACAGGGTGGAATCAGACCCTGGTCCTAGGCACTATGAGGCAGCAGTGCTAACAACTGAGCCACTCTTTTTCTGCGGTACCTCGTTGAATGCCTTCTGGAAGTCCAATATAATGCATTTACTGGTCGCCCTCTATCCAGGTCTGGTTGAAACCTCCTTGAAAAAATCAAGCAGGTTAGTCAAATATGATCTCCCACTCATGAAGCCATGCTGACTCTGCTTGATTAACTTATGATTTTCCAAATGTTCTGCTATTGCTTCCTTAATAATAATGATTCCAGTACGTTTCTAACAACAGATGTTATGCTAATCGGTCTATGGTTAACTGCTTTTTGCATCCATTCTTTTTTAAATAGAGGTGTCACACTGGCAGTTTTCAAATCCTCTGGTACTTCTCCAGGATCCAATGATTTCTGGAAAATTACAACCAATGCATCCACTATCTCTTTTAGGATCCTAGGATACAAGCTATCGGGGCCAGGGGACTTTATTTGCCTTTAACCCCCTTTAGATTGTTTGATGCTACTTTTTCAGTGATAGGGATGGTACTTAGTTCCTCCCCTGTATTCTTTAGTATTAATGGAATGTTCAAAATGTTTTCCATCATAAAGACTGATGCAAAATATCTGTTAAACTGCTCCGACATTCCCATGTTCCCCAGAACCGTCATTCTAGAATCATTTTCGGAAGGACCTATGTTCACATTGACCTCTCTCTTCCTTTTGATACATTTAAATGAGCTCTTATTGTCAGTGTTTATGTTCTTCACTAGTTTGCCTTGTAGTTTATTTCCTGTCTTGTAATGATCTTTTAAGTCTACCTATGCTGGATTCTTAATTTATCTCAATGTTCAGGGCTTGCACTGACTCTTTATGTGCTTTTTCTTCCAACTTAATACTCTCCTTAACTTTCTTTGTTAGCCATGGTTAGTTTATCATTGTCTTAGAATCTTTCATGGATGTATTTTTGCTAACAATCATGAATTACCTCCATAAATGTCTAACACTACTAGCTTACTGTCAAGAGATAAAAGGTACTGCAGATGCTGGAGAATCTGAGATAGGGTTTAGGCCCGAAACGTCAAGTTTTCCTGCTCCTATGATGCTGCTTGACCTGCTGTGTTCATCCAGCCCCATGCTTGTTATCTTAGCTTACTGTCAAGTTGCTTATCTATCTGTCTAATTCACTTTAGCTAACTGTCCTTAGTTCAGTGTAATTCCCTTTATTTAAGTTAAACACAATAGTTTGCATCTAAGTTTTTCACTCTTGAACTGTGTCTCAAATGCTGCCATGTTTTGATCACTACTTCCTAAGGGATCTTTTGCTCAGAGGTCATTTATTAAACCTGCCTTCATTACCAGGTCCAAGATAGCCGGCTCCCTGATTAGCTCCATGACATATTGTTCGTAGAAACCATGCCTAATGCCCTCTGTGAGTTCGCTATCATAGCAACCCTTCACAGTTTGATTGACCCAATCTCCGTGAAGATTAAAGTCACCCATAATTATTGCTCTATTCTTTTTAAATGCTCTTATAATCTGATGAATTATAGCTTTTCTGACAGAGTGGTTACTGTTAGGGCATCTGTATACTATTCCTACCAATGTCTTCTTTCCTTTGCTTTTTTTTATACCTCTGTCCAGATGGACTGTACACCATCTGAGCTTAGTTTGTCTCTCACAATTGTCCTTATTTCATTCCTTACTAACAGTGCTACCCCACCATTTATTCAATCCCTCCTGTCTCTCCAATTCAATCCTTCCTGTCTTCCTGAAAGATCAAATATCCCTGAATGTTAAGTTCCCAGTTTTGACCTCCTTGTTTCTGTAATGGCAATAATCATATTCATTGACCTCCATTTGCACCATCAATTTGTCTATCTTATTTTGAATGTTTTGTGCATTAAGGTAAAAACCTTTATGTTTGTACTGTGTTATCAAATTTCCCTAAATTTTTATGGTTGCTTGGTTTATGATGACATTCCCCCATTCTGTCCCTTCCTTTTACTTTCTGATAACAATCAACCCCATCACTAACCTGAAATCCTACCTTTTCCTTTACCTTTGATTTTATAATTTTCCATGCAACTGAATCCGTACCCCCATGATTTAATTTAATGCCTTATCTGAAGCTATTATGTGATTTGCCAAGACTATGGTGCCAGCGTGATTTCAGGTGGAGCCCATCCCATTAGATCAGCTCCTTTCTTCCCAAACACTGGTACCAATATCCTATGAGTTCGAACCCATTTCTCCCACACCAATCTTTGAGCCACACATTTACGTCTTCTATATTGTTGATTCTGTGCTATTTAGCTCATGGCTCAGGTAGTAATCCAAGATTATTACCTATTTGTTTCTGCTTTTTAAATTTAGCACCTGGCTACTCAACAGAACCTATTTCCTTTTTCTACCTAAGTGCAGAAAATATTGGCAGTTCGTGACCAGCAGTGTACCACATGCTCTACTGGTATAAAATCAAGAAAACTGGATGTCTGATATCTTCACTATGTTGGTACTTGTGCTCAAAATCATCTCACTGTTCAGCAGGAGTTTTAGAGTTACTGAAGATTTAATTTACTGCTTCAGTCCCTTCTTAGAATTGCTAGGTTTGAAATTCAAAATTTCACTTAACTAGGCTCTCTACCATGTGTTCAGAATGAAAGTCGATTGACTTTTATTTGTTTTCTTTAATCTAACCTGAAGTTGCTGGAATAAAATTAGTTTCACTGTTGATCTCCTTGCAGTTTTTCTTGATTAAACCAATAGTCAGATCTATAACTGGAGTTCAATTGGACCTCTGTTTAATGTTTTCAGATGCCTGTCTTTCATCTGATTTAATAATGAGTGGCACCAAATTCTCTCTGATCTTTCATTGTAAATAGAGTTTCAGGTTTTTAAATCAAACTAAAACTCTTTCATATATAGTGATATTTTGTTCTTGTTTTCCAACTCATTGAAGTAAGTAACAGACAATGGAATTGGCAGGCATGATAACAACTTTTAAATAAAAGCAAAATACTGTGAAAGCTGGAAATCTGCAGCAAACACAGAGAATGCTAAAGAAACTCAGTAGGTCTGATAGCATCATGAGGAGGCATCATACCAGACTCAAAATACTAACTCTGTTTCTGTCTTCACAAATGATAACATTACTCTTTATCTTCCTCCACTACCAGTGACGCCCAACTCCCCCCATTCATTTATATTTGCTCTCACTTTATGGCATTAACAGCCCTTCTAATGTCTCGACACTTTCAATATTTCCAGTGCCTGATGCTTCATGCATCTCCCAATCCCCATTTGCCTTTATCAAAGGCATACATTTTTAATATTCTGAACACTGGCTTACAATTACTTTTAACTGAAATTGGGTCCTGACTCAAAGTTGGCTATCCCAGCCTCTGCTATGCTCAAAAGCTGTCAATGTAATGTAATAAATTAAAAGCTTCGCGTTTCTAGAGAGCAAATAACTGTGTACCTATCTTGCATCCCATAAGAAGCCCCAAATTCCCAGATTGGAGGATCAATACCTGATGGAAACGCTGAAGTTCTGTAAAGATTGATTTGGCAAGATGAAGCACATCAAGCAGACAAGAGAGGAACACATGGCCAGTCTGTTAAACACCATGGACTCTCCAAGAAAGAAAGAACAAATTGCTTTGATGTGACACCATTCACAACTATAAATTTCCCAAAGCACTGTACAGCCAATGAAAACATGCCATCCATTGTTGCACTAAAAGAAAGGGTCAACTGACGTTACATAGCCAACTCCAACAAATAGGATTTTATTTAAGAGTTAGATATTGGGAAGAACTCCCTGATCTTCTTTGAAGTAGGGCTTTGAGCTCTTTTACATTCACCTGAGCAACTAGATGGATCTTTGATTTAATGTTTAAGTGACTACCTGTTCTATCTAGATGTGATGAACATTTGGACACCTGGTATAAATGGACACCCATAACTAATGCTTTTAGGCCATTCAGGTCTGAGATATCTTTCCAACTATCACACGGTATAGCTATACTTTCTATCACATCAAATACCTGATATTCTGTTCTCACTGCTGAAATTAACAAAATGGTATGAAACAAAAAGCACCTCTGTGGCTCCATATTTGAAAATTTTATTTTTGAAAGAACTGTAATTGCAAACCTGTCACGTTGCTTTTAGCCTCAAAATATCAGTCCCCAAGGGTTGATATAAAATCAGATCCTTCTTCCCAGCTGGTTTTTTTAAGTGTGTGTGTGGTGATCTTAAACCTGATTATCATGCCTTTTAAACTGCCTTAAGTTAGCAGATGCCTCAGATAACCTTGTCTATGGACATTGAAGGCTTCTTGTGCATTCAAAATTACTTATTAGAATTGAACCATGTCTGTAAATAGTCTGTCACTGTCATAAAGCAGCATGAACAGAAGTCCACGAAAAAGTCGCTTGCCTTTTGTTTGCTAGGTTTCTCCCATTCCCTGGACACTCTTTCTTAATTCTAGAGGCCTCACTTTCTCATAAGTATTGTTTGCCCTCAGCCAAATTTCTCAATAGCTACTCCTGACATGTGAGTCTGGTTAGTAATAGTAGTAGACTGTTCAAACATGGGAAAGCTCACTGTCAACCACATTCATATCTTCATACAATACCTGATGTTGCCTCACTTTAGAGCCAGTGTTATTAGATTGGATGCGGCAATAACAATCTCTCGTTTTGCTTTAACACAGGAGCACTGAGGCAGTGCAACTTTGAAAAGGCCCAACTAAATGATTGACCACTGACCTCTTTAATACGAAGTTTTTCAACTCCTACATCTTTCAGTTATGCAATACACTATTCACTGGCATCTAAAACTAAGATTTCAACTTTCAAAGCTTTGTCAAAATTTGTATTGCTGGTTGGGAAGTCCAATCATTTTTGTCTTTGTATACAGTCTCAGCTGCATTTTTGCAAGTCTATTATTTATAGATGCCTTATTATTTATATTGCAGGACTTATTTATAGCACTATTTTGTTTGCAGCAGGCGGAATTGGTTCCATCTTCAAACAGAAGCCATTCCTTAAATTTCCCAAGTAACGCTCATCTCTCATTGTAGTCACAGAAACATAGAATCTTCAACACAGAAAAAGAGCCTTCTGCCCATTGCATCAGCAGCAGTGAAAAACAACCACCTTACTATTCTAATCCCATTTTATGGAACTTAGCCTTTAGCCTTGAATGTCTTGACATTGCAAGTGCACATCTAAATACTTCATAAATGTTATGAGAGTTTCTGCCCCTACCACCCTTGCAGGCAGTCAGTTCCAGATTCCCACCACCCTCTTGATGAAATTGTTTCTCCTTGCTTCTCTAAACCTTTTGCCCTTTTTTGATATCTTGTCCTAGGTCATTGATCCCTCCATTAAGAGGAAAGGTTTCTTCCATCTACCCTGTCATGATCCTCATAATTTGATACATTTTAATCATGTCGCCTCTCAATCTCTCCTGCTGTAGGGAAACAATCCCAATGTATCTAATCCCACTTCATAAGTGAAACTCTCCAGCCCAGGCAACATCCTAGTAAATGGTGAGGGAGTTGCATTGCTGATTAGGGATTACATCACAGCTGTGTTGAAGGAGGACACACTAGAGGGATCTTGCAGTGAGGTATTATGGGTGGAGCTCAGGAATAGGTAGGGTGAAATCACAATGTTGGGAATTTTCTATCGACCTCCCAACAACCCACGGGAGACAGAGGAGTAGATATGATGTCAGATACTGAGTAGGTATGAAAAAGCAGGGTAGTTGTGGTGGGTTACTTCAATTTTCCTCTTATTGACTGGGATATCCTTAGAGCCAGGACCTCAGATGGAGAACAATTTGTTAGATGTCCAGAAGGGCTTTTTGAGACAGTTTGTTGACAATCCAGCCAGTGATGAGGTCATACTAGACTTGGATCTAGGGAATGAGCCAGCACAGGTTATCAGTGCTTCAGTAGGAGCACATTTTGAGCTTGGTGAACATAATTTCATAAGATTTCGAGTGGCCATGGACAAGGACAAGAGTTGCCCTTGGGTGAGGGTGCTTAATTGGGCAAGGGCCAATTATATCCAAATTAGACAGGAACTCGGGAATGTGGATTGGGAGCAGTTATTTGAGGGCAAATCTACATCTGGCATGTGGGAGGCTTTTAAAGACCAGTTGATTAAAGTGCAGGACATGTATGTCCCTGCAAAACTGAAGAATAGGAATGGCAGGATTCAGGAACCTGGATGACAAGGGAAATTGTAAGCATAGTCAAAAGGGAAAAGGAAGCAGACAATAGGTTTAGACAGCTACAAATGAAGCCTTTGAGGAGTATGAAGAAATTAGGAAGTAACTTAAACACGGAGTTAGGAAGGCTAAAAGGGGCCATGAAATGTCTTTAGCAACCAGGACCAAGGAAAATCCCAAGGCTTCTTATGCATATATTAGAAGAAAGAGGGTAGCAAGGGAAAGAGTAGGTCGACTCAAGGACAAAGGAGAGAAGCTATCCACAGAGCCACAGGAAGTGGGAGAGATCCTTAATGAGTACTTTGTATCAGTATTCACCTAGGAGAAGGACAATGCTGATTGTTGAGGTCAGGGATGGGTGTGTGAATACTCTAGAGAATGTCAATATATTGAAGGAGGAGGTTTTGGGATTTATCCCAGGTTACTGTGAGAGGCAAGGGAAGAAATAGCTGGGGCATATCTTCACATTCTCCTTGACCATAAGCAAGGTTCCAGAGGACTGGAGATTAGCCAATGTTCTTCCCTTGTTTAAGAAGGGAAGCATGGGTAATCCAGGAAATTATAGGCTGGTGAGCTGACGTCTGTGGTAGGGAAGCTCTTGGAGAATATACTGAGGGACAAGGTATATGCACATTTGGAATAAAATAGACTGGTTAGTGATTTTATAGTATGTCTTCCTAAGCACTTTATCCACCTGTCCTGATACCTTAAGGCACTGGAGTATATGCACACCAACATCCCTTTGATCCTTGGTGCTTCCAGTCTCTTACTATTCATCATGTATTCACTTGCATTGTATGTCCTGCACAAGTGCATCACCTCACATTTATCTGAATTGAATTCCATTTGTCACTGATCAGCTCTCTGACTAGCCGATTTAAGTCTACCTCCTCTTTACTCAACACCCACTTTTTTTATCATCTGCAAACTTACTTACCAACCCTCGAACATTCAAGTCTAAAGTTGTACTTGAGTATTTTAATTAATATTATTGACCAGGTGAGTTGAACTTTAAGATATCCTGGGCTTCTGTGGTGTTTAGGAACATGTGTATAGGAGCATGTAAAAATACGATTTGAAGCCGGAATAGGCCACTCAGCTCCTCAAGCCTGCTCCACCATTCAGTAAGATCATGGCTGACCGGACTGTAACCTCAACTCCACATTCCTGTTTACCCTGATAACTTTCAATACCTTGTTTATCAAAGATCCAAAGTTTCTGCTTCCATTGACCTTTGACGAAGAGAGTTCCAAAGGCTCATGACCCTTCTATGAGAAAGAAATTTCACTTCATTTGTCTTAAATAGCCGCACCATTTGATTTTAAACAGTGACACCAGCTTCAGAAAGGAAACATCCTATCCATATTCACCATGTCAACACTCACCAGGGTCTTGTGTTTCAATCAAGTTGTCTACAGGAATAGTGCCAGAAGACTGGAGGATAACAGATGTTGTCCCCTTGTTCAAGAAGGGGAGTAGAGACAATCCTGGTAATTAGACACCAGTGAGCGTTACTTCAGTTGTGGGTAAAGTGTTGGAAAGGATTATAAGAGATAGGATTTATAATCATCTAGAAAGGAATAATTTGATTAGGGATAGTCAACACGGTTTTGTGAAAGGTAGGTCGTGCCTCACAAACCTTATTGAGTTCTTTGGGAATGTGACTGAACAGATTGAGGGTAAAGCGGTTGAATTGGTGTATATGGATTTCAGTAAAGCATTTGATAAGGTTCCCCACGGTAGGCTATTGCAGAAAATAAGGAGGCATGGGATTGAGCGTGATTTAGCGGTTTGGATCAGAAATTGGCTAGCTGGAAGAAGACAGAGGGTGGTGGTTGATGGGAAATGTTCATCCTGGAGTTCAGTTACGAGTGGTGTACCGCAAGGACCTGTTTTGGGGCTACTGCTGTTTGTCATTTTTATAAATGACCTGGATGAGGGCGTAGAAGGATGGGTTAGTAAATTTGCAGATGACACTAAAGTCGGTGGAGTTGTGGATAGTGCAGAAGTATGTTGCAGGTTACAGAGGGACATAGATAAGCTGCAGAGCTAGGCTGAGAAGTGGAAAATGGAGTTTAATGCGGAAAAGTGTGAGGTGATTCACTTTGGAAGGAGTAACAGGAATACAGAGTACTGGGCTAATGGTAAGATTCTTGGTAGTGTGGATGAGCAGAGAGATCTCGGTGTCCATGTGCATAGATCCCTGAAAGTTGCCACCCAGGTTGATAGGGTTGTTAAGAAGGCGTACGGTGTGTTAGGTTTTATTGGTAGAGGGATTGAATTTCGGAGCCATGAGGTCATGTTGCAGCTGTACAAAACTCTGGTGCGGCCGCACTTGGCATATTGCATACAGTTCTGGTCACCGCATTATAGGAAGGATGTGGAAGCATTGGAAAGGGTGCAGAGGAGATTTACCAGGATGTTGCCTGGTATGGAGGGAAGGTCTTATGAGGAAAGGCTGAGGGACTTGAGGCTGTTTTTGTTAGAGAGAAGAAGGTTAAGAGGTGACTTAATAGAGACATACAAGATGATCAGAGGATTAGATAGGGTGGACTGTGAGAGCCTTTTTCCTCGGATCGTGATGGCTAGCATGAGGGGACATAGCTTTAAATTGAGGGGTGATAGATATAGGACAGATGTCAGAGGTAGATTCTTTACCTAAAGAGTAGTAAGGGCGTGGAATGCCTTGCCTGCAGCAGTAGTAGACTCGCCAACTTTAAGGGCATTTAAATGGTCATTGGATAAAGATATGGATGATAAAGGAATAGTGTAGGTTAGGTGGGCTTCAGATTGGTTTCATAGGTCGGCGCAACATCAAGGGCCGAAGGGCATGTACTGCGCTGTAATGTTCTATGTTCTATATTCTATGTTCTCTCCTGAACTCCAGTGGATGCAAGCCTAGCCTGTCCAACCATTCCTCTCAAGACAACGTGCGGCACAATGGTGAGTACCACTGCCTCACAGTGTCAGGGATCTAGGTTCAGTTCCAGCCTTGGATAACTGTTTGTGTAGAGTTTGAACGTTCTCCCCATGTCTGTGTGAGTTTCCTCTGGGTGGTCTAGTTCCCTTCCACAGTCCAAGAACGTGCAATTTAGGTTGATTGGTCCATGCTAGAAACTACCCTGCAATGTGCAGGTTAGGTTGGATAGCCGAGGTAAAAACACCATATGGGGTTATGAGGATGGGGGGGGATGTTCTTTGAAGGATCGATGCAGATGTGATGGACCAAACGGCCTCTTTCTGCACTGTAGAGATACAATAAACTACAAATGTTACCAAAAATGACACACCCATTCCAGTCATTAGCCTGGTAAACCTTCACTATTGACTTTTCTCCCTATACATATGGCTTGTGTTCGGTATGAAAATTAAACAATGGTTCTTGCTCTACTAACTTCTCATAGGTTCCAACAATTACCTTCATTTTGGCAGTGTTTGAAAAGTGATGCCAATGTTTTCCATGAAAAATTGCATCACTTCCATATTGACTTGTCATGAAGTAGCAGGTAGTGTGCGCAGTTTACATATATAATCTTCAAAATCTTTCTTTCTGGGGAAATACATTGTACTGATCATGTAAATCGTAAATCCCTAAAAGGGATAGCAAACTTTACAACAGAGATAGACGTAAAATACGCTATAAAGAGTGATGACAAAGATAAACAAGGAAGTGATACATAAATCTGTAGATAGCTGTGGAGTCAGGAGGAGGAGAAATGGCAAACCTCTTAAAGAACATTATCGAGCACCACTGAATCATCTTGGAACTTAGAATAGTTAGGTGCTTGATTTTGACCAGCATAAACTCAATGAATCAAAGAGCATTTTTCTGTGCTGTGGGTCTCTATGATGACTGCCCAGAGGTGGTAGTTATTTTTTCTTGTAGTGTTTCAGAACAGTGTTAAAGTTTCTGTCGACAAGAAGAGGGATCTTATTGAGACTGAGATTACTGAGGAATCCTACTAATCACCTTAATTATGACAATGGTCTTCACGAAGCCATGGCACACATTTTGGATGCCATTGAGGTGGGTAGAATAATCAGAAAAGAGCTAACTGAGTCCTCTCTGTTGGTGCTGGATAACTTTGGGAGGTTGCAATAAGAGGATTCAATATGCTTTTCTGTGACTAGGATGTCAGAAGACAGGCAAACATTAAATTGTAGTCTCCATGATGCTTTGTCAAACAAAATTTTATTTGTCTTATTCTGTGTATGCCATCTGTGTTAATTTTTATCTAGTTGCATGGGAGTGAGAAAGAGGGAGACCCAGATATGATAGCAGGGGAGGAGATGGCAGCAAGCTTCAAATTGGGGAAGTTCCTCTTTGCCTTTCTCTCATCTATTTATCCTGTTGCCTCACAGAATGATAAGGGTAGGCTCATGCAAGAAAATGAAAGTCTTCTGATTTGTAAGCCATTACTTGATTGAAATTTATTGCCCAGCTTTGTTATCCACTCATGTAAGCAAACAAAAATAGACTTAAGATGTAAAATGAAGTCATACCTGTATAATGGAAGAAGACTAGATTTTCATAGAGTTGTGTAAGCTCTGGGGAACCTTCAAAATTAGTGGTTGGGACTAAAATTGACCACTCCGACTTCTGACAGATTCTATTTTCTCCAAAACAGAGGCAGATCAAGACTCCCAATATGTAGAGATCCCAAAGTCAGCAGAGCCATTTGATTCATTGCGGAGTTCTACAGACTCCATTTTCACTGGGGCATGGTCCTTATTTCACAGGCTGAGAGTTACACATCTTTGTAGGAGTCATAAAAGACCTTGAAAACTACATAGTGTCTGTAAAAATGTCAAGGTGTCAAGTTATTTCAATGGATCCCTTTAAATATGAAAACAAAACTGCCAGTGTCTGTAAGATTTAAAAGAAAATCTCCTGGCAATTTCATTAACTGTTTGTTGGCATAACCATAAGTAATAGCATAAAAGCATTATTAATGTTTGGCTGCTTTTCACAACCTTTCATTATCACAGTGGAGGTATTACAATGTGTACCATGTGGTTGATAAATAATTCTACAAACACTAGGATCCCATCACCAAGTCACCTTTATTCATACATCAACCCAACCCAAAGCTGCCTCCTCCAATGAACAGAGCCCCTAACACACCCGTTTATATCTGTCAGCCAGGATTCCCTGATTTGGGCTGTTAACCTGGTCCAATCACAGAACTCATATTCTATGAGATTCACCTGGCTGACCACATTGCAATCACAGCTGAAAGGTTTATTGAAGGATTAGCTATTTTTGATTTGCAGATATGGGTACAATCTGATTGTTTTTAGAAGTGATTAAGTACTTAAGAAGATTTAAATGTATTGAAAGGGCTTTCATGAAAAGGACTTATTGAAAATAGTGAATTTTGTAACATGTATTTGGAACATTATTTTGTTCCATCTCTACCTCAGATTGATATTCAGTGAATTACCACAGAGTATGCAAGCAAAAAGGACCGTTGCTGGGAGTAGGATGAAGCTTGAGTTGGCATTAGGTTGATATATCATTAGGATAGGGGCTCTAAGGATCTGTGAGGATTGGTAAGTGGTAATGAGTTTGCACTAAATTAGCAGAGAAGCTAGAAATGACAATAGCGGGTAGGGGACTAGGTTTGGTATGTGTTAGGTAGCGGCATGAATAGGTATTATGGGTGAGTGGAGATGTAGAGTGTAAAATCTAATGCTTAACAAAACACCTGGGATGAAGTTGCACAGAACTGAAGTGAGTTTGTCTCACGCCTTGGCAGCCTGTGTGGCTGACTCTGATCTACATCTGGGATGTTGGATCTAGCACTGTCACCAAAAGTAAAAATCACATCTTTTGAGAATTTTCTTCTGTGGCAGGAAATTGAGTTGCGAAATTTCTTGACTTGACCTGTCTGCCTGCCTAGGGAGCAAATAGTTGGCCCAAAAAGTACCAAATCTTTAGTTCAATCCACAGGATTAGATCAATCCTCAATTTTTTAACTTCAAAGGAATCCAAACAAAGTTGATGAAGCCTGTAGTCATAATTTGACCCTTTAATCCCTGGTACCATGACATGATAGTCCCTGGTCATCGAAAGAAGCTTCAAGAAATGTTTCAGAAACATTGTTAGCTTTGCTTTATTACTAACCTTTATCACAGTCTTTTCTAAATCAACTGTTTCATCTTGGCGAATTCCTGTTACTCATAATAAGCAGTGAGCTTGTTTCTAAGGTTAGAAAACTATTTCTTATTCCAGACAACTCTGGTGGACAACAAATGCAAAGAAAAAGGAGGCAGTGGCTTCTTTTGCAGCTCAATGCTTTCTGTGTAATAGACCTCACTGTGTACATTTTTTCACAACTTGTTCAAACAGTAAACAACTTCCAAAATTATCTCCAGGAAAGTTGAATCTGTGGTGAGATTTCTTATGGGCTAAGATTTAGATTCATATTGTGTACTTTGAGAAAAGAAGAAGTCCATTGTCTTTTGCATGATTTAAGGCTCATTATTGTTTTGCTCCCTGTCTGGATTGCCTGCCATTATGTGAAGCCAAGTTACTGTTAGTGTTTTGCAATGTAAAAAGCTCTGCATAAAATGGAATTCATTGATGTGAACTAGTTAGCCTTGTTAGAATTTAGCAAGGGCTTGATGTCAGCTGACTCTTCAGCCAAACTTCTTATAGTCTTTCCTCACAGAAAACATGAGTTGATAGCAAGGAAATTAATTATCTTTTTTCAACTCAAAAGGTCATTCCAACCCTTGGATGTATCCGCGCACTGATGAAGATGATGTATTGTCCCTACTGCCATGGTCTCCCCACCGTGAAACCTTGCAACAACTACTGTCTGAATGTAATGAAGGGCTGCCTGGCCAATCAGGCTGATTTGGACACAGAGTGGAATCTCTTTATTGGTGAGAACAAATAATACATCATTTTGAATAATTCAGAAAAAATGAACACATTATCTGGTGATTCTTTATAAAAGAAGTACTGTGTTTACTGCTAATACTGGTGATCTTTTTCTTGATCTCCAAGAATGCCAATGTGATGTACCAACTGTACTGAACTGAAAGTAAAAATGATCGGGGTGCAGAACTGACTGACACCCAATCTAAATGCATCACTTTTCCTTCTGTGCATTACATGCAAACCGTTGTTCTAGTCAGACTGAAATTTACTGATAAATAATTTGCCTGCATTACTTACAATATTGTGGAGAACACAAGAAGTATTTATGTATTAATGTCACAATGACAGGCATCCTCAAGACTTCCTTCAAACAATCACTACAGAGATCTCTCATAGCTAAGGAGAGATATATCGCAAGGTGTGAATCTCCTTCCTAGTTTTTTTAATGACAGAATCCGTTATTTTAGGTGGTGACAGCTTGTGAGTGGCCTGTGTATTGCCTTCCATATCTCTGTGGCCAGATGTATGCAGAGCTAAGAGGGAATACAATTTCCTCATATTCAGGCAGGTAATTGAGAGAAAAAACAACCCTACAATTGTGCACTCTGTTTGCAACAAGAAGTGATACATGTGGAAAATAAGACAAAGTAGATATTTGTCTTGCTGCTGTAATTTGACCTTTGTAATGTACTATGTTTTGCAGAATTAAGAGAAAACTGAAGAATATTTTCTTTCTTTTCTCAGCTTAGTTCCATTGCAACACCAGTGAGAGGCTCAGGTGAACAATGAAACCTTAAACACCTTGTATGCTAGTAATAGCTGCAGCTGTATCATTTGTGACTAAGCTAACTGTCCCCTTTCTTCAGTGTGATAGCAGTTGTGGTTTCAATTAAATGAAATAAAATGAACCACATCAACATCCGGTCTTAGTGGAAAATCCAGCAAGGAAAGGAAAGGAAAGCACCCCAGGTAATTACAGCAATCCTTAGTGCTCTGGAAGCTGGGAGAGAAAAATTAGAGAAGACAGATGCAATATACACTCAATGCACACAGAGTACCAAGGGAAACACTTTTAAAAACTCAGCTATGCACTGATAAAACTCACATCAATTTAAGACATCTGCAGTTGAATTAGTCCTACAAGAATGATTGTTCTGGTAATTTATTTCCATTAACTTGTTTGTCAGAAAATTGTATTTAAATAATTGTATTGTATGAAAGCTTTCAGTAATTGTCAGCGTGGATATTATGCCTACTGTGAGTTATACGTATTTAACTCTCTGAACAGTTGGAGAGGAAAATAACGCAGGAACTATCACAAACAAAATCATCTAGCATAATATGGGACGCAGGGTGCATCACTTTAATTTAGTATCAAAAATATCTCCTTCGGAATAAATATTATTGTACATTCAAATATTTTCCCCTTTATCAAGAATTCTTTCTGTAGTTTGAGTGCTGATTTTTTCCTACTCATCTTCCTTTAAAATAATTTGAGTTTATTCACCTGAGGTGGTCAGGGAAGTGCCATATAGAAATCATATAGAAAATGCCATATAGAAAATTTTTTTAAGGAAATTATTTTTAAATCTTAACAAAATTATCTTTCACCCACCTGGTCTAGCTGTTGCTAAATGCCTGCACAATCAGCCAGCTTTCAAATCACTACAGAGATCTCTCATAGCTAAGGAGAGATATATCGCAAGGTGTGAATCTCCTTCCTAGTTTTTTAATGACAGAATCCGTTATTTTTTTTCTGAGTGCTAAGCAAAAAACTGGGAGCAGAGAGACTTAGGGATTCAACTTTCATTTGTCCCTCACTCAAAGACAAGATTCTCAGAGACTGTACTCTAATTGTAGAATCTCATTTGGTGGGAATTACAGTCTGGGGAATCGCGCATGGCAGAAAAGTACTGCAGATGCTGGAAAATGGAAACAAAAACAGACAGGACAGGAAACTCTCAGCAGGATTGGAAACATCTGTGAAGAGGAATGGAGTGAACATTGCAGGTCGATGACACTGAAACTGTCATGTATGATAACTCTATTTCTTTGTATAGATGTTGCCTGTCCTTTTGAAAGTTGATATATCTAGTCTGTGGCAATATTAATTATTCAGTCATTAATGTTACTTTGACCTCATCCATGATTGCCCATTCCAAATCCTGCCAATTGAAATGCCATGCCAATCTGACTAATACTGTTCTATTAGTTGGGTTATCACCATTGACTATTGAATTATGCTATACATGTGAACTAATTAAAAGCACAACTTAGTTGCATTCCTTTTGTATTTACTCTTTCAAACTACTCAAGTATGTTGTTCCAAGATGTTTCTGATTTCACATCCTCTGTCTAGCCAGTCCTGCTGCATCTGTTTCTTTACTTGCTCTGAAATAGTCACCCACGTGACACCAAGATCGTCCTGTTTGACTACATACGTTAGGTATTAAGGAAAGGAAACCGACTACAAGGAGGTGTCCAAGTGCAGTTGCCAGTTCATCAGGCAACCTATCAAACATTATATGAAATCTCCAAAAGATTTTGTCATATTTTAATTTCAGTACAGAGGACTGTAGTACTATCTTTGTAGAAATAGAGTTTACACTCTTGATGTAATTGATGAACCTTTGACCCCAGGTTTACACTCTCAGTCACTTGCATATCAACAGATGTTAAGTGTTCCATAGGCAATGACAATCCAAGCAGTGTTTTAGAACTTTTTTAAAAAATGGAAACTGTATAGAAATTACATCATGATATATTTAACAATGCCAACTTAAAGCATGTACAACCTTGTCCTGGAACAAAGAAGCTTCATCTCATTTCAACTTGCCAGACATAAGCAGGCAGTGCTTTTTTTTTTAATCTACCCAGAAGTGTTATCATACACAACTGACCGTCTTCTTACCACCAAAATAACTGTGACTTTTGTTTTGCTTTTTTAATCACCATCAGTAAAATATCTGTAGTGAATTGAATATTTGCATGAAATGCTCGTTAAGGACAATGCAAACCATCAAAAGTGAGGGGGAGGTAAGAAGAGAGGGAAGGGACTAAATCAAAATGGAGTTGGAGGGGGAAATATAGTTCTGTTTCCCCTTTCATGCCCACCTCTCTCTAAAGGGAGGCTGACAGTGTTAATGAAAAAGGAGTTAAGTAAGTAATTGGGGTTAATTGATTAATTGGTTGATTGGATAGGTATAAAGGGGGAGCAGGGGGCCTTGTGGTGCAGTGACAATGTACCTGCCTCTGAGCCAGAAGGTCCAGTCCCCCCAGTTGTACAGATAGTAGGAACTGCTGATGCTGGAGAATCTGAGATAACAAGGTGTAGAGCTGGATGAACACAGCAGGCCAAGCAGCATCAGAGGAGCAGGAAAGCTGACGTTTCGGGTCTAGACCCTTCTTCAGAAACGGGGGAGGGGAAGGGGATTCTGAAATAAACAAGGAAAGAAGGGGAGACGGATAGAAGATGGATAAAGGAGAAGATAGTTGGAGGGGAGATAGACAGGTCAAAGAGGCAGGGTTGGAGCCAGTAAAGGTGAGTATAGATGGGGCGTTAGGGAGGGGATAAGTCAGTCCAGGGAGGATGGACAGGTCAAGGAGGTGGGATGAGGCTAGTAGGTAGGAGATGGGGGTGGGGCTTGAGGTGGGAGGAGTGGATAGGTGGGCGGAAGGACAAGGAACGACTGTACCTCCCAGTCGTGAACCATTTCACTTCCCCTCCCACTCCTTGGACAACATGTCCATCCTGGGCCACCTGCAGTGCCACAACAATGCCACCCAAAGGTTGCAGGAATAGCATCTCATATTTAGCTTGGGAACTCTGCAGCTCAATGGTATCAATGTGGACTTCACTGGCTTCAAAATCTCCGCTTCCCCGACCACATCCCAAAACTGGCCCAGCTCGTCCCCACCTCCCTAACCTGTCCATCCTCCCACCTATCCACTCCGGCCACCTCAAGCCCCACCCCCATCTTCCACTGACTAGCCTCATCCCGCCTCCTTGACCTGTCTGTCCTCCCCGGACTGACCTATCCCTTCCCTAACTCCCCATCTACACTCCCCTTTACTGGCTCCACCCCCATCTCTTTGACCTGTCTGTCTCCTCTCCACTTATCTTCTCCTTTATCCATCTTCTATCCGCCTCCCCCTCTCTCCCTATTTATTTCAGAATCCCCTTCCCCTCCCCCATTTCTGAAGAAGGGTCTAGACCTGAAACGTCAGCTTTCCTGCTCCTCTGATGCTGCTTGGCCTGCTGTGTTCATTCCCCTCTACACCTTGTTATCCCACTTGCTGTAGAGGTGTGTAATAATGTCTGTCAACAGGTCGACTACAAAATATAAATAAAAGAGGGAATATATGTTGCCTAAGGAGAGGATTGGAAACTAAGATTTCTTTACACACATAAGATTGCAATTGGAGTTCTATTGGAGAAGAATGGCTGAAACTAAAATCAAAGTATTGGGATATTGCTTTATACTGATGTCTGTGAAGCCAAATCTTATGGTCAGTGGAAAAATGAAGTGGATATAGAGGATACAGGTTATGTCATTACTAAGAGAAAAGCAAGGTATGGCTTTGGTACTGCTGCTTGTTACTAGAACTAAGATGAGTTATGAAGTATTTTCAGAGATAGAGGCTCAGTAATTGAACACTGAACAAGGTTTGGATATTCTATAAAAATTTATGCACAAAATTTATAATAAAGATATCCATTAAATCCATATGAGGCATGGTCAGACCGTGACAAATTTAGAAAATGAGTTTAATAGTCTTTCGAAGAATATATAATAGAACCAATAGACTACATATAAGATTGCAAACATTCAACTCGGAGTTTCCTGATTTGGAGATTGCCTTTAAATTGTTGGACTGTGCTGAAGTTTGCACATGGATAGACTCTTACTACTAACTCATGCTGGATTTTCAGAACAAAACCTGCTTTTGCAGCTCATGCCTTTAAAAGTTTGTGGGAAAATATTTTTTTCCTCTGTAATCTTCATGGCTCACACGGGCCATTCCATGGAAGCACAAAGAATGGCGAATTCAATAGTAGCTGCAATGTGAGACTACCTGCATACAGGTCAAATGTCCATACTCCTTTAACAAGATGCAACTTCTCAATCAAAATATTTCACAGATGTTATTGGGATCAAAAGATAGGAGTTTAAAGGGAAAAAAGTCAATTATCTTAAAACTAGGTGGGAAGTCATACAATACCACATTATAGTCCAACAGGTTTATTTGAAATCACAAGCTTTCATAGCACTGGACCTTCATCAGGTGAAGTCTTCACACAGTACTCCAGTACAGGCCTCACCAACGTCCTGTACAACCTCAACATAACATCCCATCTCCTATACTCAAAGGTCTGAGCAATGAAGACAAGCATGCTAAACACTTTCTTAATCACCCTTTCATCTTGCCTTTCATAGATGTGGCAACTAGATTTTGTCAGCCTACAATACATAGCAAAGAGAAGAAAAATAGTAGTGGACAAGATAATAGAGAAATGTAAAGGGACAGGATTGGCAACAGGGGCTAAATTCCTCACTGACATTTTGAGGGGCAATTTGACAATGATGAATTTATGGATATGTATGAAAGTGCAAACATGTAGTAATAATGGAACAAAAACAAAGTTGCTGGAAAAGCTCAGCAGATCTGGCAGCATCTGTGGAGGACAAAGCAGAGTTAACGTTTCGGGTCTGGTAACCCTTCCTCAGAAGTTCTCTGTTAACTCTGTTTTCTCCTCCACAGATGCTGCCAGACCTGCTGAGCTTTTCCAGCAACTTTGTTTTTGTTCCTGATTTACGGCATCCGCAGTTCTTTTGGTTTTTATTCATGTAGTAATAATATTGATGATACAAAAAGATTTCAAGTGGCATTGAAGTCCTCAGTGAATGGGCAGATGGAATATAATGACTAAGTGTGATTTTTTTCACTATGGTAGAGAAAACTGGAAGGAGGGTGTCGGGTTCTAGTTTACAATCAATAATTTTCTGATTTTTAAGTGGTTAGAACCACACCCAGATCCCTGGCTCTAGACATTGGAATTATTTAGGGAATGTGAAATCAAGAAGGCAATAGACAGGTATTTCAGGGAAAAAAAATGTGTTTACTTAAAGTACATAAGGTTAAGTATAAAATAAGAAATAAAGGTAAATGTAGTAAACAAGGAAATTAACACAATCAACCATACAGAGGACAATAATACTATTAAATATACTTTTAGTTAGATTAAACACTATTAGAACCTAAAAATTATAGTTTGAATCACAGAATCTTTAGTTGGGCTGCCTACCCTTGGGGGTTCCAATGGATTGTCACCATTCGTGTTCACCTCCTTGCTTTGAACTTTGCAGTCTCAGGAGTTTAATCTCACCACTGAGAAAAATGTGATTTTGAAATACGCCTGGCTATTCCCACTTGCTGTCCTAGGTTGCTGGATGAAGACTTCTGACTGCGTAGGGTTTTCAGTTTGGGTTGAATCTGCTGATGTGGTAAGGTGCATGGTGGATCTATCAGGTAAATACTTGGTTTTCTTTACTTTCTGTTGGTTTTATAAACCCAGTTTTCACTGCTGCCTGTATCTGAGGCTTTATATTGTCAGTGTATTTGCTGGTTTCTGAAGTTTGTCAGTTCTTGGATCTGCTGGTCGTGGTCAGTTGCTGTTGGTTCCCATGGTTTGAAGCAGTAGCTCTTGGAATTTCAGTTGGGATCCCTCTTCTGGAGATAGTTCTTGGAAATAGCCGCTGCAATTAGTTGTAGGAATTATTCTTCTGGAGATAGCTCTCTTGAACCCTCCCAGAGATAGCTGCTTCAGGTGAGGTCAGGGTCTGCAATTACACTGACTGTGGGACCCTTAGCTTCGTGCCAAAGCCATGTTTTCCATTGTGTTTCTGGTGTTCCTTTTGAAAGTTTATTGGTTTCCCAATAGTTAACAGTATATGTGAATGGATTTGATTGAACTTGAATGCCTGGTTTCTCTGTAGGCCTCATAATGTCTGTCCTGCCTAGCTTGAAGTGTAAAAGTTAATTGCGGTCTAGAGTGTTAGGTTTGTTTCATTGTTCTCTTAGAGTGGAGGTATAAGTTGGAATTTCAGGCTGAACAATAGTCCCAGACAGAAATCATTCTGGCTGTGTTGCATGTTTGCAGCAGCGTGGGTCCAGGATTTTGTCTTTTAGATATTGGAAAAGCCCAGGGTTTTGTTCAGTATTTTAGATGATAGGTATTATTGTTCAATGCTACAAGGGATGTTTCTCATGTGATGAGAGGTTAGGAAGTACAGATGCTAAAAGGGTTTTTTTTAAATTCACTCATTGGTCATGGGCATTGCTAGCCAATATTTATTGCCCATCCTGTGTTTTGTTCATGAGTCACTTAAAGTTAGCATGTAGGTGCAGCATATAGGAAGACAAATGGTTTGTTGCCCTTCATTGCAAGAGGATTTGAGTACAGGAATAAAGATTTCTTGGTGTCCATTGTATAGGCTGTTGGTGAGGCTTTACAATGAGTATTGTGTACAGTTTTGGTCTCCTTATCTAAGGAAGGCTATTCATGCCATGGAGAGAGAGAGTCCAATGAAAGTTCACCAGATTATTCCCTGGATTATTGGGATCATTTTGTGAGGACAGGTTGAGGAGACTAGGTCCCTAGAATGTCAAAGAATGTGGACTGACCGCATTAAAGCTTATAAAATTCTTACAGGGGCAATGAAGGGTTGAAGTAGATAGGATGTTTCATCTGACTACCAACTCCAGAACCAGGCAGCCTCTCAGACTAAAGGCCAACCATTTAAGACTGCAATGAGGACTGATGTCTTCAGTCAGAGTGGTGAATCTTTGGAACTCATTCCCCCAAAGGGTTGTGGAAGGTCAGCCATTGAGCAGTTCAAGACAGGCTTTGAGATGTTTTTTGGAGACTAATCACAGGGGATATGGAAATATGAGTGTTGATGATTAGCATGATTTAATTGAATGGTGGAGAAGGCTCAATGGGTTGAATAACCTAATCCTGTCCCATGTTCTATGAATTGACATGGAGGACATGAACAGATAATACCTTTTGAACTTGCCTTTCAAAATACTTCCAAATCCAAATAATGGTTCATAACTCCCTATGATGGGTTGTGCAGCACAAGTCGTGGACTAATACATGGAAATTCAGGGAGCTATGAGAAGAATAAACTCGATAATGGATCAGGCTGCGTCAAGAATATGGGCCAGAGTATGTATGCAAGTCCCCAAGTTGGTTCTCACTTGTCATTTGTTTGCTTTTTGTTTGTCAAGGGTTTGCTATCTAAATTTGGAGTCATTCTGACCCTTTGGAAACCTCGTCCACATATAGCCATTATGGCCCAGAAAGAGGCACATTGACAGATTATTCAACTCGACTGCTGTTCACACAGACTCAGTTCCAGCCATGATTCCTGCAATCCGGGAACAGCAATCCTGGGCAAGTGCTCTCCATTTAAGACATCTGCAATGATTCTAATTCTAGTATTCACACTGTCATTTGAGATTAATCATCCAACAGCTCAGGTCAGATATTGATTCTAGTGGCTTCCTGGACGTCCAACTATTCAACTCTAATTAAATAAATTCGCCAAGTCTTGGGGGGAATTGAAAAGGACACTTTATCATGCATGTTCCTCAGTTTGCCCATAAACTCTCCTGTAATTTGTAAAAATAGAGTGAAATGATCTCAAGGTTTTGATAATTCTTGCAATGAAATTTCACAAGGATGTTTTGGGCTTTATTTTCCGTCCCCACTAACTGTAATAAAGCTTTAGGTATTAGATTGATGCTTTCGCCCTTCCCATTTTTGACATATATTCATCATGACTTGATGAGTGAAGTTCTGAATACATTAGTTGACTTAATTTAGATTTATCTGCATGACTATGGTTGTCAGCTTCCGTTGTCCTTGCTTTTCCCAGAGGTGGGTTCTTTGGTACTTATTACAAAAGTAGCTGTGAAAAAACACATCTTACGTGTGCACATATGTTGTGTGTGTGATGAGTTTCAATTTCTACCTTTGATAACTATTCTTCTGAATCATTTAGTGTTGTAAAGTACAAATAGTTGAAATACAATTGCAGAAACTCTGGCCATCCCATACATTTTCAATGTAATTAATTACAGTTTATTTGAAAACATTTTACCAAGGAATTTCATAGCTTGCATTCATCAGGTGGGATTTTAACTCACTCACAATTCATTCATTTGCAAAGAATTAAAATTTGGCGCAGCAGCATCTTTGTGCTCCATGGCATGTAAATATCAGAGTGGAACATCATTCAGAATGTAGGCAATGTGTATGTGTGTTAACTTTGCCACCTTGAATGTTTAAATTACCATACTGAGTTAAGGAAATGCGCAGTCATTGGTCTGTAACTTCCTGGAGTGTGGTTTGATTCAACCATTCGAACTTTGCGAGAGAGGTGGCCATTTAGGCTAGTTACTCTTATATTGGCAACACTGGATTTCTTGCTGTCTCCTGATTCGAAATCCATCTGGTGGCAGGCATTTGAGTGCAGGCTGTAGTATCCAGATACAAAAGTGCGAATGCTTGAGACAGCATGCGAAGCACCTCCCACTGTGAATATGTAAGAGGTGTTGTTACAGATTTGAGAGAGAAATCATCATGGTTTCAATAGATCAGATGTATATCTGTATGATTGGAGCAACTGCCGCCAAGACGCAATGGGAAAAGACCACCATCAAAGGTCTTTCTGCTGAAGTTAAATGGGGGTTTGTTCAGTTATCAGATCTGCCTGATGCATCAAATGCAAGTAAATGTGGCCTACCTTAAATAAGAAATGCCTTGGGTTTGTTTGTTCTCCATATGTAAGGACTATGTACAGAAGTGAACTGATCTAGTGACCATATGCATGTAAACATTTTTATTAGTAAAGTCTATTCTTGAAGTTAGAAGTCCTTAATGTGCATTGACTTAGTTACTATTTACGCCAACAGAAGACTCAATCTCTCCTAAGTAGCACTAACCAAAGATAAAGCTAACAATTTTCCAAAACGGTTACAATGAGGCCTGTCCGTAAAGTTGGTTTGATCTTCTCACAGGTGCTGTTGAGTGAGTTACATGAACAAGTGACTGGTCTGCAGATTTAAAATTAACACCATGGATTAAAAAGATCTAGTAAATGCAAGTGGTGAAAATGAACCAGCATTTATAGCAATTAATATAAAAATTTAAGGATTTCCAGGGAATATGACCTACCCTAATACAGCACCACTAAGATTATCCCATTAATATCTGCAAATTCCCTGTCAAGCTTTGTGTTTTCATCTGTCCAGTTAAATTGAGATGTTATTGGGTCTACATAGAGCTTATACGTCAAATCTCATGTAGTCACTTTCCATATGTACTTTCTGATGCAAACAGTTCTAAAGTAATAGCATTTTGGGAGCTGTGTCAGCTGTTATTCCTTCCTTCACTTGATTTGTTTTTATTAACATGGGGTTTAGCCATTTATTACCAATATGTAAGTTAAAATTGCAAATGAAAGTAACGCAATTTTAGCTTTCTGCTTAACCTTGGAATGGATGTCAGTGGTGATCAAAAATGGTCATTAATTTCCTGTTGTAAACCATTAACTATGGTGGTAACTCTTTGAAGAGTATACCTGTGTTTTAAAGTTTGGTTGTACCTATAAATGCTGCCCTGCAACATAATGCCTTGGTTTCTACAAAATCTGGTTAATTCTCACTTCCAATATATCAATGATTCAGCATTACACAAACAATTCAGAATGGTGTTTGTGGAGGATGTGTAAAAATTTGTGTTAGTTCAGTGGCAACAGCATGGGTTTAAGAAACATAATTAAGTTAGAATAGAAGATATTTAATCTCATTTTACCTGACTGTAGTGCCATTAATAAATTTCACTTGTGTCTGTAACAAGTGCTGTATTTCAGCAAGCAATGCAAACAGTGCCATACAACAGTGAGGTACCATTTCTAGTCGCCCTGAGTACATTGCACGTGTCCATTATCCTCTGTCCTTTTCAAAGATCCAGTGGCTTCTGCCATCCCATTCACACTCATGAGCTCTTCAGCTACCTCACAGCCAATCTCATAGTTGTTAGCACGCCAAAAGGCCTTTGACAACTTGTCATCACTCCACAGATCAATAATCAGACACTTGTTGCTGGCCAAATACCATTTTGTACACATTTCACTGGCTCTAGTTTGTATGCAACTAAACAATTCACCTCACCCCTGCCCCCATCCCCAAACTGGTTGAGCAAACAACAATGTGCACAAAATTTACATAAAATGCTGGTAGTTTGCTTTTAAGAAGTGTAGCAACTCCTTCCATAGTTCTTCATTTTTAAAACAGTGCTTTTCCCATTTGACTTTAAATTCCAAACTACAAAAATATAAAAATATACGATCCTTGCATTATTAATGCCAAAAAACATCCAAACAATTGCAAAAATATAATTTAAAACTACTGCACCAAAGGAAACGTCAGAATATAGAGAGGGTGGATCAGGCGTCCGGCCCAACAAGTGCACACCGAACCCCAAAGAGCAGCCCACCCAGACGCCCCCATCCCCGCAACCCTACACCCCCGTGAACAATCCACCCAACCAAGATAGTCTTTATGGTGGAAAGCACATGAGGAACAAGCTCGAAGAGGATGTTGTGGGTATATGCAATCTGAGACAGCGGCTGTAGCAGGATATAGAATCAATGCTATGAGTTTGAAATTTGTGACAAATGGCAGAGACAATGGCATTGGTATTGCCCGCAAGTGATTCATTCAGGCTTTGAATCCTTACAAACAGCCCAGCAGTGATGACGTTAAGGAAGATGGCGTAGGAAGTGTCAACATCTAGTTGGAATTTGACACAATGCGTGGCAACGAGATAATTGGGAGTGATATATAGATAAGGAACACTTATCATATGTTCTGAATGTCAGTGTTCTGAATGTCAATGTTCTACATCCGTTTCCAGCAATAATTATCATGTTGATTAAAAAAATTCACCTGTGCCTCCACTGTGCCAAACAAAAATTTGGAAAACGATGTAAAGATGCTTCATAAAAGGTAGAAGCTGAGTTCATAAATATCTGCTGTTGATTTGCTGCTTTTAGTGTGTAATCCACTTTTTAAAATTTAACAAGGTGTTGCATCACTAAATGGAAAAATTAATTGAAAACATCATTGCCTCAATAGCATCCCTATAGCGTGGAAGCAGGCCATTTAGTCAATTGAATCCACACCGATCCTCCGAAGAACACCCCACCCAGACCAACCCGATCCTTGTAACCCTGCAATTCCCATGGCTAATCCACTTAGACTGCACATCCCTGGACACTATGGGTAATTTAGCAAGGCCAGTCCCCCTAACCTGCACATCTTTGGACAATGGGAGGAAACTGGTGCAGCCAGAGGAAACCCCACATAGACACAGGAAGAATGTGTAAACTCCACACACAGTTGCCAGAGGCTGGAATCAAATCCAAGTCCCTCGTGCTGTGAGGCAGCAGTGCTCACCACTGAGCCATCGTGCCACCCCACATTGGTAACACTACAAGTAAAACTATGTCAAAATCCTTTTAATCTGTGAAGAAATGTGCTGAATGCCTGAGTCTTGGAAAGGCTAAATAATAGTGTATGTAATTGATCCATTATCACTAGGTCCGGGGGTTTCATCTATAGTTTGAGGTGTGTTGACTTTCTTATTTCCGTTGTTTTCATTCAATGTGTAGATGGTGAAGATTGACTATAATGGAGCAGAATAGCTGGCACCTGGCTATGACTTGTTATGATACGTTTAGAGAATGATAGTGTTTCAATAGATGCTCGAATTCCCAGTAAGTGATTTAAAAAAAAACTTGAAAGCAACATTGCTCAAACAATATTCAAGAGGCATCTTATGCTTTAGACTGCTGGAAACATTCCCATATTCAACTTTTAAATGGCTGAAAATCTCCTTAAAAGCATAAAACATAGAACAGCATATGGCATGGTTTACTTTATTCCTCCTCTTAAATGGATACTTCATTTTTCAGAAACCATTCCAAAGCTATTCTCAGCTCCTGATGACTTGATTCTTTTTTCTTTTTCAGTCAGACAACTTCTAGTTCCCAACTATCCTGGTGATTTCTCCCACATTTCAAATATAAGCAAATCCTCTAGCCTAATTAAAGTCCTAATGTATTTGTTTTCTCCAATCTGAGAATGAGCTCCTAATCACATTCTGTGTGGTGATCAACAGAGACTGCCTGTCTCTCACTCTCTTCTCCCTCACAATCTCTCCTTTCCCTCTTTCTTCCTGTTCTCTCATGATCTTTATTCAGACTTGTCTTCAGGAATTCCAAAACCTAGTGCTACAACGGCTTCCCCTCACAAAGTTCATCACTGTGGTGATATGAATCACATAGATCTTGGATCTTGTATCCAGGTAGAAATACTAATTAGCTACCTTGAGGCCCACAACTCCATTTTAACTTCACATTAAATAGACAGTTTGAAGTATGTCATTTAAAAAGCCTGACATTCCTAACACCTCACTGAGAGATTTGAATACTTATGGTCTACCCAAAGTTAATATAGATGATCCTGCCATTCTGTCAGTGTGGATGACTTATAGCTTCTTTCCAGTAAAAAAATTATGCCTCATTACTGCCATTGCAACCAAGCGACGAAGCTTCTTGCCAGGTAGAATTCGGTATTTCCCTTCATTTCTCCATTTAAACCTAACTTAAAGACAAGTAACAACTTTATAAACTTTGTGACAAAAGAACTTTGCAATAAAATGCTTCGTCAGTTTGTTGGTTCCACTAAACTTTAGTTGTATTGCATTGCTAACTTTCTTCCCCAAGTCTCCAGTACAAAATAAAGGATGACTGGTTCTATCTGCAAATTTTTAATTATGAATTTGAAGTTATGTCTAATGCTCATTGTAACTATGCTATTTTTGAATAAGAACTGAACAGGTTGGAAATAATCAGGTCAGGCAGTACCTGTAGAAAGAGAAACAGGGTTAACATCTCAGGCCATAGAATCCCTACAGTTGGAAGCAGGCCATTTGGCCCATCAACTTTACGCTGACCCTCCAAAGGTCATCCCATTCCTGTGACCCTGCATTTCCCATGGCTAACCCATCCAGCCTGCTCATCTCAGACACTATGGGCAATTTAGCACCGCAAATGCACCTAAGCTGCGCATCTTTGCACTGTGAAAAGGAATCCACAGAGACACAGGGAGAATGTGCAAACTCCACACAGACAGTTGCCTAAGGGTGGAATCGAACCTGGATGCCTGGGGAAACAATAATAGGAAATGGTGGAGGAGTTGAATAAATAGTTTGCATAAGTCTTCATGGTAGATGACATTAAAGCCATTCCTAAAATACTACATAATAAGGTGGCGTAGCAATTAAGTATAATGATTATTACTGTAAAGTACAAGGGATACAAAAGAGACTCCGGTCTAATAGGGCCCTGATTCTGATGGGTTTCTCTATTCGGTATTAAAACAAGTAACTACAGAAATAGTGAATGCATGGGTCATCATCTTCCAAGAATCCTCAGATTTTGGAGAGGTCCCAGAGGATTGGAAATTTGCAGATGTGACACCCTTATTTAAGAAGGCAAGGAAACAAAAAAAAACTAGCTTTTTTTAGGAACAATGTTATAATCTATATATGAAGAATATAATAGCAGAGCATTTAGGAATGAATCGTATAATTGAGCAGAGTCAGCATGGCTTCATGAAAGGGAAATCATGCCTGATAGACTTACTACTGTTCTTTGAGGTGGTAACAAGCAGGATAGATATAGAGGAACTAGTGAATGTTACATATTTGGAATTTTAAAGGTATTTGATAAGATGCTACTGCTAAGTAGGGTACAAGCAATTGGTGTTGGGAATACTCTATTAACATGGATAGAGGATTGACTAACAAACAAGACAGAGATTGGTAATAAGTGGAGAAATTTCAGAATGGCAAGCTATAACTAGTGGTGTGCCACAGGGCTCAGTGCTAGAGCCACAATTATTTATATATTATATTCATGTCTTGGACAAGGGAAACAAATGTGATATAACCAGGTTTGTGGGTGACACTAAAATAGATGGGAATAAAGATGTAAATGAGGATGAGAACAGTGAGGATGACGAAGAGTCTACAGAGAAATATCGTTCGGTTGAGTGGGTAAAATCTTGGCAGGTAGAATATAATTTGGAAAAACGTGAGATTCTGCCTTTTGGCAGAAGAATAGAGGAGTTATTTAAATAGAGAAAGACTGTAGAAAACTGTAGCATGGAGGAATTTGATGGTCCTTGTGCATGAATCATACAAAGCTAGCAGTCAAGTTCAATGGGTAATTAGGAAGGCAAATTGAATGGTGGCCTTTATTTCAAAGCAATGGAGTGTAAAAATAGGGAGGTCTTGCCAAGACTCTATATAACACTAGTTGGACCACAGAACACTGAACATTTTAGCCTCCTTATCCCAGGAAAGGTATGCTAGCATTGGAGGAAGTCCAGAGAAAGTTCACGAGGTTGATTCTGACATCTGCCTTTTGAGGAGAGGTTGAGTAGATTTGGCCACAGCTGACACTGAGCAAGAAAGCAGATTAATACAATGTCATTAGCAAACCTCTAGACTTCACAAGTATTGTGGATTGATGTGGAGTAATGCTCTTCAGTAGATATTTTCAAATCAACGTGTTCAGAGATGTTAATACACATCTCCGTAGCAGGTAGGACTTGAACCCATGCCTCCTGACTCAGGGGTAGGGACACTTGATGCTGTGTGGTAAGAAATACTAAAACGTTACCCACACTTGAGAAAATAAAAGTCAAAGGTGGCAAAATTTAATAACAAATCCAGGTATACATGTCATTAAAATCAACATCCCAGAGCAGATAAAAGGCGAACAGAGCACTGAGATTTACTTATAAGGTTATAGAATTCAAAAGTAATGTTACTTACATAAGACCCTGGCCAGGTCTCACAATTCTGACCTCAATACTAAAAACGATGATAGAGAAACTCTGGGAAATTGCGTAAATGTTTTGCAAGGCTCATATCAAAACAGAGATTATAGCTATTGGCCAAGTTTGAAAAGCTTGGAATGTTTCTAATTCAAAATAAGACTTACTGAAGGTTGTGATAGGGCTTTAAATTTACATTTTTTTCCTATTCACTTTGTAGGATGTGGCCATCGCTGGCTAGCCGGCATTTCTTGCCCATCCCTCGTTGCCCTTGAGAAGGTGATGGTGAGCTGCCTTCTTGAACTGCTGCATTCCTCCTGCTGTGGATTGACCCGCAATGCTGTTAGGGAGGGAATTCCAGGGTTTTGACCCAGTGACAGTGAAGGAACGGCATTATATTTCCAAGTCAGGATGGTGAATGTCTTGGGGACAGTGGTGTTCCCATATGTCTGCTGCCCTTGTCATTCCAGATGGAAGTGGTCATGGGTTTGGAAGGTGCTGTCTGAACACCTTTGGTGAATTTCTGCAGTGCATCCTGTAGATAGTACACACTGCTGCGACTCAGCGTAGGTCATGGAGGAAGTGAATGCTTGTGGGTGTAGTGCCAATCAAGCAGTCTGCTTTGTCCCAGATGGTGTCAAGCTTCTTGAGTGTTGTTGGGGCTGCACTCATCCAGGCAAGTGGGAAGTATCCCATCATGCTCCTGACTTGTGCCTTGTAAATGGTGGACAGGCTTTGAGGAGTCAGGAGATGAGTTACTCGCTGCAGTATTCCTAGCTTCTGGCCTGCTCTTGTAGTCACTCTGTTAATGTGGTGAGTCCAGTTGCGTTTCTGGTCAATGATAACCCCCAGGATGTTGATTGTGGGGAATTCAGTGATGGTAACATCATCGAATGTCAAGGGGTGGTGGTTAGCTTGTCTCTTATTGGTGATGGTCATAACCTGGCATTTGTGTGGTGCGAATGTGACTTGCCACTTGTCAGCCCAAGCCTGGATGTTATCCAGATCTTGTTGCATGTGAACATGGACTGCTTCAGTATCTGAGGAGTCACGAATGGTGCTGAACATTGTGCAATCATCGGCGAACATCCCCACTTCTGACCTTACGATGGAGGGAGGGTCATTGATGAAACAGCTGAAGATGGTTGGGCCTAGGACATTACCCTGAGGAACTCCTTAAAAAATGCCATGGAGCTGAGATGATTGATCTCCCACAACCACGGCCATCTTCCTATGTGTCACGTATGACTCCAACCACTGGAGGGGTTTCCCCCGATACCTGTTGATTCCAGTTTTGCTAGGGCTCCTTGATGCCACACTTAGGTGAATGCAGCCTTGATATCAAGGGCTTTCACCCTCACCTCACCTCTGGAATTCAGCTCTTTTGTCCATGTTTGAACCAAGGCTGTAAAGCAGTCAGGAGCTGAGTGGCCGTGGTAGAACCCAAACTGGGCGTCACTGAGCAGGCTATTTCTGAACAGTTGCTGCTTGATAGCACTAGTGATGACACCTTCCATCACTTTACTGATGATCGAGATGAGACTGATAGGGCGGTAATTGGCTGGATTGGATTTGTCCTGCTTTTTGTGTACAGGACATACTTGGGCAATTTTCCACATTGTCAGGTAGATACCAGTGTTGTAACTGTACTGGAACAGCTTGGCTAAGGGAGCAGCAAGTTCTGGATTACCAGTCTTCAGTACTAGTGCTGGAATGTTGTCACGCCCCATAGGCTTTGCAGTATCCAATGTCTTCAACCATTTCTTGATATCACGTGGAGTGAATTGAATTGGCTGAAGACTGGTAGCTGTAATGCTGGGGACCATTGGAGGAGGCCGAGATGGATCGTCTACTCGGCACTTCTGGCTGAAGATTGCTGTGAAACCTTCAGCCTTATCTTTTGCACTGATGTGCTGAGCTCTTCCATTATTGAGGATGGGGATATTTGTGGAGCCTCCTCCTCCAGTGAATTGTTTAATTGTCCACCACCATTCATGACAGGATGTGGCAGGACTGCAGAGCTTAGATCTGATCCTTTGATTGTGGGATCGCTTACTATAGCTCTGTCTATTACTTGCTGCTTTCGCTGTTTGGCGTGCAAGTAGTCCTGTTTGGCTTCACCAGGTTGATACTTCATCTTCAGGTATGCCTGGTGCTGCTCCAGGCATGCTCTCCTGAATGCTTTCTACTGAACCACTGTTGATTGATCCACTGGCTTGATGGTAATGGTTGAATGGGGGATATGTCGGACCATGAGGTTACAGATTGTGCTGGAGTACAATTCTGCTGCTGTTGATGGCTCACAGCGCCTCCTGGATGCCCAGTCTGTCCCATTTAGCACGGTGTTAGTGCCACACAACACAATGGAGGTTGTTCTCAATGTGAAGGCGGGACTTTGTCTCTACAAGGACTGTGCGATGGTCACTCTTACTGATACTGTCATGGACAGATGGAACTGCAGCTGTTAGATTAGTAAGGGTGAAGTCAAGTATGTTTTTCCTTCTTGGTGGTTCCCTCACCACCTGTCACAGACTCAGTCTAGCAGCTATGTCCTTTAGGACCCGACCAGCTCGATCAGTAGTACTGCTGCCGAGCCACTCTTGGTGGTGGACATTGAAATCCCCCACTCAGAGTACATTTCGTGCCCTTGCCACCCTCAGTCCTTCCTCCAAGTGTTGCTCAACATTGAGGAATACTGATTCATCATCTGAGGGAGGACGGTATGTGGTAATCAGTAGGAGGTTTCCTTGTCCATGTTTAACTTGAAGCCATGAGACGTCATATGGTTTGGATGGGGGTTTGTGGGATGTGGAGTAATTACAAATCTGTAAATACAAATAGTTACCAAGAAACCTAATCTGGAAATAAGAAATTTCATTCCTCCGAGTGGTTAGGACAGGGTTTCCCAAAATGAGTGTTCGGGCACTAAGTGGGATTTGAAGCTCAGAGGCAGTAATGGCTGCTATGTAATTCTGAGCCCTTCTCACCCCCACTGCTGCTGTCAGAGGTCTTCTGCTTCTCACCCCTTCCATGTCCAACTGTTACAGCCCTCGTGAGGGTAGTGAAAAATTTTAAATCTCGAAATGGGGTCACGTGGGAAGTGGCTTGGCAGGCATTGGGTCAAAGTATGACTCTCTGAGCTATTGGATATAGTTTGAGGTAAACAGCTTAAGAAGCTTCTAAGACAAAACTGAACAAGAACATGGGTGATGCAAGGATAGAAAGATTGCTGAAGGGCCGATACGAGTTGTTTGGAATGAGAGAAGATGGAGGTAGAGCAGAAATGCCAGCTGACTAGCCTGTGCTCTAGGTTTTCATGCATCCATATTTTTAAGGGCCATATTCCTTATCTTTTGCAGATCTGGTTATAAAATTCTGGGCCTTATTTTCAAATCCCTCTCCCTGACTCTGCAACTTTGACCAGCTCTTCAAATATTCAAGAGCTCTGTGTTTCTCTAATTTGACTCTCTTGTGCAACCTGAATTTCACCTACCCACCATTGGTGACCATGGCCTTCCTGCCAACTGGGCCCTAAACTCAGGAATTTGCTCCTCAGACGCTATGCTTCTTTATCTGTTTCTCCTTCTTAAAGATAGATCTTAAAGCCTATCAACCCAATGCCACCCTGTCTGGCTCTGTGGCAAATTCTAATTGATAATGCTTGCATAAAATGCCCTGCAAAGTTTTGTTAAGCTAAAGGCATATATAACTGCATGTTCTTGCCTATTTTACACAGTATGTCATTGGTAGTAACCTTTGCTATAAATGTTAGCTTCTGTTCACTTCTTCAAGTACCTACTTAAATGTTACAATGGTATTTTGATTGAATCGTGAAAATGAACAGCCTGAAGATTCAGGGGCTACACAAATTCAAGTTGAAAAAATGGCTTCTATCTGTAATTGACCAGTGGACTTGTTTGAATATCATGCTTTTACCTATGAAATTGTTTCTACTCTCTACTGAAGGCAGATATTAACTAAATATGAAAATAAAACTGATCGGAGGGTTTGGGAGTTAAAAGCAACTTGGATCCGTGGTAAGCTTGCCAACTCCACCCTGATACAATGGATGTGATGTGACATATGATCAATGTTTGGAAGCTGAATTAATATTACCAAAGAAAAGGTCACATTTCACATGCTCCTTGCATTCATGTGGAACAGGAATAGAAGTCATTCAGGATCTTGTATATACATTTGAGTCACACCTCACTCTTCTAAATTCCAGTGGAAAAAAATCCATCCTGTTCAACCTTCTTGATGTGACAATCTGTTCATTTCAGATATTAGCCTAGCAATTCAGACTGAATGACCATTCTATGTTCTTATCCTTGCTCTGAGACAGCCTTTCAGAGTTGAGGAATAACTCAATGTCAGTCCGGCTCAGTGGATTCTGAGATGGCTGTTAAATTCACTGCATGATCTGCAGATCCTGCCACATGTGGGACAATTGGGATCTGTTGCTTATTGCCAAGGTTGTTGATTGCCAAGCAAATGAAAGCTTATTGGGGATATACAGGAATATAGAGTTGAGGTTACAATCAGATCAGCCAAAATCTTATTGAATGACAGAGCAAGTTCGAAGGAACAAATGGCCTACTTTGATTCCTTGTTCACATGTTCATATGTCCATAGGGCTAGAGCTTTTCAAGAAAGCATTAAGCACTCCATCTTTGCCTGGAAAGTCTGGGGAAAAGTTGGTGCATTATGCGCTGATCTGATTCCACATCCAGCCAGCTGTTACTTAATTTGGATTATGATATCCATCCTGACCTAGGAGCAGGTGCCTTCTCACAAAGCTGTTGCAATGTCAATCAGGTGAGGACCAACTGCTCACCAGTCCCAGCAGTGTTTATCAGAGACACTGGCCATTATCAGCACTGGAGCCAATACCCAGGGATGTATGTTGCTCAAAGCTGAAAGTGGGTTTGCTTTTGCTGGCGCCAGTCAAGCATCCTTCAGTGAGGGGCAGGGACAGGGGATGTGTCAATATTGGGCAACAATCACTAATGGGAGAGGGTGTCTTGAGCACTGTGTGTCCAGAAAGGATCTCCATGTTCACCCTCCCTTGGATATGCAGCCAGCTTTCCAGAATTTAACTCATGTGAGAACCCACTACAACCTGTACTTAGTCAAGGATAGCAGAAGGAGCCCTTTAAGTGGCCGTTAATTTATCCTTAAAGGCTTCAATTGCCCAAGGGTTGGCAGGGCTCCAACATCCTCTCCCACCACTGGTAAAATTCTTGTGAAGGCAGGTTGGCGGCAAACAGTCATTTTCCCCACGTCAATCCATCTGATTTTCTGACCCTCTCTACCATCTGCCAGCCCGTTCCCATGCAAAGAGATCCCCATGTTCCCAGAGCATAAATCTCTGTTGCAAACCCTCCCAGTGACATGCCCAGAATACAATTCTGGATATTCCAAAATGTAAACAGAAATAGAGACGCCAGTCAAAAAGAGAAATGCTGGGTATGTGAAAACAAAATTGTTGAAATGCAAAATGTTAGTCAACATCTAACCACATAATGAAATTCTGGAACCCTTCATCAATAATGTCAGTTTGACGAAGAAGAGGGGATGTAAATTAAAGAAAATACTGCAAGCATGATAATTATTTTTACAAAAAAACAGCCATATGATCAAATGTCCATTCTAATTCCCTGTCACACTTTGATTAACAGTGAGGTTCCTCTTTACAGTTCTTGAATTACACATGGATTAATTCATATTATAACTAAGTATTTAAAGCCCTGGCAACCAATATGAACTGAGTTACGTGAAGGTGCAATGAATCTTTAGCAATGGAATGATTGTGCTCATGAGCTTTACAACCAGGTTATTGATGAGATAGTACACACATATGGCACACAGCTATTTCGTAACCTCTAGTTATTAAGGCACAGTATGTCAGATTAAAGTTATGGCTCAAAAACTAATCCGTTAGTGACACATTTTTCTCACTGAGAAAGTAGTAACGAATCAAAGTGTACTTTACTGGCATGAGTCACACTCAGTAATTTAGTTCATTCCTCCAGCTTCTTGAAATTCACTGCTAGAGACACATAGTCTGTATGACAGTTTTAATAAAGAATTAAGCATAGTCCACATGAAATCATAGGCACTTTCATTATAGACAATTTGTTGTGCTAAATCAGTCCACACCAAGTGCACATGATGGCAGGGAGGTAGACCTCAATGAACCACCACCGGCTGTGTGCTGATTTGATCCCACAAACATTAGGGATGTTCAGGACCACATTATAGACAACTTCACTAACATTACCTCCTCATTTAATTAAGGTAGATGCATTCTCATTTATGAATTTTCATTTAGCTTCATAAAAATATTAACTGTACAGTTAGGATATAATTTCAGGACATAGAATCTCAAGATAAAGTTGTGACTTATCATTCCATGTGTATTAATCTCACTGTGAAAGGAAAGTTGAGGCATATGCAAGTGGCTGGTATCATTTGAAATTTTTATCTACCCTGGGAAGGTAGTTGAGGCGGGAACCTCACAACCTTTAAAATGTACTTGGATGAGCAGTTGAAGTGTCATAACATTCAAGGATATGGACTTAATGCAAGAGAGTGGGAATAGTGTAAGTAGTAGTGTATTTTTGGTGGTACAGACTCAATGGGCCAAAAGGCCTCTCCTGTACTGTAAGATTCTATGCATCCTGTTACATAGAAATGTGTATGTTGAAAGACAGTCTACCTTGGTAGGTTACTGGACAACAGTTACGATCAATGAGATTTGAAGTGAACGCAACAAGTGTTCAGCTGCTGTGACTAGGCCTTGAGAGAGAAATGGAGTTAAAATTTCAGAACCATTACCTTCCTTCAGAACTGAGGGTGTAAGGGGATGAAGCTGAGAAATTGAGACATGTAAAATTATGAGGGCTATAAAATAGGTTAGACAAGGAGAAATATTTCCCTTGACTAAGGCATCAATGAACAGAGCATAGATTTAAGGTAAGGAGCAGAAGGTTTATAAAAGATATGAGCATGGTGGGATTGGGAACTCACTGCCTGAAAGGTGGTAGGAATAAAAATCTTTCTGGCATTTTGAAAAAGTATTTACATGTGCACATACAAAGCTGTGGGCTGAGTGCTAGTAAATGGCATGAGAATAGTTGGTTTCTTTCTCATGCAGACATGAAGGGTTTTTCCTGTGCTTTGGATCTCTATGGTTAAGCTAAAGCCTTTGCTGAGGACTGACCATCCAATGAAATGTCATCAACTGGAAGCATTATCTCTACTTTTCTCTCTCCAAGATGCTGTTTAAGCTGCTGAGTATTTTCAGCACTTTGTTGTGATCTTATGGAAATTTTACTTTTTTACAAAGGGATTTGATTTGCTTTGTATATGATCCTTTGAATGCAAGTGTATGGTCACTTGAAGTGAGATTAGATCAGTCAGGTCTATATTCACTGGAGTTTAGAAGTGATGGGATTCTTGTAGGAACCTATGAAATTCTAGCAGGCCTAGACAAGCTAAACACAGGAAAGATGTTCTCGATGTCCAGGGAGTCCAAAATCAAGGGTCACAATTTAAGCTGAGTTTAGATCTCATCCGCTGGTTGTGGGATCACTTAGCTCTGTCTGTCACTTGCTGTTCATGCTGTTTGGCATGCAAGTTTATGCCCATGCCATCCTCAGTACTTCCTCCGAATGTTGTTCAACATGGACGAGGACCGATCCATTACAGAGGGCAGACAGTATGTGGTAATCAGCACAAGGCTTCCTTGCCCATGTTTAACCTGCACCCGTGAGACTTCATGGGGTCTGAGTCAATGTTAAGGGCTCCCAGAGCAACTCTCCATCCTGACTGTGTCCCATCACCTCTGCTGCGTCTGTCTTGCTGGTGGGAGAGGACATATCCAGGGATGGTGATGGTGGTGTCTGGGACATTGTCTGTAAGGTGTGTTTCTATGAGTGGCCTTTTTTAAATTCATTCACAAGATGATTTGCTGGCTACACTAACATTTAATGCCCATTGCTAATTGCCTAGAGGCCAGTTAAGAGTCAGCCACATTGCTGTGGGTCTGGAGTAACATGAGGGCCAGTGTAGGTAAGGATGGCAGTTTCCTTCTGTAAAGGATATTGGTGAACCATTGGGTTTCTCAGACAATCGACAATGAATTCATGGTCATCACTAGACTCTTAATTCCAGATTTTTGTTGAAGTCAATTCAAATTCCACCATCTACCGTGTGGATTTCAAACTCCAATCCCAGGAGCATTGCTTAGGTCTCTGGATTAATAGTCCAGTGATAATACCACTAGGCTATTGCCTCCCCTATGGAAGGCTTTTGCTTGACATGGCTGTGGGACAGCCCTCCCAGTTTTGATACTAGCTCCCAGATATTAGTAAGGAGGACTTTGCAGGGCCATCAGAACATTTTTGCCATTGTCTTCACCGGTGCCTAGATCGATGCCAGGTGATCCATCATTTCACATTTTGTTGTTGAGACTTCATAGTGATTGAAACAACTGAATGGCTTGCTGGGCCATTTTAGAGGGCTGTTGACAGTCAGCCATGTTGCTGCTCTGGAGTCACATGTAGGCCAGAGCAGATAAGGATGACGATCTCCTTCCCTGAAGGACATTAGTCAGATGGGTTTTTCTGACAATGACCAATGGTTTCATGGTCATCAGTAAATTCTTATTTTTTATTAAATCCATCATCTGCTGTGGCGGATTCAAATTCCGGTCCCCAGAACATTCACTGAGTTTGTGGGTTAATATTCTAGCCTTCCCTCCAATTACAGATTCAAGCATTTCCCTTTGATTGCTGACAAGCTACCATGATTGTAATTTCCTGTTTTCTTTCCACTTCTTTTGTGAAAGGCAATTTTGTATTTGTGTTATTTCAGTTTGATGGACTTTATTTTCCAGAGTCTAAAAGAATTTGGACAGTAACAACCAATGTAGCCACTTGATCTAGGACCTCCTGAAAGGGCATTCAAGTCCACAGGACTTGTCAGTCTTTATTTCCCATAGTTTCCCCTTTCAGTTTTAGTGCTAATTGGTTATTTTAAATTTCTTCCTCTATTTTCACTCTTGATGTTCAATAACTTTTGGAATTATTTATATACTTTCTACAATGAAGACAGATACAAAATACTTGTTTAAAAAAAAAACTTGTGGCATTTCCTTGTTTCCCATTATTAATGGGAAAGGCTCCTCCAACAACACCATCAAAACCTGTAGCCTCTACCATCTAGAAGGACCAGGGCATAGATGCACTGGAACACTACAACCTGCAAGTTCTCGTTCAAGCCACACTCCACCGTGACTTGAAACTATATAGCTGTTCATTCAGTGTTGCTGGCTTAAAATCCTGGAACTTGTCAAATGGCATTGCAGTTTTAGCTATACTTCAAGTACTGCAGCAGTTGAAGAAGGCAGCTCACCACCAGCTTCACAAGGGAAACTATGGATGGACAATAAATGCTCTCCCAATCAGTGATGTCCACATTCTGTGAACAAATTTTTTAAAAAAGTCTCATCCTCTAAGGAATCAGTTTACCCTTTACTTACTCTTTTCATGTTTATATACTTGTAGAACTGTTACTTTCTCTTTTTATATTTCTAGCTAGCTTCCTGTCACGGTCTAATTTATCTCTCATTACTTTGTCATCATTCTTTGCATCTAAATTTCTCCAGTCTTCTGACACACCATTAATCTTCACAGAATTGTACATATCATCTTTTATTTGATACCATTCTTTCTTAGTTGGCAAGAATGGTGTATCCTCTCATAGCTTTCTTTTCTGAAAGGAATATATCTTCATTGAGAGATACAAAATAACTCTTTCTGTCTTCAATTGGTTCTTTACCACACTACATTGTAAATTATTTTCTAAGTTCATTTTAGCCAATTCTTTCTTCATACTTTTATAATTGAGTTCATTTACATGTAAGACACTGGTCTTAAATTGACCAGTGTGTGAAATTCTGAGATTTACTTATGCAGACATTCCTTTACTATGCACTCCTATTTAGTCATAGAGGTCTCCAGCACAAGAAAAAGCCCTTCAGACTATCAAGTCTGTGTCAGTCATAAACAAGCACACAACAATTCTAATTTCATTTCTGGCATTTAGTCCATAACCTTGTATGCCTTGGCATTGCAAGTCTACATCTAAATACTTATTAAATATTGTATGCGATTCTGCCTCTACCATCCTTTCAGGCGGTGAGTTCCAGATTGCAACCACTCTCCAAGGGAAAAAAATTTCCCTCACGTCTGTGTGGGGAAAAGAAATTTCCTCACATCTTCTCTAAACTTCCTGCCTATTACTTGAATTAATCAATTCACATAACACCATGCCAGACTTATTTTTATAAAACCTGTGACAAATTTGATGTTCCAAGAAATGATCCCAAATATCCTCTATGAACTCATCATCTTGTTAAATTTGTTTTGATCAATCTACACAAAGAATAACATTGTCTATAGTAATGGCAATCCTGTCCTTCATACAAACCTCCATTACTACTTCCTGCGTACTCTGTCCTACACAGTCACTACTTTTGAAGGTCCTATAAATTACTTCCATAGGTGGCATATTTCCTTTGTCCTTTCATATCTACATCTAAGCTGAATCTAAATCTTGCTTTTCCGAACTAAGATCTTTTCTCTTGAGTTCACTAATTTCCTTCTTTAAAAACATTAACATTGCACCATTTTTTCCTTCCTAAATGTTAAATGTTGATGAATATTTAGATTCAAGCCCAGGTCACCTTGCAGCCGTATCTTTGCAATGGCTACCAAGCCATACTTAAGAATTTCAATATGTGCTATCAATTCATCTCTTTTGTTTCGAATGTTGCATGCATTCAAATACAGAGCATTTAATTCTGTCATTTTATCTCTTACATTTGTATGTTCTGTCCTTTCATGTCACACTCCAGTTATCATTTTCAATGTACATTTCAAACAAAGATAAAAGGAAAGAATCAGCTTTGTTTTTGGTCTGTATTTGCTTAACATTGATGGCCTTAAAAGTGAAAGATTGAGATGATTATGTACAAAAGGTCACAAATGTTCCCCTTGGGCTTCTTTACAAATGTGGTTTCTGCAGCTTTTACTGATTGCAATGCAAGCGTCCACCATGTGTACATCTCCCAAACGTGTCATACAGAACTGAATTCATTTTCAGTAAAGAAGTACTTGTGGCAAACTGATGCGACTGTGCTCTCATAAATGACAAATTGCTTATTTCTATTCATCTGAAAATATAAAATAAAATTGCTTCTGATTATTACTGAGACTCCCTGAGCTAAAACCAGCCCGCAGAATCAATTTTTTAAAAAAATCTAACCAGAAGGTTAAAACTTATAGCTGTAGACAGAATTATTTCTTCCGTCATGTCTATACATTACCTGGAATTTAGTAAGTTCTCACCACCATACTTAATAACGGCAATCAAAGGACTAAAAGCTCTTTCCACGTACAAATAGATTCCTAGACATGAAAATTGGTCTTCCTTGGCAATCTTAAAAGAAAATTTCAAGCACAGTTCAGTTAAGTCACTCTAACTGTGAAAATGCAGCACTTCTAACAAAATTAGGATGCACATCAAACTTTACTCAGTGCATAGAAAGGTCAGCCATTTCAGAGTCTCAGATAATGAATGTCTATATCATCAGAGAAACTAGGAAACTCTTTCGACATGTGATTTAATGTTTGGATAGAGTTCATACTGAGTGCACATAGTCTGTGCAAAGAACAAGCTGGATGAACTAAAGGGTTCCTTAGTTATGTTCATTGTCTGATGATAAGATCTGGCACAATGCCATTTCTATCTCAGAATGAAAGTCTGTATTGAGGTATTGATCCAAAAATACTGGAGTTGTATTTCAGCAGTGTCATCTAAACTGGGGGAGTTTAAAAATTGGATGAGGTGGGGTGGATTCTGAACTCCCTGATACCTTATTACCAGGTATGTGTGACATTAACAATACGTGTTAATGATTTAGTCGAGGAAAATAAATGTAATGGGTGGCACAGTGGCTCCGTGGTTAGCACTGCTGCCTCACAGTGCCAGGGACCCGGGTTCAATTCCACTCTCGGGTGACTGTCTGTATGGAGTTTGCACATCCTCCCCGTGTCTGCATGGGTTCTCTCCGGGTCCTCCAGTTTCCCACCAGAGTCAAAAGATGTGCAGGCTAGGTGGATTGGCTATGTGAAATTGCCTGTAGTGTTCAGAGATGTGTAGCTTAGGTGGGTTATAAGGGGATGGATCTGGGTGGGATGCTCTGAGGGTTGGTGTGGACTTGTTGGGCTGAAGGGCCTGTTTCCACGCTGTAAGGATTCTGTGATTACAATGATATATCTCAACACTTGCAGTTGACAAAAAGCTGGGTAGAAGGATGCAGAGATATTCCAGTGTGATTTGTGTAGGCTGAGTCAGTGGGCAGATGCAATATAATGTGAATAAACGTGAGGTTATTCTATTTGGTAGCAAAAAACAGGAAGACAGATTATTATTTGAGTAGCTGTAAATTGAGAGAGGGAAATGTTCAACGAGACTTAGGTGTCTTTGTGCACAAGTCACTGAAAGTCTGCATGCAGATGCAGCAGGTGGTAAAGAGGGCAAACTATATGTTTGAGTACAGGAAGAAGTATATCTTGCTGCAATTATACAGGACATTGGTGAGGCCCCACCTAGGACACTGCGTGCAGTGAATTTAGAATATTTGAAATCAGGAAGAATGTGAGGGTCATTGAGAGTCTACAGAGGAGATTTATCGGATTGGTTCCCAGTACATGGGGCTTTCAGTTAGAAGGTGAGGTTAGAGAAGTTGGACTTGACCATTTGGAGCATAAGAGATTGAGGGGAGATTTGGTGGAAGTGTACAAGGTTATGACAGGTTGGATAAGGTATACCAGGAAAATCTGCTTCCATTGTCTAATGATGCAAGGAGAACATACAAACAAGAAACAATGGTAGGCCACTCAGCTTTTCAAGCCTGTTCTGCCTTCAATAAACTCAAGGCCGATCTGATTTTAATGTCTGACAAGCAGGCAGAGATTAAAGCTTTCAGGCAAGAGGTGCAGAGGGATGTGAGGCAAGTGGTAACAAGCTGGAACGCACTGTTCACAACAGTGGTGGAAGTAGAGAAGATGGATGGAATTTAATACCCTTCTCAATGGGAAGTTTGGAGGGGAGGTATTTAAGCAGGCAGGACAGTACAGGATGGAACCCCATCACATTCCCAACTCTGCCCTACTTTTGTCTAAGGTTGGAGGTCTCATGCTTCCTGTGATTGAGTGGGATTTTTACTCTGTGGGTCTTTGATCCTAGCAAGGTCCCAGGACACTCTCCACTTTAATGCAAAAGGGGCAATATTTTGGGAGCCCATGCCCAAAGGATGGAATGTGGAGCTGTCAGTTGTCTTGCAGCCCATGGGTTGAGACCACTGTTGCCGGCATTAAATGAACAAATGAAAAGGTAAGCACAAGAACAGGCCCCTCATCCTTCCAAGCCTGTGCCGACCAGCATGCCCTAATTAATCTAAAAACAAACCTGCCATTTTTTGATCCATATCCCTCTGTTCCCTCCCTATTCATTTACTCATCTAGGTGCCTCTTAAATGTCTTCAATGTGCACGCTTCCAGCACCTCTTTTGGTCATGCATTCCAGGCTGCTACCACTCTCTGCATGAAAAACCTCCCTCACACATCTCCCTTAAACTTTCCACCTCTGACCTTGAACCTGTGCCCCCTTGTAATTGAAACTTCAGCCCTGGGAAAAAGCCTTTGACTATCCACCCTATCTATGCCTCTCATAATTTTGTAGACCTCTATCAGGTCTACTCTCAGCCGCTGTTTTTCCAGTGAAAACAATCCTAGTCTTTTTAACCTTTCTTCATAGTCAATGCCCTGGAAACCAGGCAACATCCCGGTGAACTTTCTCCGTACTCTCTCCAAAGTTTCCACACCTTTCTGGTAGTGTGGTGACCAAAACTGCCTATAATACTCCAAATGCGGCCTAACAAGGGTTTTATATAGCTGCAATGCAGTTTGCCAACTCTTGCCTTCATCGCCCAGGACTTGGAGTACAAGCATGCCATATGCCTTCTTAATCACCTTGACTACCTGTGTGGCCACTTTCAGGGAACTGTGGACCTGCATGCCCAGATCCCTATGAACGTTAGTGTTCCTACGGGTTCTGCCATTTACAATATAGTTCACACCTAAATTTGATCCTCCAAAATACATCACCTCTCATTTGTCTGGATTAAACATCATCTGCCATTTCTGTGCCCAAGTCGCCAATCTATCTATATTCTATTGTATACTTTCACAATTGGCACTATCAGCAAATGTGCCCATTGAGGGGTTTTAGAAAATGATAGGATGGACCCTTGAAAGAAGTAACCAAACAGGGCTTCAAGCAATGGAATGGGTCTTTCTAATTCTCTACAGACAGCCATCATTGACTCAATTGGTCAAATGAACTCTGTGTGCACCACCAGTGGCTCTTGTGATTCAGCTGTTGGTTCATTCTCAATTCTTGTAACTTTGTGCTAATCAATGTATTTAAATAATGAGGTAAAGAGTGAGATTCTTTTTATTTATTCATTCATGGAACATGGCTGCTACTGGCTGGGCCAACAGTTATTGTCTGTCCCTAGCTGCCCTTCAGAAGGTGAAGGTGCATCTTGAACTGCTGCAGTCCTTGGAATGTAGGTAAACCCTAAAACCATTAGGGGGGGAGTTCTGAGATTTTGATCCAATGACAGTAAAAGAATGGTAATATATATTTCCAAGTCAGGATGGTGAGTAGCTTGGATGGGACCTTGCCAGAGGTCATAAACCCATGTGGCTAACAGTGGAACAAATAGCTATTATATCATTATATCAATATCACAAATAATGTCAAGCACCCTTATTTATATTGTTATTTTGAGGAAATCTCATCAATACTAATTTGACAACGTTGCGTGAAGTGTAGAAGGAATATAGTTGTTGACTTTGTTATGACCCACTGAATGGCACAATGTAAATTGAACACACACAAGCACACACGCACCTGCGCATACGCGATCATTGTTAATAAAAACAGAAATCAGTTCAGTGATCTTTGCTTCCTGATTCCGACGTTGAGAACCAAGAATAACACATCACAGGAACAGGCCATTTGGTCCCCCTAAGCCTGTGCCAACACACTTTGCCCTTCCATATGAAAACTGTCTTCAATTATAGGATCCATATCCCTCTATTCACTTCCTATCCATGTATTGATCCAGGTGCTTTTAATGCTGGTATTGTGTTTGCTTCCACCACCTCCTCTGTCAGCGCATTCCAGGCACTCACCACACTTTGTGTGAAAAATGTGCCTCGCACAGCTCTTTTAAAGTTCCCCTCCTCTACGCCTTGAACCTGTGTCCCCTAGTAATTAACCCCCTTCCCCTGGGGGAAAAAGCCTCGTACCTCCACTCTATCCATGCCATTCACAATTTCATAAATTTCTGTCAGTCATGCCTCAACCTCCTGCATTCCAGTGAAAACAAATCCAGTCTATTCAACCTTTCTTCATAGCTAAAATCTCCCATACCTGGCACATGCCGGTAAACATTTTCTGTACCCTCGCCAAAACATCTACATCCTTCTGGTAATGTAGTGACCAGAATTGTATGCAATATTCTAAGTGTGGCCTAACTCAAGTTCTATACAGCTGCAGCGTAACTTGCCTATCTTTGTAAAAACTGAAAGAACAGCAGATGTTGTAAATCAGAAGCAAAACAGAAATTGCTGGAAAAGTTCAGCAGGTATGGCAGCATCTGTGGAGAGAAATCAGACTTAGTGTTTCGGATCCAGTGAACCTTCCTCATAATCCGCTGCCTATCAATACTCCTAAGATTTCTGCCTTTTGCTGTATAATTTCCTCCTTCTTGGTACTTGATCTAACAAATTGCATCACCTGACATTTGTCCAGATTAAACCCTATCTGCCATTTTTCTGTCCCTGTCTCCAACTGATCTATATCTTGCTGTACCGTCTGACAATCCTCCTCACTATCCACAACTCCACCAAACTTTGTGTCATCCGCAAACTTACTAATTAGGCCACCCAGATTTTCCTTCAAATTATTTATGAAGACCACGAACAGCAGAGGTCCCAGCTCTAGTAATCCCTGTGGAACACCACTAGTCACAACGCTCCATTCCGAAAAGCATCCTTCCATCGCTACCCTTTATCTCCTATGATTAAGCCAGTTCTGTAGGCATCTGGCCAACTCACCCCGATACCATGTGGCTTCACCTTTTGTACCAGTCTGTCATGAAGGACCTTGTCATAGGTTTACTGAAGTCCATGTAGACAACATCAACCACTTTTCCCTCATCAATCATCTTCGTCACCTCCTCATAAAACTTGATCAAGTTAGTGAAGCACAACCTCCCCCATACAAAGCCATGCTGTCTATCACTAATAAGCCCATTTGCTTCTAAATGCGTATAGTTCTTGTCCCTGAGAATCTTTTCTAATAATTTCCCGACAACTGACAACAATCCTCTTCAACTAGACAAGCCCTTGGTGCTCAGTTGTCTTTCTCTGGAAGCTTCCACTGATATGTAAAAAGTACAGAGTGAATGATTCACTTGAAAAATGTATTGATCTTTCAATCCAAAAGTCACAGTTCACAACAGCTGCTTTTGTCAATTATTTTTACTGCTGAGAATAGGTGGCTCTGCTGGGAATACAACAGCACACCCTGTTATGTCTTTTTCTCTGTCCGTATTTACATGTCTGTAACTTGTTTCTAGTTCCAACCTGTTGAATTAGCTGAGAACCAATCAGTTTCGCTTGTTAACAACTCCTTGGATGCTGGCCATCTGCACATTGCAGGAACCCATATTCACAAAAACAGAGGTCATAACAATCATCAAATTCCTTACTGTGAAATTATGCAACCCTCCTGGTTTTCCCTTTTCTAAAAACATTTCATGCTCATTGTAGTGCATTGTATTTAAGGACAAAATAAAAGCAATACAGTCCTTACAAACTGGATGACAGTTGCCCCATGCTTTCTTAGAATCTTAGTTAGAGATCGTCCAACAACTCCAGCAATGGATGAACCTCGTGCAGTAAGTATTGAACATTTGTTTGTTAATTAGCATAAACAGGAATATTTTTTGAGACAGAAGTCTATTTCAGACATGCCCTTCAGCAGCGTCTATTGATCTGAACTGAACAGAACGTGCCTCTGATATTTTACTCATCTCTGCCTAAGTCAAGCTGTGATCAAGGGCATGTATCAATGAGACAATGGAATGATTTCCAGTTTTCCTGTCTCTATATAACTAGGCATTTTGTCCCATTGTAGCGGACACATTCTCAAGCCAGAAATGGAGATCAGCTCTCGAACTGGGGGAAGCTGCATTAGTGAAAATTAGCCAAAGTTGGTCTTTCAACCATTCAACTCTTTTTTTTCATCAGTGTAGTAGTGGACAGTATAGTGGACAGTGAAGAAGGTTATCTCAGAGTGCAACAGGAACTCGATCAGATTGGCTAATGGGCCAATGGAATTTAATTTAAATAAATGTGAGTTGTTGCATTTTGGTCAGGTAATTCAGGGCAGAGCTAATATAGTTAATATTAGGGTCCTGGGGAATGTTGTCAAACAAAGAGACCAAGGGGTGTAGGTGCATAGTTCCTTGAGCGTGCAGCTGTAGGTAGACATGGTAGTGAAGAAGGCATTTGGTGAATTTGTCTTTATTGGTCAGTGCATTGAGTATAGAAGTTGGGACATCATATTGCAGCTGTACAGGACATTAGTTAGGCCACTTTTGGAATACTGCTTTCAATTCTGGCCTCCCTGCTATTGGAATGATGTTCTTAAACTTGAAAGAGTTCAGAAAAGATTTACAAGGATGTTGCTGGTGTTGGATGGTTTGAGCTATAGGGAGAGGCTGAATAGGCTAGGTTTTTTTCTCCCTGGTGGACGTATGGATAGGATGAATAGCAAAGGTCCTGTTTCCCAGGATAGGGGAGTCCAAACCTACAGTGCATAGGTTTAAGGTCAGAGGGGAAAGAGTTAAAAGCAACCCAGGGCATTTAAGAAATTAAAAAGCAGGAACTCAAGGATAGTGATCTCCGGATTACTCCCAGTGCCACACACCAATGAGGATAGAAATAGAAAGATAGGCCAGATGAATGCGTGGCTGAGGAGCTGGTGTAGGGGGCAGGGTTTTTAGCTCTTAGTCATTGGGACCAAGAGGTGGGGTAGAGGTGACCTGTACAAGAGCAATAGACGCACTTGAACTGGAGGGGGTCCAATATCCCCACGGGGAGATTTGTTAGCGTTACCTGTGAGAGTTTAATCTAGTTTGGCAGAGGGACGGGACTCTGAATAAGAGAGGGGCCATCGACAAGTCAGCGGAAAAAACATTAGCCGTCAAGAGCAAGTTTACTATTCAGCCTATCCAGGGACACTGTAAAGGGAGGGAAAATACTTCTGGTTTAAAGTGCGTTTATTTCAATGCATAAGGCCTAACTGGTAAGGCAGATGAGCTCGGATCATGATTGGCTCTGGGGCCTGGGATATTCTAGCTGTAACAGAAACATGGCTGGGAGAAGGGCAGGATTAGCAGCTCAATGTTCCAGGATACAGAAGCTACAGGCATGGCAGACGTACAAGTAAGCAAGGAGAGTAGTGTGGCTGAATGGTCTAAGTCAGTGGATTAAGGCTCCAGTCTCTACAGAGGTGTGGGTTCATGTCTGACCGCTACCATTTGTGCCAGTACTTCATCAGGTTGAGCATGTTGTGTGGAAAAGTTCTGTTTAAATTATCCGCACGAAAATATGCTCTGTTTGGGGAGATGATGGCCTCGTGGTATCATCAATGAACTGTTAATCCAGAGACCCTGATAACGTTCTGGGGAACAGGGTTCGAATCCCACCATAGCAGGTGGTGGAATTTGAATTCAATAAAATATCTGGAATTAATATTATAATGATGGCCATGAATCCATAGTCAAGTGTTGGAAAAACCCATCTGGTTCACCAATGTCCTTTAGGGAAGGAAACTGCCATCCTCACTTGGTCTGGCCTACAATTGACTCCAGACCCACAGCTATGTGGTTGACTCTGAATTGCCCTCTGGGCAATTAGGCATGGGCAATATATTGCTGCCTAGCCAGCAACACCCTCATCCTATTTATGAATAAAAAAATGGAGGTGGTGTTACCCTTTTGATAATGGAGGACATAACAACAGTGCTTAGAGAAGATATTCTAAAGGAGTTATCAAATGAGGCCATATGGTTAGAACTTAGAAACAAGAAGGGGACGGTCACTCTGTTGGGATTGTATTATAGACCCCCAAATAGCCAGCAGGTGCTAGAGGAGCGGATGTGTAGAGAGATTCGAGATACCTGTAGGAATAAAAGGGTAGTATTGGTTGGAGATTTTAATTTCCCCTACATTGACTAAGTCACCCAACGTGTAAAAGGCCAAGATAGTGTGGAATTTTTCAAATGTGTCCAAGAAAGTTTACTAACTCAGTATGTAGAGGGCCCTACTTGGGAGAGTGCAACGCTGGACCTCCTCTTAGGAAATGAACTTGGGCCAGTGACTGAAGTCAGTTGGAGAGCACTTTGGGTCCAGTGACCATAACTCTCTTAGTTTTAACATAGTTATGGAAAAAGATAGGACAGGTCCACAGGTTAAGGTGCTAAACTGGAGCAGGGCCAATTTTGGCACCATTAGACAGGATCGAGCAGAGCTCGATGAAGTGAGTCTGTTTGAAAGAAGAGGAACGAATGGCAAATGGGAAGCTTTTAAAAGTGTGATATCAAGAGCCCAGGGACAGTGTGTCCCTGTTCGGTGAAGGAAAAAGCTGGCAGGTTTAGGGATCCCTGACAGACAAGGGATTTTGAGGCTCTGGTCAGGAAAAAGGAGAAGGCATACATTGGGTTTAAGCTATTGGGTTCAAATGAATCCGTAGATGACTATAAAAGGTGTAGGAGCACACTCAGGAGGGAAATCAGAAGAGCAAAAAGAGGGTATGAGATGGATCTAGCAGATAAGGTTAAAGATAACCCCAAGAGGTTCTATAGGAACACTAAGAATGAAAGGGTGGCTCGGAAGAGAATAGGTCCCCATAAAGATCAACATGGCCATCTATGTGTGGAGCCACAGGGGATGGGGGGAGATTTTTAATCAATATTTTACCTCAGTGTTTAATGAGGAGAGAATCTTGGATGATAAGGAAATAAGGGAAACAAGTGGGTATGTTTTGGACCGCATACATATTACCAGAGAGGTGTTTGCAGCCTTAAAGTGCATTAAGGTGGATAAATCCCCTGGGCCTGACCAAGTCCATGCTTGGATGTTGTGGGTGACTAGGAAAGAAATTGCAGAGGCCCTAGTAGAAATGTCTGCTTTATCATTAGCCACTAGTGAAGTTCCAGAATACTGGAAGGTGGCTAATGTTGTTCCATTGTTTAAGAAAGGTAGCAAAGACAAGCCAGGGAACTACAGGCCAGTGAGCCTGATGTCAGTGGTAGGCAAGATACTGGAGAGGATACTGAGAAACGGATCAATCAACATTTCGATAGTCAAGGTCTGATTAGGGATAGCATCGATTTGTACACAGGAAGTCATGTCTGACAAATCTTTCAGTTTTTTGAAGAGGTATCTAAGAGGATGGAAGAGGGTAGGGCAATGGATGTTGTCTATTTGAACTTCAGTAAGGCCTTTGCAAGGTCCTGCATGACAGGCTAGTCATGAAAGTTAGGGATCCATGGGATCCAGGGAAAGCTAGCTAATTGGATTCAACATTGGCTTGATGTTAGAAGGTTATTTCTCGGACTAGAGGCTGGTGACTAGTGGTGTGCCACAGGGGTCAGTGCTGGGACCTTTCATTATTTGTTATTTACAAAAATGATCTGGATGTGAAAGTACAAGGCATGATTAGTAAGTTTGCAGATGATACAAAATTAGGAGGTATCATTGATAGAGAAGAAGGTTATCAAAAATTATGCAGGGATCTTGATCAGGTGGGGAAGTGGGCCAAGGATTGGCAACTGCAATTCAATACAAATAAGTGTGAGGTGTTGCACTTTGGAAAGTCAAACCAAGGTAAGATTTATACAATAAATAGTAAGGTCCTGAGGAATGTTGTGGAGCAGAGGGGCATTGAAGAAAATGTACATAGTTCATTGAAAGTGGCATCACAGGTGGACAGGATGGTGAAGGCCAGCATGCTAAATGCCAGCTTGATTGATCGAGGCATTGAATATAGGAGTTGGGACATTATTTTACAGTTGTATAAGTCATTGGTGAGGCCGCACTTGGAGTATCATGTACAGTTTTGGTCAGTTATAGGAAAGGTATGCTTAAACAGGAAAGTGTGCAAAGAAAATTTACAAGAATGTTGCCAGGACTAATAGACTTGAGTTATAGGCAGAGTTTGACTAAGATAGGACTTTATTCCATGGAACACAGGAGAATGAGGCGTGACCTATATGAGGTGTATAAAATCATGCAGGAATAAATAGGATGATTGTATATTGTCTTTTTCCCAGGGATTATTAGAAATTAGAAAATTAGAAAGCATAGGTTTAAGGTGAGAGGGGATAGATTTAATAAGGACCTGAGGGGCAACTTCCTCATGCAGAGAGTGAGTATATGGAATGGGCTGCCAGAGAAAGGGGTTGAGGCAGCATTTAAAAAATAGTTGTGTAGGTACATGGATGGGAAGGGTTTAGAAGGATATGGACCAAATGTGGGTGATTGGAACTAGCTGAGTTATGGTCAGCATGGACCAGTTTGGACAGAAGAGCTTGTTTCCATGCTGTATTACTCTATAACTCTATGACTCTCTAACTTTTTCAAGCAGAGGGTAGTGTATGTATGGAATTAGCTGACAGAGAAAGTGGTGGAGGCTGGTACAAATGCAACATGTAAAGGGCATCCAGATGGGTACATGAATAGGAAGGGTAGAGAGGGATATGGGCCGAGTGTTGGCAAATGGGACTAAATTAATTTAGAATATCTAATAGGCATGGAGAAGTTGGACCAAAGTGTCTATTTTTCATGCTGTACACCTCTATGACTTTATAGTGTTATTAATTTGCTGTCATGCATCTCCAAACTGAACACTGTTGTAAATTGATAGTTCGACGGAATGTTTATCTAATCAGTTTCAAGTAACAGATCCTTGTTACAATTAGTTTTCCAAGGCTTTGATTCTGTGACTTGTTTTTACTTTTATTTTCAAATTTTTAGTGCATTTATTCACTTAACTTACGTGTGAACTCCAACTCTGCTAAGCATCACTCATTCATAAAATTAAACGTAATTTTAATAGATTTTAAAATCGTGGCTGCTCTTGAAGTATTTCCTGGATCATTGAAGATCTAGAGCTGAAACCTGAGTTGTTTCCTGATATTGGTGATCAGGGAATTGACCATTGTTATAAGAATGGTTAATATCTGAAGTGATTAACTGAGTACGGGTGATAAGCCCTAGCCATCAGGCTACAACAGACTATTCCTAGGAGCAACAAGCCAGGACTGTACTAATGGCTCATGTGAGGCCAAAATGTTTCCCCCAATTAATATGTATTTATTCTTAAGTGAACCTAAAGTATCACAAAAGACATTAGATAATAACTAATACATTGTAAAAATATTCTATTTGCCAAGACTGTGCCTATTTGCTGCCTAAGATGTTGCATGGGCATCCTCCCTCATATGGCATCAATAACATAATCTGATGCCAATAATTGATGGCAGTGATGAGCCAGGACATCTCAGATGGTTCCAGAAGAAACCAATATAGATGCAAACCATGATTGGGAAAATGTAAAGAAGCTACCAAGAGAAGAACAAGTTTCTGGAGGAGGAGGAAATGAGAAGAGTTTTCAACATGCACCCAAATCCATTCTGGTCTTCAAGGACAGTTACATTGACCGAGCTTCCATGAAGACAGATGCATGAGACACCTTAGGTCACATAGGAAGTTAGGAGTGAAATTTGTCAATTGCAGTCACAAATACAGTCTCAAAGCAGGGTAAGGATTGCATTGCCTCTGGCTTTCAAGCTGCCTGTGAATGTCAACACTCTGTATTTGGTGCCTTTTCAAGTTGTCACTGAAGATGGCAGTAATATCTTTCACTTTGGTGTGTACTGCAATTTAAAAGATCATTGATGCCCCCTGGACAACTAGTGATCTTCATTTCATTCCCTCTTGCCAGGAAAAGCAGATGGACTGAGCTCAAGTTATTGCAAAGGCAGCAGGTAGTCTCACGCTGCAGGGTGCCATTGAGTGCACATTTCCTTGCACGTACGAATGTGAACTCAGTCATATTCAAAAACTACAAGTTGTTCTACTCCATCTATGATCATCATACTCCTGCTTGTATCTTGCCTATCGTCAGGATTCCCTTATGCTGTAGGAACCCTCGGTACTTGATCCACCACAACATGACAAAGGCTGGTTACTGAACCTCAAGAATTATTCTACTTAGTAAAGCAAAGCTCTTAACTCTACTTCTCTCTTCACAGATGCTGCTAGACTTGCCATGTATTTCCAGTACCTTCTGTGTTTACTACACATTCCCAGCATCCGTAATATTTGGTTTCTATGCTCTTAATTCTGATGTAAATGCAGGCACATGGTGAGATGCAATGCTACCATTTGAAATATTCTAAAGCACCCATCCGTATCTTCAAGCATCATTCTTTACTGCTTGAACTGCTCTGCAGTAGCCCCGAAGTATTCAGCCAAGAAGTTATCAAGATTCCAGGTAATAGACTTTGTGGTACAGCACCCCATCTTAATCAGATAACAGTCTTAAGTGAAGGAAAAAATATGATATGAATTAGAGCAGAGGGAAAGATACAATGGAGGCAGGCCCTTTTGCCTGAGGTCTACTTGATTATTCAGGAGTGATACCAGCAATGTTAACCATACTTTTGTATTTACCAACAGTCCCACATTCATTCTCTTTCCTTCGTCTCTAACCTTTACATTATCCTCTTCCCCAACACAAAATTACAGATACCAGAAAGTACACATTCCAGTCTACAATTTAATTGATCACATAAACCATGCAAGTATAAGCTCATCATCCTTGTGCACTAATATTTCTTAGTGCCTAGGTCCCAAATGTCTTTGTTGTCCTCCATGCACTCTCAAGTTGTTCTGCCAGAGACCGGAGCATTGCTGACAGCATGGCGAGATGTGCTGCATTGGAAATTAGGCCAGGTGACCGAGGGCGAGGTGAGGAGGCAGCCAGCTGCCAAGGCTGAATTGGTTGCCTTGGGCCTCCTGTCCAAAAAATGAGTTAAACGAATAAAATAGAAATCATTTCACCAGTCTCACTCCCACTCCCTCCTCCCTCCTCCCTCATGCTCCACATACCTCATCCATGCCAAAGCATACAATCTAATGTCTCTCCACATCCTCTTAGACTTAATATGGTCCGTGCCACCTGTGCCCATCCACCCATCCTTCCATCCCTCAAACACGTCTACACCCCCATACCAATCTCTGCAGCCCCTCAAATCTCTGTGCCAGTTAGTGCCTAACTTCACCCACCACCCTTTTCCACCCTTACCCACCATACCAACCTAATATCCACATGTATACATTACAGAGCAGGAAAACTGAAGTTTTAGTACTTAAAGTGCTTTGTTGCAGACTGCAGTCATTTCAGTTCCGGGACATCTCTGCAGGAGCTCCTCGGTGTAGTGTCCTAGGCCCAACCATATTCAGCTGCTTCATCGTTGAACTTCCCTCCATCATAAAGTCAGAAGTGGGGATGATTGCGCCAATGATTGCACTATGTTCATCACCATTTGTGACTCCTCAGATACTGAAGCAGTCCATATCCAAATGGAACAAGATCTGGACAATATCCAGGCTTGGGCTGACAAGTGGCAAGTAACATTCACAACACACAAATCCCAGGCCTTGACCAGCACCAATAACAGAAAATCTAACCACTGCCCCTTGACATTCAATGGTGTTGCCATCACTGAATCCCCACTATCAACATCCTGGGAGTTATCATTGACCAGAAACTCAACTGGACTCACCATAAACGCAGTGGCCACGAGAGCAGGTCAAAGGCTAGGAATACTGTGGCGAGTAACTCACGGCGTGATCCTGCCCAAAGCTTGTCCCCAAGGCACAAGTCAGGAGTGTGATGGAATACTTCCCACTTGTCTGGATGAGTGCAGAGCCAACAACATTCAAGAAGCTTGACATCATCCAAGACAAAGCAACTTGCTTGATTGGATTTATATCCACAAGCATTCTCTCCCTCCACTTTCAACACTCAGTAGCAGCTGTGTATACTACCTACAAGAGGCACTGCAGTAATTCAACAAAGATCTTCAGGTAGTACCTTCCAAACCCACAACTACTTCCATCTAGAAGGACAAGGGCAGCAGACATATGGGAAGACCACCACCTTCAAGTTCCACTCCAAGCCACTTACCATCCTGATTTGGAAATATATCACCAAATCTTCACTGTCACTGAGTCAAGTTCCTGGAATTCCCTCCCTAATAGCATTGTGGGTCAACCCACAACAGGTGGACTGTAGTAGTTCAAGAAGACAGCTCACTACCACTTTTTCAAGGGGAACTGGGGATGGGCAATAAATGCTGACAAGCCAGCAATGCCCACATTCCACAAAATTAGTAAAAAAATAGTTCTACCAAGAAATTCCGTCTCTTCCATCAGAACATTTTTTTGACAGGATTTAACAGCTTTTACTTTTTCTTTTGACAAGGTTGATAGTCCTTGACAGGTTTGACATAATTTTTACAGGTTTTGCAGTTCCAATGGATTTTTTTTGCACCCTTTACTCACAATGTACAGCAACAATTTCAACGGCTATTATAGCCCCCTTCCAACCAATTTGTATGTAATTCTTCCCCCACCCCAAAATCATACATGACCCTAATTCCCAGGGAGGGGGGTGGGGGGGTTGGTGGTGGTGGGGAATGTGGTGTCCTTGGCTCTGCAAATTGGCACCCTGGTTATCCAAAGGAAATGCACTGAGAACGGACTTTCTCTGAGTGGTACTGTCCTGAACACTCTAGTTCCATGTAGTGGAGTCATCAAAGCAGAATTTAAGTGGAGATAGCTGATCATCTAAATATTCAGTTGCCTGTGGGCACCATTTAGGCGGGAAGCCCAAGCCAGCTCACTCCTGCCCCCATGGAAATATGAAGTGCTGTGTTCAGAGGCAGAACTTGTAATTTTGGGTTGCATCTGTCTGATATGGCGAAATTGGGCTATGCTTTCTCTTTTCAGCAGTGCAAAAGTAAGAAATTCGTTCATACATCATCTACAGCTTGTGAGTGAGAGGAGATTATAGGATGAAACAGGGTTTGGTTTGACGCTGCTCTTATCATTGGGATCTTTAGGAATGCCATTGGCCATTGATGGCCAACGCGACTGTGTGAGTGAGCTGAGAGTTATCGCCGCAAGACTTGCAACAGTTTTTAATAGGTGAGGGTGGGGTAAAACATAGGAATGAACAGGTTTGCTGCAGATTTTTACAGCTGTCATTTCAGCCTGCACTCAGCACAAATTTAATCTGTTGCTGGCACACTATCAAGCAGCATGTGTTCATCACAAAAACACTTTCTTTCCCACAATCTAACCTTTATTTGGATTACAAGATTTGAGAAATGCTAAATAATCAATTGTATCTTCTTATAAAACTTCCAATTTTAAAAGCTAGGTTTATGAACATTTTTAATTTGGTCATGTGTCTGGATGACAGATTCAGCCACAAATCAGTTACTTCTCAATCTAAAACAATGCCATCGGCAGTTAAACTATTTAATAACTTGTTTACAGTAGCGTATAAAACATCCCCATTGTCCCTCTTCACATATCTAAAAGAATCTTTGTTTAAACCAGTCATAATTTTGTTCATATTTCACCAGCAACTTCTCAATTTATTTTCTTGTTTCCTGCAAACAGTGTCACACATGGAAATATAGAGGAAATCTTTCGATTCAGAATCGATTCGCAGTATATCTAGCTCATAGATCCATTATCTCTGGCAGTTTCTGGAGTGGCCCAAATGGCTGCTTTTAAAATTTGGCAGTCATTTGACCGTACAGCTAATTACAGTACAACCAAACCTGATGTTTTCCCTGCCTCTCATTAACAACTGAACATTTTATAATGTAGTTTATTGGATGCACTGTTCTTTCACTGAGGAGACCAATCCTGAAGTTGTATACCTGAAATTGAACCTGATACTTCTGTTTTTTTTTCCAAATTAGCACCTTGCCCTGAGAATTATTAATGTACAAGACATTGAGGATCTTTACACAGATTTTACATTTTCTAAGCTCGCTGTTAACTTCACCCCTTTCAGCTGACCTGTTTGATTGGCTGTGGATTTAGTTTTTATATTAATCATTCTGAAACTTTTTCAACTATTAAAATAAATGCATCCTATCAAATTAGTAAGTTTTTTTTCATTACTTGAAAGTCGCCAAGGTCGGCAGAACGAAGTAAGTGAGAAACAAATTTACCGTCTTTGCTTTTTTGAGTTTTATAAATTTCCATTTAGTTGAATAATGCTTCTTGTTGTCAGAATGCTTATTTGTGCACTATAATGTATAAATTATTCTTGCTTCAAATACTGAATACGCTCTTAGATAACAAGGTGTGGGGCTGGACGAACACAGCAGGCCAAGCAGCATCATAGGAGCAGGAAACCTTGACGTTTCGGGCCTAGATCCTTCATCAGAAAATGATGAAGGGTCTAGGCCCGAAACGTCAAGCTTTCCTGCTCCTATGA